>JAAIXI010000226.1:4980725-5322127 GCA_013403645.1 Heliconius nattereri | reverse complement strand
AGATAAGGGTCTTGAGATGAACATAGGATACTTTTTTTTCTCATATTTGTAATATTTTCGATATATACCAATATATTAAAATACTTATTAATTTGACATGCAATTTATTCCGCCATGTTTATAACAACCGCCGTTGCTAAGCAACGATTTGCAAAGTTTGTTGTTAGAAAACGTCACCCAAAATAAGTTTGCTTAACGCATACATGGCGCGCGACGACTCAACCTTATGAGACACAAAAACAATATTCTCCAAAAATATTGTCCCTTAAATATCGCTTAAAAAAGTCCGCGTTGATATATACTATATATATAGATTTGTATACATGAACAAAAATTATATGATTTCTATAATTTGATATTCATCCTTATGAAAATAAACATAATAGTCACTTTTAGCATTTCATCTAGATGGAAATTATACGTAAGATGGTTTACTGTATAACAATTTAATAAATAATTAAGGAGATGTCAGTGATTCGGGATGACGTAGCCTACGAGTGGTAGGTATAGTATGACCGACGCGCACGGGCAGATGACTTTGATGATTTTGTAAATTTTTATATATTTTATAATTATTTGCTGCATATTACTACTACTACTTATTAATTTATCTCAGTTCGGTTATTTATACCGATGTTATACACTTAAAATATCATAATTTTAATCATTTGCGATTTTATTTAATATTGTTCGCAAAAAATATTAATTATTTAAAATAGAAAAATGTTTACTACGCGCACACGCCTTTAGTTACTTTTATTTCTTTTGTTTGTTATTTAAAAAATATAAATGATAAGTTTTAGGAAAAAATCACTACGAAATTGTTATCAAAATATCGTAAGTAAAATTTCAAAACATAGGTTCATATTAAAAAAAAATCTAAAATTCAAAATAATTTTAATATTGGTTTTATTTTATATTCATTTAGTATATTTATTTTATTTTATATGTATTTCGTCCGAAGTTTACTTGACGACTCTAACTACCCAGTTGATATTTTGGTAACGTCAAACGAAAGTATATATTATATATATTTTTAAGAATTTGCCTTTCTTGTTAAATTTGTCACCGATATTTAGCATTGCATTTAAATAACCTAAAGCGAAAGGGTTAAAGTCGTGTCGAGTCCATTTTTTAATTGCCCCATTAATTATCAAATTGCCCCCCTGTGGGGCATGGGCCCCACGTTGGGAAACAGGTATAATTCAAGCGGGCGTAGCCGCGTCCGGACCCACTAATATCTCATAAACCTTGATAGTTAGACAGTTAATTGAAAAAACAAAAGAAAATAAATATATAGCAGACTCCTATAAAAAAAAGGTTTTTTTTTTTTGCTTAAAAAGAGAATTCAATCTACAATCAGTATATGAACAGTCGACATTGTGCCAGTGGCAGAATTTAGTTAAAATTAATGAAAAAAATACTTGCAATAATCAATAATGCTATTTTAATAAAGATTTTTTAAATTTGAATAACTATCACGCTAGTATCATACAGTACGCTGCATAAAATTTTACTTATTATTACTCTGTCCATACATTAATTGTATAGTTTCAATAACTAATTTTATTGTTATTTATTGAGAATATCTCAATTCCATATATTTTATGCGTAATTATTTGACGCAAGCTTTTAGTTAAAGTAAATATGTGCTTATTCATGACAAGTTTCTATTTTGTGTAGAAGATTCGTGTCATATAAAATAAAGCATTTTGGTTAACTCTTATTTATACATCCGTTACGTTCATTAAGAAAGGTATATTCAATAAACATCATTTCTTTGCTCAGGCATCTGGGCGAAAGCCACTAAACACGCAATGCCTCGAAACATTCGGCGGAAAGTCTTAACACTAGGTTTCCTCTGCCTACCCTGTTACATGCGAAATGCAGCTTGAAGCTGATCTTTATTTAAGGTGTTTCCCCTACATTAGCTAAAGCTAGTTGGCGAAAGATAATAAATAGCACAGTAAGTTTTATTAAATATTTTTCTAATTTGATATTTTTTTCGGCAAATCGCTCTTGTTTATGGCGACTGTTTAGAATTTCTTTAATATCTAAATAGTCATAATTCTATAAAACATTAATGTCTTATTGTCGTATTATATAAGTTTTACATATACAAAGTTTTATATATTCATTACAAAACCATCAAAGCAGAGATCAAAATCATTACTAATGTCGATGCATTCAACAGGAATCAAACCTGACTGCATAAATCTAAAACGGAAACCGCTTAAAAGGTGGCAGGCTATTGAAATACTTCCAGTTACTTTTGCCTACTATGTATGATAGTGTGAAAAATAAACAAGGATTGATGTTTAGTGTGTTTAGTTCATTATGGAATTCCCGTTCTACACCTTACGTCTTCCCGGGAACGGACAAACAGTCCGTTCCAGGTTCTTCAGATACAGCGTGAAGCTAGAAAAAAAGTCATGTCCCCGGGTTATGTTATTTTGTTTCATTTCGCAATTTTTTAACACTAAATGGCAATGACATTTACTAAACTACATAGTCATAAAACATTTACTTCAGGATAAAGGCCTACTAAAAAAAAGTACTCGTATAATATTATAAATATGAGTCGCAAAAAGTTTATCATTCATTTTTAAGAAAAACAAATATTTTGTATTCCCAACTTACAAGTAATGTAAAAAATATATTTTTGTTCGAAAAATACTTTTTGTCATTGAAAATTTTAAAATGTTGTACCTTCGTTTCTAAAGATATCTTGTTATCGCTCAATGTTGAAATAACGCAAGCCGCCATGACTTTGCAAAATATTACTTTACAACGCTGTATATAATATTATTGTAGAAATTTAATTATATATAATATTTTTTACTAATGATCTTTTTATATATCAATTTAAACCTTCCACTAGTAATATACTATTAGAATGTTAATGTAAATAAAAATAATATTATATAAAAATAAATCATAATGTTATAATGTAATATCATCAACCCATACAATGTACATGCCCTCCACCAGTCCAGCTTTTTACGTGACATTACTCAATATCATCGACACTTTTGTTGGATCTAGATGGATCTATCTATCGTGTTCTCGAAGGTCAACCGATGCCTTGCTTCATATATCATTCTTGACGATTTCTCAAAAATGTTATTAATAAACATCGTAGTATATTATAATTCAAGGTTTGCTTTTGTTTCCTAAGAAACTAATATTAATAATACTATATCCTTTTAATTAGTCGTTGAGTTAATGTTACTGAACATTATTTAATGATTTTTCTAATTATTATATTTTTCAACGTTATTATAAAAAAATAAAAAAAAGTTTCTTTTCAAGTACCTACATATTCAAGTTTTTTTGCTTTTTGATTACACTATGTGGTTGTTTTATTTTTTGGTAACTGTATTTATGTGTAGTTTCATTAATCGTTTTTCAAGTGTTGGCTGTGTTGGTAGAGTAGAAGACAAAGAAAGCAACTGTTTGGAATCATCTTCATATATTTTCCTTTTGACATTTACTGTAACAACGCATACTAAGTAATACATATGTACCTATATATTAATATGTTACACTAAAACTCTAAAAACATTTATTTAACGGATACATTACAGTAATGTATTACTTATTTGCTAACCATTGATAAGCAGGAAGCAAAAATCTTACGTATTTAATGATAAAATTCCGATCAACGTCCACTGTCAATATAATTTTAAAAAATTTTAAAAGCCTTTTCCCTTAAAAAAAATACATAACAACTTAATACCAATTGAAAGCATTGGTAATTATTAGAGAAGCGCCGAATATACGTTTGGTATTCGGGTTTCGGTTTATTCGGCATGTTTTTCAATATTCGTATTCGGCCGAATTATTCGGCTATGGCGCCGAATATATTCGGGTCGAGTATTTCTATTTACTTGGCTGCATGATACAGTAGAAATGAAATATAAAACGTCTTATGTAAGATTTAAGTTATTATTATAATTAAAATGAGTAATTCGTGCGTTTTTCAGTGCTGATACCAAAAATATATTGAACGCCCCTCGTAGATCAAAAAGAAACGTACATATTGTACTATTTATAATGAATTAATGGTAAATTATGGTGCTGAATACCAAGCTTCCGTTCCTTTCCAGTCTGTTGCATTTTTCTTCATATAAGTTCCCTGTTTTCGAAAATAGTCGTTCGTTATACACACTATTATCAGGAGTACCTTTTTATGGAAAAAGACACATAAAACAAGCGTACGGGTCAACTGATAGGTAAATAACCACCGCTTCCCACGACCTCGTCCGGACCCATGACACCAGAGGAGCTACAGGTGCTTTGCCAGCTTTTAAGGTGGAGATAAAGGAGCCTTTTTGAAGCCACATGAGATTCCTTTTAAAAAATTTAATATATTGTAGAGATCCTTCCCTGTTTGTCATACTTCCAGCTCACAATTTTCTGGAGCAGAAAATCTCATTCGAAATAGAGGGTCCAACAATGTTGATAGGTAGATTCTAGTACATCTGGATAATTTTTGAAATTTCGTGGATTCGGGTGGCGGTGAAGTACGGCCCGCTCGTTATCTAGCCGGCGGTGACAGGTAGCATACATGTTAAAACCTGTTTACGCGACCAAATAACAAAGAAATCGTAAACCGAATAATACGGCCGAATATTCGGTTTGATAAAGTTTTAACAGAATAGTATTCGGTTATTCGGTCAAACCACCATTCGGCGCATCTCTAGTAATTATCATATAAATCAGCATCGTGGCGCAGTGGAAAAATATTTGAATATAAACGGGGTAGTTGGGGAGGGGAGTTTATAGATCCATTATCGTTGAAGAGATTTTTTTCAACTGAACTAAGATAACACTCGGGAAATAGAGAACAAGTTGCCTTTTCACTAGGTTCTCTTTGACTACGTTACAATGAGAAAGATTGATGAAGATGAAGGTGGAAAAAAATATAATTTTATTTGAATGGAAAAGCTAATGTTAAATCTACTTTTTATGACTATTATGGATATTTTATTTTCCCTTTTCTTTCAGATGTTATTCACAATGCGATCACATCACATGCTTACCGATGTAGTTCTAGAAGTCGGAAAGGAATTATTTCACGTTCACAAAGTGGTTTTAGCCGCGGGAAGTCCTTATTTTAAGGTAAATTCTTACTAATTGTCCATAAGTTTATTAGTAGTAAAGTCAGATGTTATTATAACACCACAGTTTGTTAAACTAAAGCAAAGTTATATAAATATTAATTTTTAGTTGCCACACACAAATGTTTTAGTTTCGGTGCGTCATCGTGGAAATCATATTGTAAATGTAACCAATTACTTGTCCTATCTATCAAAAATCATATTGTATTGTGAATTAAATAAAAAATGCTTATTTTAGTTCTAGTTCTATCTTATATATATATATTTACCTACCTAATAAATATATTATAAAGACGATCTTTTACGCTGTCTAATCATTTTTTTTTAAAGAATACATAATAAGCTTACCATAACCATTTTTATATACAAAAATAATTTTCCACGTTTGATCAGCTGTTCCAGAAATTAATACAATCAAAGAAACAAAATCGTCAGCTTTATTGTTTTTACGATGTTACCAGGCAATGTTTACGAGCGGGCTCAAAGAGAGTGAAATGTCTCGAGTTCGTCTACAAGGTGTCTGTCCGTCCGCTATGGCCTGGCTGGTGTACTTCATGTACACGGGCAAAGTTCGCATAACCGAGGTCACTGTGTGCCAGCTGCTGCCGGCTGCTACTATGTTCCAGGTATTATATTTATACCTTAAGAGTTGATGAATAAATATTAATTATACAATACGGTGGACGAGTCGTGGACGTCGCTAATTAGATCCGACTTTTCATTATTTAATATTTTCCTACTGAGGGAACAATGCGCAAAAGAACAGAAAGCCCAACTGCGGGTAGGCCTTGACTCGTCGACCTTACTGTACCAATGTAAATTAATTACATTTTAAACGTTTACTTTCCTTTTCTTATACATATATTTTTAGCAACATTTTATTATTATTTAATTTTTATAGCGCTGAATAAAACAAATGTTTTGGTGATTTTTCTCTTCATCATATCTGTAATTATATCTATCGTTAGATACATAAAACATTAGAAATGATAAAAAAAGTGCGTCATGAATCTAATAAAGTCTGCAGTACTTCTACATAAGTATGATAAATTAATTTAAAATAAATTTGAATATTACGTAGGTACTACTTTGTTAAGTTTTTTTTGAATTCTCGATCTCGAAATCTTATGTAAAATGGTTGTGTAATATTGCTCTTAAATAATATTTTGTAGATTTTTCTGAGATTCGGAAAAAATACAGTTAACAATACTGCTAACATTTAAAATATATTTAGTTACACTTGGTATAACTCTATGCAATATTAGGTTATTTATAATTTATTTAAAAACATCAAAAAGAGTATATAAAAACTATTTTTTTCTATTTACTCTTTCAATACAGAACATAATCAGTTGGTCTTTTTCTTTATTTTCAACAACAAACAACAACGAAAATGCTCTACTTGCAAATGTAGGTATGTTTTTAATATAAATTTTTACATATCATTACTTTTAAATTGAACTAGCCATTCTAACATGGCTTAGAACACTTAAACTTATTATATTATATTCAAATATATCAAATTATACATAAATTGTAGCATATGTGTTGCTGACGTATTAGCTATATAGCTGCAGTTTCACCTAAATCCGTTAGTAGTTTATGCGCGAATGTGGAACAAACATCCATCCTCACAAACTTACACATTTAGAATGTTTGTAGGATCAGAACAATTATAAATATGAGTAATATTTATATGTATCTAGTATCCCGCTTGAAAATGCCTAATCATATTTGAGACCGTTACTTGACGAAAATTGATTTAGCAAGATAATATTTTTTGATTTTGCTATCTTTAAAAACGACGTAACAACGTTATATCGTATAATATAAAGAACTGTCTTATTTATATTTACATAAGAACGTATCCTTTTACGTGGGGTGTTAAGCGTAATAATTAAGCTCTTTATCACTTCTAAGTCAACCAGAAAATGGAAACGGATGTTTTAACATTTTATTGTCTTAGTCTACCCCGCAAGAATAAAGAGCAGAAAATGTAATTTGTTACGAAAATATACACTTATATTCTTCAGCCTCACGTTGTATCCCTCATATAGTGGAGTAGGCAAAAAGAACCTAGTGTTAAGACACTCCTTTCTCCACTTTCCGCCAAAATCTCGGGGCATTGCGTGTTGAGTTACAAGAGCGAAAAATGAAAATAATCGCAGAACCGTCGCATTTACCATTCATACGATTACGCTTCTTTTAAACTTTAAATAAGTGAGCGATAGTTTTAATTTTATTTACGCTTTTGTCTAAACGAAGTGACACAACTCTACCACTACTCTAACTAAACCTTTAAAACAATTTCTAAATATATATTTCCTAATATGGTGTATATTAAGAAAATCTCGTTATAATATATGCTATAATACAACGATACTAAAAGTATATAACATAGATCTTGACAGCAATATAGAGATGCCATTTTCATTCATAAATTATAATCTATGAAAGAAAATAAAATGTCCCTGCCTTATTGTATGTAAACAAAAAAAAACGGGAGCATAGTTAAATATTGTGATAAAGCTACATATTATTTTATGCGTACACGTACATTGCACGATTCTATGAATATTCACTAAGTTGTGAGACGCACAGTCGAACGTACTGGTTGATTTGAGAATAACATTACTGTAAAGTCTTTATTCAATTAGTTATTTATATTTATCATAATTATGTTAATTTATTGCTGTGTTATTATATGAACGTTATTTATTGCATCCTTGGTCGAGTTAGTTGCTTTTCTTTTTTTATATTAGCTTTACGCTGTATCCTGCACATAACAGAGGGTGCTATGTACGGGAAAAAGGAAATCTAATGTTAACACACTCCATTCCTAGTAACACACTTCCACTCCCCGTGTCTGTATGGTGCCCAAATATTTCATTCCCTCGAGTAGGAATCGAACTCAGTGTTCCCTGCTTTATAGCTGTCCTCAAATTTACTTTCATAATGTCAACACCAATAGTAAGGTGTGCTAGAATGTGAAATGACATATATTGTAGTTGTGTGCTCCAGATAACTAACGTCATAGACGCGTGCTGTGCGTTCCTCGAGCGGCAGCTGGACCCGTCGAACGCCATCGGAATAGCTAACTTTGCGGAGCAACATGGCTGCGTTGAACTCAAACAAAAAGCAAACCAATTCATCGAAAGACATTTTACACAAGTGAGTACTTACTTTTTATATAAATCCTGTATAATATTATATTCACCTTTTATATTGCATTCTTGTAAATTATATTTTCTAATTTAATTGTCAGTTTGTCATATTATATTTAGTTTGCCTACATCTTAGCGTTAATCTAAGCGTTATTTATCTATATATATAAAATCGAAAGGTCACTCACTCATCACGAAATCTCAGAAACTACAAGTGCTAGGAATCTCAAATTTTGCATAGGAGTTACTTATAGGACGTAGGTGCTCGCTAAGACGGGAATTTGCAATATTCGATTTCTAAAGGGTTGTTTTTGAGGTTAATAGTTTGTATGAAACTTCAACGAGTACTAAGAGTGTAAAATTTTGCATGGGCATTTCTTATAGGATGCAAGTGCTTACTAAAACGAGACTTTGCAATATTCTTCTCCTGAGGGGATGAAATAGGGGTTCAAAGTTTGTATGGATTTTTTTAAATCGCTACCGATTTTTATAACATTTGAAATTTAGATTCCTAAAAATATTTCATTGAACACGTGTTTCATGGTTTATTAGGATTCACCCTCTAAACTTTTTCATAAATATATTTAATAAATATTCGTATAGTTCAAGCGGGCGAAGCCGCCCAAGTCCACTAGTTCTTTATATAACATGATTCCACCGAATTAATTGTTGACGCTGGGATATTTTTGTCAAACATGTGTTAATTGAAGAAAACAAACTTTAAAATACAGGCTTTTAAGACTATTGTAGCAAATATGTATTTATCAAAAAGATAATGTGTTATTTCGAACTTATTTTCATTACATAGAGATACATTGCCGGATATCAGGCAAATGTTTTGAGATTTGCCATTAGGTTTTATTTTTTTTGTTTTTAAGTATTATATTTTTGTATTATACACAAGAACTTTGTTTTCAACATGTTTTAGTGCAATATTCTCTTTATTAAAATAAAAAATCAAAATAAATTAAATCAAAATAAATAAAAGTGCAAACATATAAACATAAGTATTTCTTTTGTAGAAATTTGTAAATGTCACAAGCTGATTCTTAATCAAGTATGAACATAACATTTATTATTAACATTTTAGCAAAAAATGTCAATTTTGAAATTATAAAATAAGGAAAAATAAATCACAAAGGGGACAAAATGCAAATTTTTATATTTTTAACATTTACTTTGATTGATTAGTGGAAACGGTGTCGCTTGCGGTGTTTTATCTATTCCACAAACACTATCGACTGATGTTAAAAATGCCATGTCATTTTACTCGTCATTTGTATTTATTTGTTATGTAATGGCGGTAACCACGTTTTTGAATTTAATGTTAGGTAGGTACGTTTACGTCATTAATGACTGGGGATATGCGCTATTTTCATTAGTTGTTTGTTTATAATTTCTTTTTATTTATCAACAACAACGCAAAATTTTTTAAAATATCTTTGATAATATTTTTATAAGCAAAGGTTAAACATAAACAACTTTGAATTTGGGATTGTTATTGTAGACCTAGGTCTGCTTTGCAACATGACAGCTATCTTTATGACAAATGGTGTACGTGACGTACAAGATGAGATTTAAATTATACAATCATGCTTTACCAACAACATATAGGTATTAGTTTACTTAGCTTTATTATATTATATTTAAGTATTAAGTTTTTTGCTATTTGTATTTGTTTCTTTTTTTTAATGAATTGATGAGATATATATTTTTTTCACGATTTATCCCGCATATAGCAGGGCAGGCAGAGGGACCTTGGTGTTAAAACACACCATTTCATCACTTCTCGCCGATATTTTAAGTGCCGGAACTCAACGCCGTGTATTTGTCTTAGACCCAGAGCGAGGAAATGAATAAATTAATAAATTATTATTCATTCCCCCGAGTGAGAATCGAATCTACAACCACTACGTTATACTCACACCTTATGTCGCGATGGCATCTTAAAAATTATCTTAATTATTATTTTTTTCTAGGTGTGCCAGGAGGAAGAATTCTTACAGTTAACGGCTCAAGAACTTATTTGTTTAATACGAAAAGATGAACTTAACGTCCGGGAAGAGAGAGAAGTTTATAATGCAGTTTTAAGTTGGGTAGGTGTAGTTGAAGAAACACTAGTATTTATTAATGATTAATGATAAAAACTTATTTTAAACGGTAGCAAAAGATTCGTGATTATTTATGAAATATATGAACATAAATAATTTTATTTTAAATTTTCATTTGTATAGCGTTTATAAAGATTATGCTTGATAGGAGTGAGTCGGCACTATTGAGTTATTACTACACTATACCTACTATAAACCTTTTACTCGTTTTTGTTTTCTTTTCATAATGTTTTGACAAAGTTGTTTCATCAGATTGATTGGAAAATTAAAATAAATTTAAAATGATATCATTGTTGTACCATTTTTATCAATGGTAGGTAAACCCCGGGATGAAAAAATGTTTTGTAACCGTTAGTGTGCAATAAGTTATAATCTTTTCTGGAAAAATAATATACATAGCAGTTTCGTGTCGTCTATTAAGGTTTTTTTATGGGAAGACTGGGGCCAAAACAAAAATATTTTTATTTGAAAATATTCGCGTGTCTCTGTACAAGCGGAAATGGATTGATCTTTGCTAGGTCTAGTATATAGTCGTACAATATTTTTATAGGCCATTGTCCTATGATAAGCTAAGCAGTATTAATGTTGTATATGCTATCAATATTTATACAAATCGGCGTACCTAACGTATTGTTTTATTAGAATTGTAATTATTACTAAAATGTTGTAAGTAACCGTGACTTTTAATATATTTGTTTCTGATTTTTACATATCCCTTAAGGAAAATGGGAAAATCCAATGTCATTTCCTTGAACTAGTGTTCACTTTTAGTGGGTTTGCGACTTGTTCTAAATAAAAAGAATACCTTTCTATTATTAGAAATATAAAATGATTACATTATAAAGTATCTTAATATATCCTACAAAATATACCCAGTTCACTAAAGTTAATGCCTCAGACCTGAGAAGAACCGGCGCAAGAAACTCAGTGGCAAAAGTTTAGTTTTGGAGATATGGCATAGATGACTTACACCACGACACAGTTTATGAATGAACTGTGGGATTCCATGCCACTGCAAAAAAAAGCTGACTTCAAATAAATTAGATATAACTTAAATTTAATATTTTTTTAAAGGTAAAATTCGACGAGGATAGAAGGTATCCTCTTATGGAACACATATTACAAGCTGTTCGATGCCAATATCTGACGCCCAGCTTTTTAAAGGAACAAATGAGCACGTGTTCTGTATTGAAGAAGGTTCCAGCGTGTAGAGAGTATTTAGCTAAAATATTTAAGGTATGCCATTTTCTACAACTTATGTTGATAAAGCTAGCGACCCGCTCGTGGCCCTCGCGTGTTCGAATACGATATCATTTCAAAGACATATTGTTTACTCATGTTTCTGCCAATTTATTTTATCAATTTTGTCGAGCAAAATATTTTATATTACTTTTATTTTTTAAATACAATAGTAGAAACTGTATTTAAATAGGTTAAGACATTTCTGAATTTAGCGTGCAAAGTACTAAAAAACACAAATATAAACAAGTATATAACTTTTTTTTATTTACAGGATCTGACATTACATAAAAAACCAATAGTAAAAGAGCGGAGGCCCAACACGCCTCGTATTATTTACGTGGCGGGTGGATATTTCAGACATTCTTTAGATACGTTTGAAGCTTACAATATAGATGATAACTGTTGGACAACATTACCTAGACTTACTGTACCGAGATCTGGATTAGGAGCAGCTTTTCTCAAGGTAAAATTCGAATCTATACTCCTATACTAATATTATGAAGCTGAAGAGTTAGTTTAGTTGATCGCAGTAACCGCAGGAAATACTGATTCCAATTTAAAAAAATGTTGGGTAGTCCCTTTATCGAGGAAGGTTTTAGGCGATTATTATAAGGTTACATAACGTCATCTTTTCCGTTTGATTTTATAATATTTTTTTATAAATACAAATTACAAGATTACAAATATCCGTTACAAAAAGGCGTAAAGAGAAAGACTCAGAAAAATAATTTGGCAAGAGAGGATACTGTTAACAAATACTAAAATAAATATAATTTTCAGGGTCTATTCTATGCAGTGGGTGGTAGAAATACATCGCCAGGCTCATCGTACGATAGCGATTGGGTAGATGTGTATAGTCCCGCCGCTGAGCATTGGCGTCCTTGCAGTCCAATGTCCACGCCACGGCATAGGGTATATATTTTATTTCTTTATTTTGTTGTGCTTTTTGCATTGAATAATTTTCCTAAATAATAATAAAAATAATTGTACAACAGACTACCGCTTTTGTTTTGTACATTTTGAAATTAAGCTTAGGAAGAAAATACTCCACAGTAAGAAAAATCCTAAAATGAAGTCTGCAAAGTTGCAGCTACTTTCAGGGGCCCTCGATAAGTCGATGGTGCTTTAAACTTATATTAATTTAATAAAATCAACATTTTGCTCATTATAGGTAGGAGTAGCGGTAATGGACGGTTTATTATACGCAGTCGGCGGATCCGCCGGCTCTGAATACCACAAGACTGTTGAATGGTAATTATTTAGTATTTCACTACGATCGCCGAGTTTAGTGGCAGTTCAATTTTAATTACATTTATAAATTTTACGTGATTATGACTAAAACACTGGATGCTATGTTGCTCTAAAGTATGTTACACGTCTTCTTTATTTCCTTAGTTACGACCCAGAAAAAGATGCGTGGACATACGTAGCGTCTATGGGGCGGGCGCGGCTCGGCGTCGGCGTGGCGGTCGTCAACCGCCTACTGTACGCCGTAGGCGGCTTCGACGGCGCGAGGAGATCCAACTCCGTGGAGTGCTACCACCCGGAGAACAACTGCTGGACTGAAGTTGCTACCATGCACTACGCTAGGAGTGGAGCTGGTGAGAAAATTTTATTGCTAGTTTGTGTGTCTGTTTGTTTATTTACTGAAGTTTACTTTTTGAATACTGTCAGTGTGTTTATTAAATAAACTCGTTATTTTAGAACATTAGTTATTTTTATTATTAGGACAATGTTATCTGACTGTAAATGCGACAGTTGTGTTCGCGCTCAGGAGATTCATTTATTTTATTTTTTTTCCCTCTGGTAATAAGATAAAGTGCGGCTTTACTGCCCCGAAAATAACTGCTGCAGAAATAAAATAAGCACAATATATAAATGTATAATTTGATCGCAGGCGTGGCGGCATGGAACCAATACATTTATGTAGTAGGCGGCTATGACGGCGCGTCGCAGCTCGCGTCCGTGGAGCGCTACGACACGGAGCGCAACGCGTGGGAGGAGGTGGCGCCGCTGCGCGCCGCGAGGTCCGCGCTCTCGCTCGCCGTACTCGATAATAAGCTCTATGCTATGGGTGAGTAAGGCAGTTTTTCTGTGAACATAGAGAATAACTTTCTTATGTATGAATAGGATTGTTTTTGTTAGCTATTGTGTTGGGTTAAATATAAAAAAAATTATGTAAATTAACAATTTTAAATAATAAAAAAGATGTTTTAATTAATACATTTTATAAACTGTGTTAATTTCCCCAGGCGGCTACGACGGCGCGTCCTTCCTTGACATAGTAGAAATATACGACCCAGCAACAAACTCATGGAAAAACGGCACATCGCTAACATCAGTTCGCTCCGGACACGCTTCAGCCGTGTGCTACCAACATATCGCGAGGTCCACTGAAATAGGCGACTCCCATCCCCTCCCCTCGACTTCCAACCCCCTGCCCCTCCCCGACGACGTCCCCATGGCTGCCAACATTATGAACGCAATCAACCCGCAAAGAAGGTTATAGCATTCGGACTGAATACGCTGTGATAAATTATTTTTATTAGTGTTGTGGCAACCTTGTTGATTGTAAAGGTCTGGTTTGGTCTCGTCCTAAATGGGCAATCTATAAATTCACGAATTTCATGATTTTTTGACATTATTCTAAATGTACAAATTATTAAAACAGCCGTAACTGCTGTTTCAATTTGAAATTGTGTATGGATTTGAAATGTGATGTCATGAAATTTAGAACCCCCTGTCACACATCACATATTTATTTACGTGTAATGCCATTTATGGATGGCCCCATATGCGGTGTCTATGTCAATCATTCATAATGTTTTTTATGAATGAAATAAATAATTCTATTAATTATATCCTACTTTCTGCATGCTGGGTGACAGAACACTTATATTAAAATAGTTTTTTTCCGATCGAGATTCGAATTTACGTTTCGTGAAACATGTGCCAATGAATCTATATATGAAAATTCATTAAATATCTGATATTAACATTTAAAATGCCATTTCAAGTAAATGGCACTAAGTTAAATCAACTCCATAAATTTCTCTTTCAATTATTGAAATCTCATTAGTAGTGGTTTTAGTACAATTTTATGTAATTTAAACATATAGAAACTGCACTGGCTTCTAATAAATAGTTTCTGTCGCGATTGGATTGCTTTTCAATAAAAATAGTGAGAGCAAAATTATATTAAGCTCATCAATAGTCTGGTTCAGTTTAAGTTTTATAAAAAAAATAAATTAATGATTGTGATCCACAATGTAAGTAGGTTGAGTAGGAAGGCAGACCCTGGAAATAGCTGGGATTAATGCCAGGATGAAGAAGATTGTCATCCACCACCACACCACCTACATCTCTTACTGCGAGGGTCAGGGACAAAAAATTATGAGTTCAATCATGATAAAAACAAATCATCAGAAGCCAGTCTTTTTATATCCTTTATAAATTGAAATGGATTTTGATATTTCCGGCTTTTTTCAAAAAAACCTAATAATTTTATTAAAATTTAAAGTTACGTTATTTGTCAAAATTTATTTATTTCTTAACTAATTCAGTGTCACACAATACACTATTAAAGCTAAAATATTTAATAAGGCCATAATTCTTGTACGTATTTTGTTATGTAGTTCTTTAGATATATAATATGACTGCCATATTTAAATATAAAAATAAGACATCCCAGCATTTCTTGTAATACGTGTAGAAAGTGTGTACAATAAATTTGCATTTTTTAATTCATAAAATATGTGAATGTTATTTTACTTACTTTAATTTCGTCATATAATATATGTAAAAAAAGTTTTTAGCATCTTTGTTCTATGAAAAACATTTGTTTAGAAATATAAATGGCGTTAAAGATAAATAAATACTTTCAATTTTCATTCCTATAATATTTGAGTTAAATTATTGGAAGTGTGTGTGACCTACAAAATTTAAGTATGGTTAATTGTATTTACATAATACCACAGCAATAATTTTTTTTTAGTACTACAAACAAGTTTATTTAATATTATTCATGTCTAAAGTAATCTAAAATGACATGTCGGTGTAATTAACTATTTGTATGTAAATTTAAGTTGCGATTTCTTGACAAGATTGTAAGGATGTAAGTATGGAGGCATGAATTGACTTTAAAAATGTTGACATTATACTCTTCCTTTATATTTCATAGTATAATGAGATAGTTTGTCTTAATTATTTTTATAATACACAAATCACACTATAGGGTTGCCTAACTACATGTATTTAAATTAAGTCAAACAATTATATATATAATTATAATAAGCGATAACTTTTATTATGTCCCTAATTATAATTATTTTAGTTTTGTAAATAATAATGAACAATTAAATTAAACTGTAAATGATTGAATGTTATGAGAATGTTGTGTATTGTCTTCCAAACACATAAATTTAACCGCAGGCGGCTGAGTATTAATGGATGTAACATGTTAAACAATTTTGTAAACATGGTTGAGAGATTAACTGTAATTATTCTATAACTCACATTTTCTCTATCAACCTTTCAATTCAATTCAATGTAAATAAAACATCATGTATTTATTACTTAAGTGATTGCAAGTGTATAATGTGTTTAAAATATGTATGTAAATATAATACCTGCGGTAAGAGTACAGGCTATTGTAAGGAAAATAAAGACTGCTATGGGAATAATACCTCCTTTTATTTTATTTAGTAATACAAATCTAAATCTCAGTCTGTTTAAAGTCTAACTTAATACAGAAACGTATTTAAAATTACAATACTTTTATAAAGTAATTCTATAAAACTTAGCTTTATAAAACAACTTCATGATTAGTAAAAACTAAGTAGGCTTCCTGATAACTTTTCTTTTTCTTCTTAAAATTATTTTAAATTCTGGTACATCTTCTGTTTGATTTGTATTAGAATTTGAAGAAGTTAATCCTATACTAACATCATTTGTATTTATAGTATCCGAATTTTTTGAAGTAATCATTTTATCATTACTAACAATGGGTTTATATGGAGTTGAAGTAGCCAAAACATGTACTTCGTTTAGCGCGTCTTTTTTAATAATATCTTTTTCATTACTGTTTTTTACATTTAAATCTGAAAGATCTGAAAGATCTGGAAGGTTATTATCTCTCTGAGGTTGAATCCCTGTTGATATGATAACTGTCTTAACTACGTTATTTTTCTCCATCGAGGTTTCCCCTTTTGGATTTTCACTATTGTCATTTAACTGTTGTTCTTTATATGCCATTTCACATTTACTATTTGATATATTGATATTAGAAAATTCATTATCTGTTTTATTCTTTTCTTTATTTGGTACTGATTCAAGTATAGTGTTAAAGTTAGTATTTGTTGGAAGTTGGTGAATTGATTGATCAATTCCCGCTTTAAGGACATCTTGAACATTTAAATTCATGGCGTTTTGCGTGTTTTCAGTCATTAATGCATATGTAACATCATGTAATTTATTATCACTCATTGGTATACCTAAATCATCTGGTGTTATTAGGCTACTAGTATCACCGAACAGATCACTAAATTTATTTACAGTTTGCTCAGGAATAATCTTTTTATTATTTTTTTCATTACTTTTCTTTTTATCTTTTTGATCCTTAGATGTAGTTTCTTTGGATTCCGATTTCTTCTTACTTCGACGTTTTTTACTATCACGAGTTGAATCTTTAGATGAGCTCTTTTTGATACTAGTACTTTCTTGTGTTACAGTATTATCAGTTCTTTTTTTGTCTATCATTTGATTTTCATGAACATCAGTTTCTTTTTTCTCTACAAAACTAGAATTTGTGTAAGGTTTGTCAATTTTTGTAGTCGCATTTGTTTTTTGATTGCTTTCACTATTTGGTATTTTCTCTTCAATTTCTTTCTGAAATTCCATTGTGTCACTTTCTTCATCACTTAATTCCAAATCACCTTCAACAGTTCTTATTTTATCTTGTATTGTCTTATCTATATTACTTTGCTTACTATTATTAGACTTTTTAAATTTAGCAGTAACTTGAACATTTTCTGCAAATTCTTTATGTTTTTCTTCATTAGGTTTTGATTTTTTATCAGATTCCTTTAATTTTAAATTGCTTTCTTTACTTTTCTTTATATTTACATTTATATCATCACTAACTTTAGTACTTTTGTCCAGTTTATTACTGCATTCTTGATTTTTTTTAATTTCGGGCATTTTATATTTACAGGTTGATGAACTTTGCTGTATTTCCAGTTTATTTATTTTTTGCCCAGTATCAGTAATGTTAGAGCTTATACTTTTTCTATTAAAATCAAGATTTGGCTCCTTATCATTTTCTGGAGCCTTTGACAAGGTAACATCATCTTCTAAACTTAGTACTTCTCCTGATTCAATTGATTCATTTTGATCCATATTGCTGTAAATTTGACTTAAATAGTTTTCACTTTCAGTAAAAGAACATGGAAAACTTTTTAAAGGTTCCGGAAGTTTTACATTCTCTAATCCCCATAACATTTTATCTATGCATAGAATATCAATATCCCGAGCGGAAGGTATGAATAAAAATTTTTGACCATTGTGAGAATGTAAAAAATATTTTTTACTCGAAATTCTTGGATCTTCAAGTGAAGTTGCAGCAATGTTTCTAATTTCTAGAACAGATCATATATGGAATTTATTGATAATAATTTTGTCTTAATATCTATAAAATTATGCTAATTTCGTGTCATGTGTACATTTAAAAATGTTTATTTTTACCTTTTATTAAATGTTGAGGGAAATGACTGTCACTATGTATATAATCAGGTGACTGGCAGGATATCTGTTCAAATTCAGGCTCGACTATATACCTTCTATCGGAAAATTCCTTTTCCCTGTCACTAATATAATTACTATTCTGTGAAGGACATTTGCTGTATAACTCGGTTTTTTGTCGTTTACTGTTTGGTTCATCAAAACTATTCCTTATTTTATGTTTTAGGCTAGAAGTTTCGTAATGTCGATGTCTGTCATGATCTCTTTCGTAATTGTACCTCCTATCTCTACTTTTAGAACGATTATATTTGTCAGAAGGTGGACTTTTTACTACTCTTACTCTATTATAATCACTATATCTATGTTGATATCTTTCTGGGCTGTAGTTTCTGTGATATCTTTTCATATCGTAGTCATTGTGTCTTGGAGTGTTATGGTCAAAGTTATTGCTATTTATACTTCTACTTGAGTCAGTTGAGCAGTGACTGTGTATGTCTGTCCTATAATCTCGATTATCATGACTTGAATTCTTAGGAGGCGTTTTTCTATTTTTTTTGCTATATGGTTTATCTGCTTCTTCATCAGAACTAATTTTTTCTACCTGAAAACTATATATATAATTGTTTTCAATTACATTTAAGCTAAAAGCTTCACCACGTATCACGCATATTGCTATATGAGGGATACAGGGGAACTAGGAAACTTAGTGTTTAGACACTCCGTTTCTATTAAGACACTTCCGTTCAGCAATTTCCGCCGAATTCTGGAGGCATTGCATGTGCTAAAAAGAGTATCCTAACTCATCGCCGTGCTTTGCCTCACTCCCAGAAAGAAGAAATTAACTTGACACTGTATCCCTAGCGGAGTAATAAGAGAGAACTGACCGCCAAGCGCTACGGTCTCTATATATCTCTTTCGCCTTTTCGCCTCGTCCACTGTCATCAACCTCTTGATACATGCCCTATGGTAGGTCCTCATGTGTGACCTTCCTCCAGTATCTTTGATACTGTTTTCCAAGGTAAATTGAGGTCTCCACCGCTCTTACCACTCACTATTCCAGTATAGACCTTTTTTAAACTTTCACCCCGCCATTGAAATTACAATTGAATCAAGCCCCCATGGTCTTGCATAAAAAAGTTGTAACAAGTGTATAAAAATTTCAACACAATTTGATAAAAATCTACATAGAGTAGTGTAGTGGACTGTTTCCAATGGGCATGAGTATGAATCCCACTACAGTTTTTTTTTTATATATACATATATATTTCTATATAGATTTTCATATAATTTAATTTTACCTAGCTGCTGGCATTGATTTTCTTCTATTTGAAATTCTCTGGCCTGAAGTTTTATTAGAATGTACTTCATTTTTAGATATATTCTCTTTCATTTCAGTATTGCTTACTGATTTTTTACCAATATTTAATACTTTATCTACATTTGTAGTATTTGTAGTGGTTTTATTTTCATTTGCATTTGAAATTATAGGAGGTGAAGGTGCTCCGGTTTGTAGTCTAAAAATTTTAGGAATAATTTCAATTTTTAATCTATAATGACTTTCTTGTGGTGTAGCAGCACAATGTCTGACAGTAAATGTGCACGTTGTGGGTTCAACACTTTCTTGGAGTAAGTTATTTTCATTTCCCCACTCTGGTAACAAGATAAAGCTCAGCATTGAAATCAATACTTAACACAAAATTCTTTGTCTTCTAGATATAGGTAAAAGTGTGAAACAGTGTGCCTGAACAATGACACGCTCTGCCTACTCTGATATATATGTGATACAACTTGAAGCTAAAAAATTGAACAAAGAAAAAGACCATAATTAATAGAAAAAAATATGTCATACCTATTATTTTTGTTTCCACAAGATTTATCTTTTGAATCAACACAATTCTGGTTTTGTGTGCTTTTATCTATGTTAGCATAATCATTTTGATCTTTTGAATTTTTTTTATTTTCATTAAAGTTATTACTATTCCTTGACATGCGTTTACCCTTGGTTTGCAATGCATTGATTATTAACTTGTCTTTTCTAAAAGAAATCAATATTATCTAACACAATATTATGACAGATACATGAAAAATACTGTATTATAATAAATAGTTATGGATAAAAAAATGTTTCAGTTTATCAGTTACTTTTGGATCATTTTGTTTACAAATATTTTTAAAAACTTAAACAGTTTTTTCACATTTGTTTGTGATAATTAGGGTTTTTCTTTTCTAGTAACAAAAGTTATCCAAACTTATTGCTACTTTCTTCTTAATGCCAGTGTGTCAGCCAGGCATAATCAAAAACCTGTCATAATAATAATTTAGACTCCATTCATTTTCAAAATTATCCTAAACTCTTATATAAGATTTGGATAACCATAAGGTTACAAATAGGTTTTAGATTTTGGATATCTCATCCTTCAGAGATGTTGTACATCTATAAGATCTCTAACATTGTCATATAAAATGAGATGAGAGAGATGTCTCAAAATACATAGCATTTGAAATTTGGGTGAAAAGTAATAGGAGAATCAGGTGTATTGACAGTGACATTAGGCTTTCTTTGCCTACCCTATTCCATGCTATATGTGGGTTATAGATACATTCTCACAAAAATAACACAAAATCATACTTACTCAGAATTTAAGTTCTTAATCATTTCACCTTTTCTTTCAATTTCTGCTCGAGCTGTTTTCAATAGGGAAGAATAGTTCAGTTCCAGCTTTTTATATTCTGAATTTAATTTTTCAAAATCCTGAAAAATATTCTACATTATCAGTGCACATCCATTCTTATGAATGGCGATGTAAGATAGTGAAACATATTAGCATTATAAACACATTTTAGTTTTCTGGATTATTATTTATAAAATGAAATGGTACTTCTTAATCTATTCGAAATAATGCTAATATTAAGGAAATTTAAGTAACTATTGAAATACTTACTTTTTGCAATTGATTCATAGCAATAGAATTTTCTTCTAGTTTTTGTTTAAGTTCATTATTTTCATTCTTAAGCTAGAAAAAAATATATATATTTAATTGCTGAGTTTTGACTCCTGATTATTAACCAATTATCGAAATAAATCATAAATAACAATTGGCGCTAAAATGCGATACCTCTGTAACGTCATTTACATCTTCATAATTTTCCAAGTTATCATATATATCATCCATTGTAATAAATATATTTATTTAGGTAACAATGTAAGCAAAATGCACAAACATGCAACTCAAAATAGATATTAAATTAAAATGTTAAAACACTTAAATTAAAAATAGTGATAAACGAGGACGAATTACACTTTTTGACATTTTACAAAAGTTGCCATGCAGCCTTTAATTTTTATGTGCGTTGCGAAATTATGTTTTTTTTTAAATTGAAATCATAAATAATCATCAATAATTTTTAACGATTTCAATTTTTTTAAATCAAATTAAATCAGTTTTGAATAAAATCTTTGAAATTAGAAAAAAATAGGTCATATTTGAACAGTGATTAAACTGTAGTTATTTATATTGTCAAATTCATTTCTTATATGCATTTAACATATCGTTAACAAAATGGTATGGTCAGCTAAATCATATATTTCCAAATTTGTTATAAAAAAATTCTATTTCTATACAATTTTCTTCGTTTACAAGTACAATGTACGTAGGTAAAACCTAATAATTCGTAGCTAATTGCTTCTAATTTAAATATTTATGAAGAAGAAATACTAATTAAATAGAAAAAGGTATTATAGTTTACAGATAAATATTATTAAAATCAGCAATATTCAATAATACTTAAATCATCAGCTCATAAAATATTTGTAATTTTCTTAGGCTTGGGTGCGTCAAGTGTATGGTATCCCCATTCCACACTGGGTGAAATGGAAGACAACATAGTTGTTGCCGTTACGCCTCGCGCCGTTTAGCGTTTGTCGTCTCGTTTGGTATCTCGTACGCTATGGACGTGAGATCCGCGTATTGTTTATTTATAGGTGGATTTAATTATTAACACTTTCAATAATTGCTTTGTTGTTTATTTGTGATTTTGAATATGTTCTTGTTTATAAACTGCATTTTTGCGTAATTTGTACGCAATAGTGAAGAAGTGCAACAGGCGTTCTAAAGGGCCCGTGTAAACAGAGAAGTACATTGTGAATACAAAATGCCTACAGATTCAGAAAGTGGCTGCGATGTAGTGTCGAAAGAGTGGCTTCTAGCCAAACTACGATCAGATGAAAGGGACACAATTCTTATAGATTGTCGGGGATCGAATGAGTATTCCGTATCCCATATACGTTCTGCAGTAAACTTCTCAATACCAAGTATTATGCTGAGGAGGTTAGCTGCAGGGAAAATAGAACTGGCGTCAACTGTTCAGTGTAAAGAACTTAAAGCCAGGATCACACATTGTTGTGCACAGGGCACTTTTGTGTTGTACAGTGATGGTGCCCCAAGGGATCCGGACTCCGTTCATGGTATCCTGCTGAAGCGCTTGAAGCAAGATGGCGTGCAGGTTGTTTGTCTTGAAGGTAAACTCAACTTTCAATTATAATCATATTTTTCTACTTCTTTTATGTAAAGTGTAACTTCCTGAATGTAGAATTTTAATGTTATGTTTCAAGCCCTATTGTAAATAAAAAAAATAAAACCCCTATTTACTTTAAGTAAAATCAACTATATTCACCAAAATAAGAAAACTACATAACTATAATGTACATAGTTTTAGATAAATTAAATACCACAATAGATCAAGATATTACAGCATATTCATTTTAATATTGTTCACAATAAAACTCTATATATTATGACTTTTCTCATATGAAAATTGGAGAATGTCATACTATAATATGTATTATTACTATTTGTATAATTTGTAGGAGAGTAAGCAGATTGAATCTAGTGTTCAGTCAGCGTTCTCCCCACTTTCCATTTTCTAAATCATTGTGTGTTTAGTAGAGAAAGTTTCTCTTGCTGAAACAGCAAAAAAAAATAGCTAATTCCTTGAGTGGAACTGGAACCCACAACCACTCTGTTTACAAAATGAGTAAATATTTTACCCTCTGAGTTATAGAAAGTAATAACTGACTGACTAAAAAGAAACAATTTTATTAACATATTTTTATTTTATATTTTTATTTTAAATATATATATATATATATATTATGGTATTTATTTCTAATATATACCATAAGTACTATAAACATATTAAGTACATATAAATAAATTATTACTATACAACTAAAATGGCACAAGTGTGTGACTGTAAATGTGACAGGTGATGGGTTTGATTCCCCCAGATAATAAAAATATTTTGCAGTAAATATAATATTTATAAATTCAGTGTGAAGCTGAAATTCATTTATATAATACTAATTGGAATGTCCACTGAATTATTAAAATTCATTTTTTTTTCTAATAAAATACACATTTTTGATTGATTATCAATATTGATCAATTGATTTATAGATCTATAAAAAATATTATATAGAATTGGTTTTTTATCTTAACATATCTCTCATATCTCTTTAGGTAAGCAGGAAGAGTGTATTAACATCAAAACGTAATCTACTTTTCGTTCATTTCATGATGCGTGTAGATTTGCCTTCATATTTTAATTTATAATATCTACATTACCCTTGAGTGGGATTCGAACTGAGAATAATCGCGCGTACATACATGCCGCAATTATAAAGAGCGAAGTAGGTAATGCGATTATTCCAGTTATGTTGTTAAGGTAAAGCACGGCGTTGAGTTCCTCCATTCAACACGCAATACCTCCAGAATTCGGCGGAAAGTGGGGAACAGTGTCTTAACACGAAGTTCCCTCTGCCTACCGTGCTGTGTGCGGGTTACGGCGTGAAGTACATTTTTTTTATTTTATGTTGTTAATATTAGTTTTAGCGCATTTTTTTTATTTATGTTCTGGGGATAGTACGTGTAGTCGTTAAGGTTGTATAAGCGTTATCTTTAAATTGTTATTTAGAAACATATCCATTAACATTAAAATCAATGAAATATACATTCTATTTAGTAATTTTTTTAATAAAATTTTTGTACACATAAACTATATTTACTTGCTTATTTCAGACTGAAAATAACTCGCTTTAAAAAATCAACTTCAACTTTAATGTCACATTAAATAAAGTAACATCCACTTCTTATATTGTTTCCACTATCGTTGTACTGTTGTAATAATCCGAGTGATAATCCGAAACGAGTGATTGTTACAATAGTATATGTATAGTGGAAACAGTATATGAAAACATAAAATATGTTATCATTTCTAATTATTTTCCTTTAAAAGTAAATAAGGAGGCCGAAAGTGAGGCATCCGCTCTTCCAAACGTGAGAGAGGATGTCTGCTACTTATTGTGCTCCTCAATGCGAGACGATAGATTACGATCGCCGTAGGTACTAACTCGGGCCCGCCCGTTCGCGTTTCCGCCTATGGTATATTTTATGGGCTATTAAAAATACAATATCGTGAGAGTGTACCGATCTGTTGTTTTTTTAAGATTATATGTTGTAGTGCCAACAACATATGACTCAGTATGGGCATATGCAAAGGAATTAGATATGAATATAAATTCCATTCCAGTCGCGATTTCGATTCATAATATGTAGCATATGTTCACGGTATCTTTTCTCGTATTTTCCATAGTAATTCTAGAAAGCATATAAATACCAGAAGAGTTTTCTCAAGAGCTTTTAATACTCGAATTATATTCCCAATATTCATATTAAAAACCTTTTTTTCCGCAATAGCGTTTGCTCTAAAAACTTAACTTGTGAATAAAGATTATATTAAAAGCTATGATTACCTATTAAAAGCTATGTAAACATGAGTATATTCTCGATGAATTGCGTAATACATAGTTATGAATCACTTTTCTTGTTGATATCGTTACGTACTACTAGTTGAAGGAGCATGTACTTAAGTATATCTGAGGCAGTTTTTAAATAACTACGTAGGAATGCTTAGTTGGAATTTTTTAATAAATATTGTAATAAATCGCGTCGTATGTTTGTTCTGCCATAACACACACGTCTGTTTGTTCTGCCATAACACACGGTACAGTAACGGGATGTTTTACCACTGGTTCCCTCTGCCTGCCTGCTATGCGTGACGTCTGCCAATATCATGAGTTCTGGTGAAGGAACTGTGAATGAAACATTAACACTAATAATAAACACACGATCAAAGGAGGCCGGATGCCTGCATCGCTGCGGTCTTCGTCAAACGGAAGAGTGCCGCAATTTTATTAATAAGTTCCTGTTTCACTCACGTCCTGCCAATTCTATCAAGTCATATTTTGGTTACTCAAAATATTGCCCAGACTTTCAAGTGAAAAAATTATAAGAAAATAAAAAAGCCTTCTAGTTTTCCGCCAATAACGAAAATTATTCTATATGTACTTATATCGTAATAATGTAGAAAAAATTGATTATTTGTTGAAGATGAGTATTATTTAACCGGTTAAGCTAACCAGTTTATGGGCGACTTAATAGTTAACGTTGTTAAAATGTAGGTGTACTTTAGTCTGTAATGTAACGTATATTTAACTAGTTTTACCTGCGACTTCGTTGGCTTGACCAAATGAAAATAACTGAATTTTCAATCATGTTCTCGCTCTCGGGAGCTGTCAAGCTCTCCCACATTTCATAATGTAGAATCAGCAGTTGTTGGGATTAGCGTGTTCAACGTAACCCAGCTTTATAATAATAGTTAAACTATAATATTACACAACAGTAATACTTCCGCATTTTGCTTTAATTTGCTTTGTATCTATCTATGCTTTCGTCAACTTTGTTATTTATTTTTTTTGTTTATATGGGAAAACTTTTAAATTACATTATCCTACATCTAACTCAAATAAGAGGTGATTCATGGCTTAGAAATGAGAAATAGACAAATTCTGGAAACTTAAAAATATTCACCAAAAATTTTTGCAAAACATTCAGCTTTGTCAAGGATTTTATATACTATATGTATAGTTAATAGTATATATATTACTAACAGGATGCTACCAGATCGTCTCATCTTAGATGCTTTTCATTTTATTAACAGAGGAAATGCCATACATCTGGTTCTCGTAACCGGACATAATGAGCTCATAGAGGAAAACGAAATAGTAAAAGGATGCGATATCTTACCGAACTAGACCACGCATATAACAACTTTAAGTTATATAATTATAGTTTCATTAATTACTAGTGGCCGGCTCTCGACTTCGCCCGCTTGAACTACACAAATATTTATTTACTAATCTGAATCACTTTCATGTTGTAGTAACATTATCATTTTACAGACATATATACAGACAGTGATCCGTCCATCATTTATTCTATGTATAGATGATGGCATGGCAGTGTGGAACGGGGTCTGACTTTAATCACCATGATTGTGAGTTCGATATCCAATCGGCATAATACCTAATTATTTTTACTAGTATTTAGTATTTAAAAAAAATACATTGCTAACTTCAATGTTTATAATAATATTTGCATTTTATTGTAATTGTTCTTTTATTTTATTTAAAACATTATTTTTTATAGTTATTATAAATATAATAATGATAATAATATTATAGTTATAGTATTCTTGTGAGTTGTTATACAATACACTTGGTACCTCTCTGTTTCGTATCGTTGCGCAACAGTGACCAAGAATTAAAATTTGTGTAAAAATATATACAAATTATTATTCTTATTACAAACTTAAATTCCTGTCGCTAAAGTTTTCAGTTTTGTTTTTTTGTTCTTGATTATCTTTACTATGGAATTCAAATTCTGCAATGTTCTTGCAATTTTTAAAATATTGGAAACAACGAGAGTGCTTAAATTGTAGAAAAAGTAATGAAATATTTCACAAATAAATAGGTTTTTTTTTTAAATTTTTTTTGAAATCCATTGCAATGAAGAAGAAGATATATATCTTCTTCTTCAAGCAATATTATTGGATTAATTAATTGAAAAAATTGAAAACAGGTTTTAGTTAATACGAAATGAATACTTTCTTTATTTGCAATTTTTTGTTTGCAATGAAATAAGAGATAATTAACTAATAAAAAAAGCATGCTTTTTACCGCATAGCAGTGCAGCCAGGGATAACTTAGCTTTGAGACACTCTGTTCTCCACTTTAGCGGAACTTATGTCAAGAGGTTCTAAGGCGTCCTCAAAGCATCCTACGGTCTCAAATATATAAACTTATTAAACTTAATAAATTCATATAAAATAGCATCTCGTTATTCGGCTGTGCCAATAAAGGATTATTTAAAAACAATATTAATTTATTATATATTTTAAATGCATCAAGTCTATGTAAGTGATGATAGTTTATTAGTCACAATGGTAGTATGAGGTCGGGCGCTCGTCGCTGCGGCGACTTTGTCCCGTTGATACTGTTATCTGGGAATTATCTCTCGTTCAACGGAGTTCATTATCGACTCATCTTCTAAATGGGCCAATGTGTGTATTAGTTATTTGAAAAGTTAGTAGTGTTACTAATTTTATTTATTTAGCTTTTATACTACGTTAAACTAAATTTCTCAACAAATCACTTTTTACTTCCCTATAAACAAGTCCCCCAATATATTGGACAACATTTTAAACATTATGTATATTATTAATAGAATAGAAATAAAAAAATAAGATATATGTATTTATATAACGTAAAAAAATTCTAGAAACAAATATTTATATATATATATATATATCATTATATTTGTAACTTATTATAGAGATATTTACAAAAACCTGTAAAATGTTAATAATTAACTATTTCAAAAACGTACGTTTCAGTTTTTTATATATTATTTAACCTAATCGTACTAAAAACAAGAATCATGTCTTGCTATGCTGTTAACACCTTAGTCTAATTTGGTTACAGCGCTTTGCACATCCTTCTCCCGTTTCCCAGAATCTCAATCTGAAGCATTGACGTCAATACCGTATGTATATTCCAAGAAGCAAACTGGATAGAATCGATCATATACTAAGCAACCAATTATGCTATTGTTGCTAGTTTCATAAATATAAGAATTTATAGTCTCAAATATTAGTCATCTTGAATATTGTGTGTTGTATTTAAATTATGTATGTAAATATATTTTAATTACACATATTAACATTAATTTAAATTCTATATTAAGTATATAATTTTTTTATTTCAATTCAAGTGACAAAACAATTGAAAATGACTTTGTACATTGTATGTTTCTTGGATAACTAATATTATTTATAAGTATTAAAGTTGAAAATCATACAATTAGAAGATTAATGGTATATTTTAGTGATATAGATTCTGTTTTGGCAGAAGGCTTTTTCGATTCCTTACGGAACATTGCCAGCTTTCTTTCTGTTAAGCATTATTGGATATCAATCACTTATATTAATATGATATGACCGTGTAATGTATTAGTTATTCTATGTGAAATTTAAACCTGAACATTTTGATCTAATCTTAGTTTTAGTAAAGAAACTTGTAATACCTTTCATTCTTTAGCAAATTTATAAATTTTACTTAATTCAAAAGGCCCTTTTGAGAAAAC
This sequence comes from Heliconius nattereri, assembly GCA_013403645.1. NCBI lineage: Eukaryota > Metazoa > Arthropoda > Insecta > Lepidoptera > Nymphalidae > Heliconius > Heliconius nattereri. The sequence continues at coordinate 5,293,208 of JAAIXI010000226.1, read as the reverse complement.
AGTACCTACTCTACGTAAGTTAGAACGCACACGAATAAACGGAAAAATATTCATATACAAACAAGCACCATTTTTAAAGTAATGAAAAGTTCTTTTCAATTTTATTCTATACATTCTAATAATAGACGGTCTTTATGTCGCAACATAATAAACTGTGCCTTTGATGGACTTGATACAATTGACCTATCTTTGGGTACACGAAGCCACTCGTAGCCGGAGCCCATGCAGTAACATCTCGCCCACCATTCCTTTAAATTGATATAAATTGTTCCAACTGGCTTGATTAAACTCTATTTAAGGCGAAAAATTAGTGACACTCAGTTATAATTATTGCGCACGCATCCAGTATATACTTCATCAGTATGATAAACTACAATATATTTATTTTATCGCTATAGGTACTTAATGCAATTGCATTTGTAATATGTCAAAGTTTTTCTAAGTTTAGTCAATTTTTCTTTAAGTTAAGTCAATTCAACATAGTAGAAGGAGCATACGCTATATTTATTGGACGTTAAATGATACTAAGGTAGGTACACCACAGTTATGGTCGCAAGAAGCATCATTCTACACTATATTAGCGCATAAACAAGCAATTTGATTATCCATAGGTGGTTTTTAGTGGATTGTGGTTAGCGCAAGGTTATCGGTAGTGCGGAGGACGCGGGCCAAGGCTCGCACCTGCCTCCCACGCGCACCAGCGCCCGCTGCTCGCCAGCAGACGGCTAGCGTTGTGAAAGCCCGCCTCGCTACCCCGTCCTCCTCCCCTCAGTTATGCTATCCATGTTATGTCATATCATATAATATGAGTATGGTTTACTAATTATAATTATGTTGTTTATGAATTCTACTGTATGGAATGGCTACTATGTCATGGTAAATATTCTACAAATTGTTTACTTTGTATGCACAAAATGTTGTATAAATTATGAACTATTGTTGTATGATTGATCTCTACGTAAAGCGATGTTTACAGATGTGCATAAGTATTAATGATGCTTAGATAACTTTTAACATGGTTTTTTCTTCTAAAAATATCTTGTGTAGCTAACTTTTAGAAAAAATAACATATGATACCTCTATTTGGCTGTGGCAACCCTAACAGTGGCCATATTCGAGGGTGGATGATAAGTAAGGTTCTATAAATGTTTTATTTGTTTCTATTTCTGTTTGTATAAAATAAATTGCTTACATTTTTATAATATTTAACGAAACATACCAAAATAACATCGCGTAGGCGTTTACTCATGCAAAACTTTCGGTTGTTTAAATGATGATGCTTTCGTGTGTGGGTGTTACGGGCTAAAGGATTTGATTCAGCTGGCGAGGGGCGAATAACGAATTTAATGGAGTCCTTGGTGGCGAGGACACGCGCGGGGGCGGCGGCAGGGGGCGGGGTTGGCTGGCACCGGCAGTGGGTAGCCTGGGGGGTTTACGGCGTTCATTGAGAGCGGCGGATGAATGGGCCGCGATGAGTCATCGGATCGATGAGAGTACCCCGCGCGCGCCCCGCGGCTGCGTGCTGGCCTGCTCTGCAACTCCGCCTCCGCTGAAACGACCTGCAGTGTAGCAATGTTCAATTATGAGGCTTTCATTAACACTTTTTTGTTCTGAAGCTTTTTATATGCGGCGGTTTGAACTATTTGATAACGATAACTTGCATGAATTTTGCATTAGTAAAAATGAAGTTAGAATATTGTCGACTATAAGAAAACATATTGCAATTTCGCCTTATATACTTACCAACTGGAATGACCATTATCATAACAATGCCGACTGAGGGCAGGAAGCAGGCGCCCGCACAGGAAATGTCGGCTATAGCACCCACCAAGCACTGCTGTGCATTAATGTTCTCTAAGCACATTTCATTTTTAATATAAACGTGCTCATGTTTCAAACTAACTTCGTCAGTTCGTCTTATAAACTAAATTATGAGTAGTACTTAATAGTTCAATATATAAACGTTAGGTACCTTACTTTTTGCACCCCATAACATAAATGTATTATATATATTCATTGTTGTTTGAATATTTTTTCTATTGTCACCAGGAGATTTCGCAGAGTTCCGCCGCGCCTACCCCGAGTGGTGCAGCGAGGCCAGTGCGCAGCACGTGCCACATTTGCCGCTAATGGGACTACGGTAAGACCGGTCTATAGATATAACGCCAAATTTATAGAAAACCCTTTCTAACTCCTTCTATGACATTCAATGTCTTACTATGTAAATGTTGTCTTAAATTACTATGATATTCTCAAATAAAAATACATCGGTTATATGCATATAATTTATTCGAATGCGATGTAAAAAGAAAATGTTTGCCACATAAAATTATCAATAAATAATAATTAGCAGTTTGTACACGGTTGCTAATGTTACGCAGCCGGTTGGTTAGGTAGGGGTCTAATTAATCGAACAAGAAAAACTTGCACGCGTGGGAATTCGATTTCATGTGCGTGAGACTTTTTCTCCGATCACCTTTTAATCGATTCAGAAGAAGCTGCTCGTCGAGCGAAATGACTTAGGTATGTACCTACTCCTGAGTCGACCGGACCGACGTCGCACAGAGAGACCTTGCGAGTGAGTGTAAATCTGAATTACTTGCACTTTATAACCCAAACTACAACGGAACTATCTCGGATTCTTTTATTTCCTAAATTAAAAATTAGCGTCATACTGTATCCCGGACACAGCGTGGTATGCAGAGGGAACCTAGTGTAACGACACTCTGTTCCCCACTTTCTGCCGAATTCTGGAGGCATTGTGTGTTGAGTGGCAGAACTCAACGCCGCAATTTGCCTCGTCACCAGAGCGAAGACATGGAAATATAAGCTCCTCCTCCTCTTAAATCTCCCATAAGTTTGATATTGATGAAGAATACTAAAATATCTAATGATTAATACAAAACGTAGGTATTTTTTTAAATATACTGGAATTATTTAACACTTATCGACGTGGGAGTTATAAAAATAAACAAATGTGGAAGAGGTATTATGTAGAAACATTGAGGGTATTAGTCATCGCGTGTACGTATTAGATATTGGACTATATTTAGTCGCTAAAAACGTTATTATACTGCTCATACTAATTGTCCAACACAGTTGTGCAAATAAGCGTTCGTTCATTGAAGGCTAGCCGGCAATTCATAATACTTTTCAATGTCGAATTATTCACTCATTCACAAATACAAGTATCGAGTTTGGTTCGATTATTTAATTGAATAAGGCGTGTACTAGACGGTAGACGGCCACTTAGCGATCCCGACCCCGCTAATTATAATAAGCGCTTAATTGTTGATGAAGTTAAGTATATTATGACATGAAAATTTATCGTCTCTACAGTAATATAAAGTATAGAGATTTTATTTAATAGTTTACATTATTTAATATTTTATTATTTTCAACACGTAAAATATATAAAATAGAAACAAGTATTTATAATTATTGTAAGTATGTGCAAATTGTAAATTATTAATATGGCAATGTTTTACGTAATTATGTTCCTTTTACTTAACATGTGAAAAATTTAACGTATTCCATATTAAATCAATGTATGTAAATACCTATATGAATAATAGCTATACTTAATTAGTAATAGGTACGTAGCGCAACTAGCGCAACACACACGCACAGGTGTGCACCGTCACTTAAATGACACACTGCATACGCGTTCACAATACTCAAACAAAAAAAAATGGTTAATGAACTCATTCATTTATAATTCGTGAGTGCGACGTCGTCAAACGAAGCCAGTCATCGATGAAGGTGTGCGCGATTAGTGCAAAGTAACCGAGTTATGTATGTATTGCATTAGACTTTAGAGAAACGCGGGTCGCGCCTTCAATGGCGTCCGCTTCATTCATGCGCTGGCCGCGCACACGGAAGTGGGACCGTTCACTATTCACTTTTTCACCTTTCACGGCAAAATCGTATTTGCTTCACTTTGTATACGAGCAGTTATATTACGCTACTCTTAATAATAAACTCGCACCGGCGCGGCGAGTCAATGGACTGATTGCTGACGTCACCCGAATAAATACATAGGTTATAATTAATTCTTTGCGTATTTATTGTTATTTAAAAGTTTAATTCTGTTTCATATATGAAATCCGTTTTCCGCCCACGAGTTTCTCTTTCGCGACATCGTTCTCTTGTCTATAAATAGTAATGTATATGGTGTAAATGTTAGTATTTCTACGCTTTTCTAAATTGTGGTTCAACAACAACTTGGATGCTACACACGTGAAAATAAATCTAAATTTCTCCTTTAATATGATGATAAATTAAAATTGTTTCTTTATAATTTTCTTACAAATATTTTTGATATACCGTGATTTATCACTAGTAAATAAACAAGCCTCATACTTTAAAAACTGTCTGTCTCGGACATATTAATAATATACTAACTTATAAAAGTATATAAAAAAATGCTCGATGTTCCTCTTGTTAACTACGACGCTATATCCCTTTATTTGTTTGACTACCCAAATGACAAGTTACTCATGTACAGGTATCACCAAAAGTAGAGCCGGAAAAAAATCACTTATAAAAATAAAAAACCACAAAAATCCCGCCTGCATAAAACGAAAAAGAAAATAAACAAGTTTTTCAAAATATATACCTAATTCAAATATTGATGACATTTTGTATATTATGCTAAAATATTATTTGAGTATCAGCGGCCGACCTACCCCTGCACGTTGACCTTGCTAACTTTATCTCTGGGCATTTCGAATTCAGGTTCTTCAATTATTTCATACTGCTTGCCAGATTGCGACTTACACGAGTCCATCATGCGAAATGCTTAATTTCATTGTGTTTGAATTAATTATTATCAGGGCTTTCATACTAGAAGCCGTGATGTTCTGTGTAACATGTAGTTGAAATTTTAGTTAATATTGAAGTTTCTTCAATATGTTCTAATCCGTTAGTATATTATTAATTATGTTAGTTCTATAAATGAAATTGACAATATTTGGCAATACTTGTTGTTAATATATTTCGATAACGAATTTAATTAAGGTAAATATATTTGTAATTTTTAATAAGGAATTTGAAAAAATCGCCAGTTCCTATTAACATTGTCGGTTGTGAAAATCGACAACTTTACAATAGAGGCCGTCAAAGTTTAATTTCTTTTTATATACGGCCAGTTTTAATTTAAAGCTCTGTACAATGCTAATAGGGACAGGCGAAATACACTTTTACATAAAAAAAAACTTAAGAAACTCTATAATATGATGCTATCAACCTTACGTCATGGAATCGTCTGACGTCAGCGTCAGCCACTCTCGTGACTCCATTCACGAATACGTCCATGACTGCGGAGATCACGGCTTAATTTATACTTATAATATAAATATACACCTATAAATACAACCAATAGGTGCTTTCAATAACATTAACAAAGTTCTATTTATACATAATAGAGTGAAAGAGCATTCGGCAACATGTATGTAGCAATTAAATGACCTATCATTAGTTACCAACTTAGTCTAGATAAATATGAAATTCGTTAAGCGCTTTTAAAAACAGCGACAGAAGAAATTTCGTCACTAAACATGCTTGTGTAGAATTCGGGCGGCCAACGGAGAACGGAGTGTCTTGCCACTACATATTACCCTTTTAAAATATGAATGTATTATTGTATACGTTTTACTGTTGAAGCACACACGAGGGGTAATATAAAAGAAGAAAAAAAACAATAGAGCTATTTGATAATTTTCTTTTCATGAACTTTGAGTAAATTTTAAGGCTGTACAGTATGATTACGTTCTCTTTGTTTTCTCTGTCAATTTTGCAGAATAACACATGCAGAAAGTAATGAAAAGTAACATAATTTATCAATAAAAAACGCATAACAAAAAATCTAACTATAGAAAAAGATTGCTTTGAAAATATTATTGGTAATCTCTTACTGGTCAAAAGTGTGTTTAGTTGTAATGCTACTTCTCCTTGAGCGTTAAACCTACAGCTCTGAAAATGTGCAGGAACGTTGTGGACGACACGGTGATCTCAGCGAAGTAGTTTGGTTATAATTGTAATTGTACTTTTTGAGTAAATGATAAAATGTGTCCCATAGACTTGAGCTGTGGAACGTTTTGAAGTTCACGCGCACAGATTGAACTTTGACTAACTTAGCCCAGACAAGGCGTGCGGACAAAACAGAAAATTTCCCAAAATTTGGCGCAACATCTGTAGCTTCGCTCAGCTCCACCCGACGTGTGAAGCATGTGGCGGGTCCTAGTTATGCAATATATATAAATCTATATTTACATTTTTTGATTGCAATCGCATCATATCGTAACTTAGCAACTATTACTCGATAAATTACTTTATCAATGCTCACTGAACGGTGCAACATTGTTTTTTTCCCCTGTAAGTTTCCACACGATTTGAAGGTCACTTATTTTTAGTAGTTGCAAAATAATATATAATTATTTACTTTAATTTTTTTAAATTGTTAATTAACATTTATTTCTTAAAACTTGAAACCTTTGCAAAATTTCTTGTTATATTTTTTTATCTGCATATACATATATTAAATTTAGCAAACAAAAGTTTTCTAGTTGCTAGTACAATTATAAAATTATATTTTCTATATAATACTATAAAATTATATTATAACCACGTATAATTAGTAAAACGTTTATGACACATTTTGTTGGGTCATTCGATACGATAGCGTCGGTAATGTTTAATGAGCTATAATCTTTAAAGAAAAGAATACTAGGTAAATGATGATCGTGGTTTGCGGCCTCGGCGCACTTGATGTACGCTATAAACATTTGTAATATATAAGATGACGATATTCAGTGCATTACATTAGCGGCTTGTTTAGTTCTTTGTCCGGTCAAGTTAGATCGTTAACGTCCTGCCAGGATGGGAACTAGTAAGTCAGACATTAAAAAAGCGTCCCTTGCAGGCGGTCATTGGCTGCGGGCGGCGGGTGGCGGGAGGCGGGCGGCGGTCGGCGGGCCGCATTCCTGTGCGCCAGCGCACGCAGCAGCACGCCCACACGCACGCACACCTACCCGCCACGCTATAGACGCAACGACTCGTATATAGAGCTCGTTCATTAATAACACCACCGGGGCACCGGCCGTGTCACGGCTTCCGGCGGCCCCTCTCGCTCGCCTTCATTCAAATACAAATTACATTCGAACGATGTTGTTATTCTATCAGATGAAGCTTATAGAAGCGAGTAGCTAGAGTGCTAATACCGTTGGTCCTTTGTTTCATACTTGCGAGGGCGACGATATTATTAACCACTGTTTATTGAGTACGTATAAATAAACAGGTGAGTTTGCGTTAAAATTGGTCCGCTCGCCCACATTCAAATCGAAGTAAATAGCTATGTTGTCAGTATCAGATCAGTTAGAATGGCGCGGCGCGTGGGCGAGCTCCCCTGAATGGACGTGTCGAGCGTCGCCCACGCGCGGCCTACGCGCGCTCCTTCGACGCTACCTACTATAGGTGCTCGTTGCCTACTAGTACCTACTACTTTATATAAATAACACGTAATTAATAAACAACGAGGATAAAAAAATGAAACGAATAAAATGTTTTCAATTACCTCATTCTACCTACACACATACTTTAAATTATTAAAGTAGCAAAAAGCCCTAGTACTACTGCGCTGAGGAACTGACTTAGGTATTTTAAGCGTTTTAAATAATTTATATTACGTGATGGTGACATCAATTTATTATAATAATGAAAATTTCAAAGAAATACACACAGACACATTATGTGTGTCTTACTCAATGACTTTTTAATGTCTGACTTTTTTTAACTGCATCTATTACTGAATTATTATAGTAGAACTTTTATTGATGCTACTCATTCGTATGAAAAATAATGATTGCGTATTGGATGCGTGTTGAAGTTGCAAATATTGTTTTCAATAAAGTGAATTGAATGGCGTCTCGCTTGATTGAGAGGGCGAATTCGGGAAAGTTACCGCGTGGGTGTAGACGCGTTGGCGTCGTGCGGGCTGGCGTGGGGCGGCGGCGGCTGGCGTGGGGCGATGGGGGCTGGAGTAAGGCGGCCATTGATCCACGGGGGCAGGTGAATGGGGCACCCCTCCCTCATTGAACAACCCCGATCGATCTCGCCGAGGCCCGGGTGCCTCGCCGCCTACGCCGCCCTCTCCGTCCCTCGCCCGCGCCACGAGGTTACATACTGACGGCGCAAACTTCAACCTAATTTGATAAATTATGTGTCAAACTTCTTTATATTACGTTAGACATTATGAATGCGATCTAAAATTTAAAATACATCGCTTGTGTATATAGAAATATGCGATATGATTAGAAAAATATAATAAGTTTGTTTCTTATCATAATTAATGAACTAATAGATAAATGTTAATCATAAGCTTAGTATCATAAGTTAAAAGAATAATAGAAGGCTTACACGAAAAATCCACAAGATATAGTATAAACGTATTAACTATTATATAGTATTCTATCATTAATATTAGATTATTTAAGTTAAGCTTTTAACTATATTTTACAGATCACTCCGTATATCCGGCTCGGGCTGCGACGACGCGCTGTCGTCCGGTTCGTCGTCCGAATGCGAGGATGCACACACACACGTGCAACAGGACTTTCCCGTAGAAATACTGCCGAACCTTTACCTTGGCAATTCCACGAACAGCGGTGATTGCGAGGCCCTCGCTAGGCATAATATCAAGGTATAATAAGGTTTCTATGCATAATAATATTCATATTTTTAACCAACTTCTGTAAGAAGGAGGTTGTCAATTCAACAGTTTTTTTTTTCATGTTTGTTACTAGAACTCTTGACTGGTTGAACTGATTGTGATGATTCGTTTTTTATTTGTAAATTTGCACCACATTTCTTGCTTTATCCCGATTTATTTGTCTTTAAAAATAAGAAATCATTTTATTTTTGAATTCAATGTTTTATGATTTGAGAGGATTAGTAGTTACAGCATCATCACCCTCACTCGGGTAAATTATTATATTTTAATATCCTCGCTTGCTGGTAGATAAAGCACGACATTAAGTTCGTAAATGGAACGGAAAGTACGAATCATCTTACCACCACATTCTCTGCGCTATGCGAGATGAGTGTGAAACTACTCTATATTTAAAAATAAATGTAAAAATATTGATTTTATATCGTAAAATTACTTTTAATTTTAGGTCATTGCTAGATATTTAAATAGCCTAGTTACTCGTTCAATATAGTTCCTAAAGTGAAGCAAATGCTAATTATAACATGTATATTTCCAGTATGTGTTGAACGTGACGCCGGATCTGCCCAACACGTTCGAGGCGGAAGGATGCGACATCAACTATCTGAAGATACCCATCGCTGACCACTGGAGTCAAAATCTAGCAGTGCACTTTCCACAGGCTATACGATTTATAGGTTCGAATAAATACTTTTTTTTTTGCTAGTCTCATGCTTTATCCCATGCGGTGTAGCTAGAGAGAAGGGAGAGCCAAACACTACTGTTTGTGCATATGTCTTTCACCTCGTCCACTGACATCCATATTCTTCATGCTATGCTCTCTTCATACAGGGTCGCCGAAAGGGTACCTGGGGTACCAGGGGATATAGATTTATGATAGATAGATTTTCCCTCTCAACAGGTCGAAATGTCTGTCTCGAATCAGTGTCGAATGTTTAAAAAGGAGTATCTGAACCGGATACAGCGTGAAGCTGAAGAAAATAAAGAACAAAATTGTTTGAACTACCAGCAAGATAATGTTATATTATATAAAGATATGAAATTCATTAAAACTACTTGAATTGAAATTTATAAGCGACAATCTCATTTACATTTTGATTGATATGTATTCGCTGGATAAACAAAAAAAAATATATAAAAAATTATTTCACATTAGATATATCAATATCATTATATGATAAGATAATTTTGTAAATATATTAGTTTTTACATATTTACTATTATTGCTTACAGTTTTGCATTTAAAGTACCTTTTGTTTGAAATTTGCCTATTAATCACTTTCACTGTAGGATATCATTTAGGTCAATCGTACATAATTTAACTAATGTTTTCGCATAAACATACATTATGAAATATATGACTAGAACCTGCTCGTTGACGAGCTCTTTACACAATTCGAAGGTTGGCAATTTTTTATATTGGTATTTACCTTTTACTTCCGTTAAGACTGTTGAGGCAGTTAGTACCATGCAGCGGGGCAATGAACTATTATGTCTCTGTGACTACGTAAATTTAATATTAATATTAGTAAATAATAGTATATGTCGAGTTTAATGTTTTTTTAAAATGTGAACAGTTGAAAAAGTATCTGACTGTACACTGATTAATTGTTCTCTCTATTCCCACTCAAGGAACTATTTCTGTTAAAAATATTTTCATTTTCTTTCTTTGGCAAGACAAAGCACAGCATTGGGTTGTTATTTATTATGTAGATATTTCAAAAGTAAATAGATAGTAGTTTGTGTGTTATAATACATTGTTCTTAACTTACCTACTATTATACTAATACATTAACAAAGCTTCAAAAAGTCTAAGAGACATATATTTGTATTTTCTTATTACTTGAATGTACAAAATTGTAATTTGATCGTCATGGCATGCCAGCGTCTGATTGTGAAGGCAACAGTCGTGAGTTAAAATAATTATTAAGACACTACGACATGGAAAATGCGTGAGGAACAGTATCTTGGCAACGAGTTCCCTCTGTCTACACTTCTGTATGTGGGATACATCATGGAAAATACTAAGATGTCCCTTTTTGTCATGCAGAAGAAGCAATGTCCGCCCACTGCGGGGTCCTAGTCCACTGCGTGGCGGGCGTGTCGCGCTCCGTGACGGTGACGCTCGCGTACCTCATGCAGCGTCACCGCCTGTGCCTGCGTGACGCCTTCGAGCTCGTGCGCAGCCGCAAGACCGACATCGCCCCCAATTTCCACTTCATGAGGCAGTTGCACTCGTTTGAACGGGATCTGGGTTTGCACGAGCGGAGCGCCAGCCTCCCCAAGGTGTGTATCATTTTTGATTTTATTTTATTTTGTTTTGATGGAATTTCGAATTCAATGCTTTTTAGACTATTTTCTTAACCATAACATTGAGTTAGATGTGCGTGAGGCAGTATGTGCCTCATGGGCGTACAAGCTAAAGTCGTGAGTTCAATCTCCATTTGTTCTATAAAACAAATATTATCAATTTCCTCACCTTTTTCGACAAAATCCTAGTCCCCTACGTGGAATGGCGAAATGAGACGAATGTCTATCCTCCGGCGTGAATGTATTTGGTGCGCCATTGTCCTCGTATCGGTACATGCGACATACGTGACGTTGTGCAGTGCGGTCGTGCGTGCGCAGGTGCTGGCGGAGCTGGGCGTGCGTGAGGCCGCTTGCGCCTCGTGCGCGGCGTGCGGGTGCGCGCCGCCGCCCTGCGCGCTGTGCGGCGTGTCGCCCGACTCCGGCATCGAGTTCGACCGCTGGGCCGACGCTCACCACAACTAGCGAGAGAGAATCACTCTTCCATTATTGTTATTGTATTTAGTGCATTTAGTGTAATTTTAATACTGGGAAGGCGAGTAATGAAATACAACCTGGGGAAGGCAGACGAGACGTGTCATATAAAACGTTGCTTTGCGTGTCTGGAGAGGAATTAAACGAAGCTTTACAAAAAAACATATATTTTTTCCTTTTTAATAATTTACGTTTTTGTTTTAAAATGAATCCTTTCCTATATAGTACTCTCTACTATTGTTCTTTATACATTCTTTTTCAAATAAAAAAAGAATACAAATGACAATGTGACATAGTTATGTGACGTGACAGGTAGAATAAGCAAAAATCTTAATAAATGCGTAACGTGACACTTTAACAGTCGAGTACGGAGTGTGGAGTACGGAATGTGAGTGAGTGAGTGAGTGTGGAGTACGGAGGTGAGCGATTGCGACTGATTGGCGATACGACGGTAACTGTTGCGTATTTATAGTTAAATAGATACATTTTATATACACATTATTGTAATGAGACAACGGTATTAACATAATTATTATGCATGTTCGTAATATTATTTTTTACACAAACTTTTTATCTCTTATTTATAATCGCCCACCTCTAATAATTAATTATTTTAATTAATAATAATAGTTAACTAGGTAGTTGTCATTGCGTTTGCGCGCACAGATAGTTGGGACGCAGGTGAACTTCGACTACTGCTATACCCATATATTTAAAGTTTAAAATCGAAGAGTATATTTACAGTTAAAATAGATTAAACATAAATACTATTGTTTATTTTTCTATTGATCTTCTCGTAACCTGTAACGTGAATTTTGTAACCTCAAACGATTCCTTTCTATAGTTGATAATATTTTAAATGTTAGCCATTAGTCACGCTTATAAATGTGTATTTTTATAAAAAAAACTATAGTAGCTGCAGCGACGCCAGTATTTACGTGATATATTGATTTTATAAAGTTATTATATTTCAATTGGCATTTATTTTTAAAGTGCTGTTAAATCGTCATATTTTTCTATATTGTCAAAATTTTATTTCACTGTCTCCTAAATGTATGTAAATAAATCAAGCTTTAATGTTAAGTATGTTACGATATTGTAGTAAATTGTTACGAATTGTAAATTTGTTGTAGACTAAGTCTGTTCTGTTCTGTTCTTTCTATTATGGCGTTCCGAGCGACTAAATCTTAAGGGCCGTCGGTTACTTACGTCACACGAATGTCATGTTTTGACCTCTCCCCTCCCTGTCACAGGTGTGGCCATATTTGTGAGCCCGCCCTAGTGTGACGTCACATATTTTGCAATTTTACACCTACAATTTATAAAATTTAAATAGCAGTGACGAAATTGTGTGCATATTATATTATGTCAACCCCCCGTGTGACGTAATCAACGGGTGGACCCCAATACGAGATGAGATTGGACTTCCTATCGATGCCAACCGGTCATCACTCGTTATAAGCTTCACGTTGAAACAGTTTTATTAACATTTTGTGAAAGTTTTAAGTGTATTTATGTTCCTGTACTCCGGGCGAGTACGCAAAGGCGATGGTGATATCATTTTTTTAGCTTTAGTTGCACGATATACTCGAGTTTTATATTTCTAGACGTAATTTTATGGTAAATCGTATTTGCACAAAATCACCAAAGCCTGAAGTTTACATGTAACGTCATTGTATGCCGTTAGTTTAATTTCGGAGTCTGATTCATACTTGGGACACCTAGAAGTTGTAACATAAAATATTATTTTAATAATTAAGACTTAAATTCAATATTCTGATGTTATCAACAGCCATATGCCATGTGTCTCACATTCACGTGAGAATCAATTCCTGATAAAATGAAACGACAAATTTCTGTACCTGTAAGACTAATTGCCGCAACTCCTGTGACAATTCCATGTATTTTTTTAATTCCTTTTATGTATTATTTAGAAAATCTTTGTGACAAGCGATTGAGGTGTCTTGTCTTGAAAATTTGTATCGCACATAATATAGAAAATTATCATGGATCCATTGAGGTCTTGTACAAATTCATTAATGCCACACGGCAAACATAATTAACCTCAAAACAAAATATAAACACTGTTAAACTATTTGTTTTTTATTTCTCTTAAAATTCCTTTTCTCAAGTAGTATAGTTGATCTGATAGTGTACGAGACTATAACCATAAGACTGAATATATTTTAATGCACTTATGTTCTTGCTTAGCTTAGCTCATTACAACATATATTTTTTTGTCTACTTTGAAATGAACTCTTATATGAATTGTTCAATGCAGAAACGAGTAAATCTATAATTATCTATATATATAAAAGGACTTGTCCTCACTGACTGAGGTAAGACTCACGCACAGCCGTAACCGCTGTGCGTAGAAACGTGAAATTTGGACAGATGTTTACTTTCGTAATCTGGACATCCTCTAAGAAGGGATTTTGAAAAATTTTAACCTTAAAGGGGTGAAATATGGGTTGAAAGTTTGTATGGAAAAAATTTAAATCGGCACCGATTTTTATAAAATTTGAAATTTTGAAAAGTATTTAATTGAACACGTGTTTCATCGTTTTCTAAAATTCTACCCCTAAGGGTGCAAATAAGGGGTTGAAAGTTTGTATAGATTTTTTTTTAGATCGGTACCAATTTTTATAAAATTTGAAATTCAGACTCTTACAAGTATTTAATTGAACACATATTTCATGGTTTTCTAGAATTCTCCCCCTAAGGGTGCAAATAAGGGGTTGAAAGTTTGTATGGAAAATCTTTAAAACGCCACCGATTATTATAAAATTTGAAATTTACACTCTTAAAAATTTTTCATTGAATACATGTTTCGTGGTTTATTAGAATTCACCCCTAAATAAGCAAGCGAAGCTGCGCGCGTCCGCTAGTATATAATATGTATATACGCAATGATTTAAAGTGCAGTTTGTTTTTTTAAATTTATTTTACAATATAAATTCCAATAAATATTATAGAATACATTTATAAAGATGTAGCTTCAACTTGAACTTTTATTAAACACATGTTGCCATTCACAATATGTTTTTATCTTGAAAATAAAGATGTTATTCTCTTATTATTCCGGCGTGCTGTCTCAAATCAAGAGGTGGTGATGTACTGCAGGATGAGCCAAAAAATAAGTTTTGTTCTACATACTTTTATTAGTAAAGGGACATCAATGATAGTAATAAAACAAAGTTAATGTTAATTAATTTATTTTAATGTTGATAATAATTAAAGTAAATACACTAAACTCTATAAGCGATACAATGATTTGTGTAATAAGTATAATATCAGTTAACAATATTGAGGGTCCTTTCGTAAGAGACTTCTAACGTGGAATACGGGAGTTGCTCCCATTTCTACAGTATAAATATATACAAGTGAGCCGAAACCGTTCTATAAAATATTTATTCTCGCTAATTGACTATCGTTGGGTGAAATATTGAGGACAATAAGTCGCTCAGTGACTACTCTAACACCTACCTCCAATAGGCCTCGCATACAATCCGTTAACTTTCGATATAATCGTAATTTCATTAAATAAACTTTTACAAATACAACGGAAGTAAAAACCTCAATGCGATGTTAAGATCTTATTAGCTACTTTATATACAATAATAAATTGGTGCCACCAAATGTAAAGCTAAGTAGTTGCTAGTGATTAAATACCTACGAGCTACCGCAGTTGTGACCTGCAGTCGTGGAGCTGCCTCGCGTTCAAATAAAGGGGCCAACCATACATTACGTCTCATAGATACGCCGCCCTTGTCATACTTACATTTGTGACATTTCCCAAAGTGGTGACGTCACATATTTAGCAATATACACCCAGAAATTATTAAAACAGCTGTTCTGTTATTATGTTTGTATATTATATTTCGAAATGTGATGTCACGAAATATAGGACGCCATCCCATCCCTTGTCATAGAATGTCAATTGTTGAGTTCTCTCATGTCGTAACGAAATTTATGAATGGTCCCTAAAGGCAACGGAGTGAACATTCTTTTGGCACTAAACGTGCTAGTTTATCATGACAATTTACACGTATCATATTTCGGTATTTACAAGGCAAAGTTTTTATTGCTTACGAATTAAGGTTAACAAATGGTGTTAAGTAAGAAACTGATTAGCGATACTCGTGATGAAATTGTGTCATACACAGAATTGTGGCTGATGATATAAAGAGGAATGCTTACAAGAGACAGCAAATAGAATCATTCTTTGGAATGTAACGAAGTTTAACTGTTAAATATAATTTATCTGTGAAAGAAAATGATAATTTGATTACTTGCTAAAACACACAAAGGCACCCACAGATTAAATTTGTAATTAATATTGGTCCTTCTGACAAAAACATCGTACACATAAAATTTTATTAATGATAATTATTATAATAATGGCACGCGGCTAATTTGGATTACGGGCTATATTTTTCTATATTTATTTATTTTCTATGTGCCATTTTTATCTTCGAAAATATCCTTATACATACATATATAGATATCTAAATTTCAAATATAATCAAATAATTTCTATATAAACGGTAGATGCTATAAATCACTGTAAAACATTGCACTAGCTGCTAAGGCGATATATATAAAATACCGATCAAAATCCCTGTCATAAAAATATATTCCTTTATAAGACATGTCTTAAATCTATGATTGACATAAAATAGGTGCCAATATTGGTAAATGATTTTTGAGGAATAATTTCCAAAATATAAAAAAATCTTTCTGGTCCATAAATGTGTAAACTATTCACATATAAAGCACATAAACGCATCTTAGAACGTGTTAAACGAATCCTTATTGTAATACTGAAAAATTGTAAACAAATTATACAGGATTCATTTATTTTCGTTGCGCCACTATATTTTCTACCATACATTTTATATATTCATCTAAAACTTATATGGTTAATATGAAAAAGTTATTTAATTTATATGATATCCATATAATTTCGTAATTAGGTTTATGTTTACATAGAAATACTCCAATGTAAATATGTCTCGGTTAAAAAGAGCAGACCATTTGGACAAAATATACGGAACACTGAAGTTTAGTGTACTGCATCGATGTCTCGCTGTGCACGTGATATTTTCACCTGAAAATAAAAAATATTTATGATTACTAATACAATTTACCACAAAAAATGGGCAGTTTAAGTTTCAATCATTACATGATAATGATTATTATATTTGAACAATTTGTATACATACAAAAAAAATAAAGCTATTAGAAAGATAAAATATTGTATTGTTAGAAATTAAAAAATGCTTAACGTATTTATGTTTCTAAATTATTCGGACAGACTTTCTACGTAAATATTATTTCGTAATTACTATTTTAATTCAATAATTGCTAGATTTGCCTTGAAATGAGTACAGGTTGGAGTCAGAAAATCGTGAAATTAGTATAGTGTAATTTATATGTGGTCTCTTATTTACTTTCATAGACTTTTTCTATAAACGAGATTCCTAAATATATTATAATAATACAAAATATACTAATAATATAAAATATAATAATATACAAGTGAACAGTACAATGATACCTTATCCTTGGGTGTGCTGGCTTCACCAGACTCCAGGGCAAACATTTTCATTTTCTCTTTAAAAGAAAGGTGTTCCGGGACAGGCGCAGGCGCGGCCCGAGCTTGGGCTTCGGCAAGTCGACGAGCGCGTGGATCTCTGTGGGTAAAAGGATTTTTATATTTTCAAGCTGGCACACACGGTAGGCAGATGTAACTTAGTTAAGACTAAGTAAGTAAGTTATTTATTTAGTTGAAACACTGATGCTACTAGACAGCACAAAGTATATAGAGTGTTTTTGTCATCACCACTTTAAATGAAACCACAGTTTTAACTAATCTATAAATAACACAATTAAAACAAAAGAGGTTTTGCCAAAAATGAAAAAGTTATGTTTTCAAACAATATACCTAATTAATAAAAAAATATCGTTGTAAAATAAAACACCATTTGTCAAGTACGACGCACAGGCCTCATTCCGAAATCGAGTCGTAAGTATTAGCAGCAAAGTTCAAAGTCGTTTAACGTTTATTAGTATTTTTGCAGTAGTAAGTGTTTACGTTATTGGTTTGGATAAACATGGTGAAATGAAAAAAAAATCCTACGTTTAAACTTTCGGGGTATCTTGATTAATTTCTTTAGGCATGCGTTTGAAATATTTTATCCTATATGGTGTTCCCGTAAAATCCTATATATAATGGTTATTTTTAATGACAATCCATTTAAAATCCTCAAGCGAGCAAAAGCTACATATTTTACTCTATTTTAAAGTGTATCTAACCTGTAGACCTCCTGCGCGCCGATGACGCCAGGCGTGTGCGCGAGCGCAGGCGCGCCGGTGGTGGTCACGCCCGGGGATATGCCACCGGATAACATGTTTTCTGCTTCTTCGATGAAACGCTAGAAAAACAACAAAAATAAATTTGTTAATTTAGAGTAATATTATAAATACTTTACATTGGATGTTATAACAATGTAAAGGGAATATCAAGCGGCGTAACTAATATAAAAAATATGCCTAAATACTTAATGATTAAAAGTCGATAAAATTTAAGAAAATACATTTTTTTTTATCTTCCCAATTATTTTCTATCTTATAGATAGTAAGCGGAAAGAACTAACTGATAGAACTATGGAAAGAAGGCCTTTCATCTATTTTACAGATATTACATTAGGACAGCGGAATCAAATGTCGAGTATAATTTTTATCAAAACGAGGAAATAAAATAAATTTCTTTAGCATTGCTGTATAAATGTTCAACAATGGTGTCAAAATCTTTGTGTATTAAGTAGACTATGGTTTATCCTTATAAAGTTTATTTGTTTTCTAAATTTAATTGTAATTTACTTATTTTCATCTTTAAAAAAAACTGACGTCACGATTAAACTAAGTGCAAGACATTGAGTTCCTTCACTCCATATACAATCGGTGCGTAATGAACTAAGTGTCCTAACTCTAGGTTGTTGCCTTGTGCTGACCCTGATACTTGCAATCATCGTCGGCACTGTACTTACATCAGGGTCCTCCCTGGCGGGCTGTATGTCCAGCGGCGGCGGGGAGGAGGAGGGCGGTGCGGGGACGGGGGCCGGGGCGGGGGATGGGGAGTGGCACGCCGCGGGAGGAGGCTGCGCTCGTTCGTGGAATGAGACGCGTTTATCTCGGGTTCCAATTGGTGATCTGTAAAGGATTCAATTATATTATTATCTATACTAATATAAAACTAATAATTTACTTACAAATTCTACTATCAGAGTTACTTACAAGTACTCAGAATGTGCCATGTGTCATTGCCATTTTCATTTGGACATGCGGGCATAATAGCAGGTTTCAATTTGTTGTTTTTATAAGGACATGTGGATGGATTGTAAGGACAAACATGTGTATCACTCAATTTTTCAACTCAAGCAACTAACTTATGTACTAATAAATATGTATAGTGTATTTAAGTGAATATTTTCTTAAACATATGACTATTTTTTCTACAAAATAATAATAAAATACTACAATTATATGATGACGATATGACGAGATGCAATATGTACCCATTACTAAGAAAAAAAAATACTTAAATTACAGCGTAAAGATCAAAATGAATTAAACACAGTTAACATAATATGTTCGACTGTAAATGCGATGATAATCGGAACGATCGTCATTCTAATTATAAATATTATATAACATAGAATATATTTAAAACCAAAGTGTTGACACTGCATGTATTTTCTCTTGTTGAAAAGAGTGTGTATACTTTTTATTTTGTTTATTATTTCTTACACTATAGACTCATGGCCCACATCTTTTGTTATCATACACATTTCTTTAAATTAAACTTCTTTAATTATGTATATACATTTTCTATATTTATATAATATGTCCTTAAAAGAGTCCGGTCATTATTATAAATTGCCAACTTGACTTGATTTTGTAATCTACATCTTCATGAATAAATAAAACCAACTACACTTAACTGTTTTATCGCCACTAAATTGATTAAAAATAACTACAAAGGTTTTCGATTTATACGTTTTTGGACTCCGATTACAAAATTGATGTGTTAGTTTTAATGAATATACTACTCACTGCGGTGGAACACTGTCATTGGGCGTGTGGGGCACGTGGGGCGCGGGAGGCGCATCCAGGCGGCGGCCCGCCATAATCGCGAAGGAGGAGCCGCGCTCCGGCGGAGGAGGGGGATTGATGGCCATGCTGGCTACGGAGATGTTGGCCATACTGGAGCTTAACTTAGACATGCGTGTTTCTTCTGTTACCTGTGAATAAAAATGTTCATGTAGGTTATTTTTATTATTTTAGTTATATATATTTTTATTATATTAGTTATAGTTATAAGTTTTGTAATATTTATAACTTTTATTTACATGTTTTTGGAAAACTACTTCAGTCTAATAATATTTACAAACAATAAATTTATATATATATCTGTACTCCATATTCTCATTGAAGAAATATTAATATACATAGCTATTCTGAAGCTTTTGGCTGTAAAGATACTTATTCTCATGAATCTTTTTTTCTCAATTTAATATTTGTAAAAAACAGGAATAGATAAAAACTTTAACCAAAAATACGGCATGGTCAAAAAATCATGGATGCTTTGAGGTTAGTAAAATCAAACAGCGGCCATAACTTATTGGCCGTACTGTACATAAAAAAACTATCCTACATACCGTATGCGACGAATGTGTGGCATATCCATTAGTAAGATCCACGCGTTGGTTGGTCTTAAGTATAGATTTAGGTGGTGGTGGTTGTCGTTCGCGCTCAGGTTCTCTTTCAAGGTCGGGTTCCGGTGACGGACTCTCCTCTTCGTTACCACCGTCTGGACCTCCACCATCATCCTTAATTTAAAAAAAATATCATTCGCGAGATGACAACATAATACAATCAATACACTAACTTCATATAAAACATGATCAGATTTAGATTTTTTTTGTTGTATACAAATAATGACTATGTTAAAGGCCGGTGATAAGATAGATATTTTCCTTTCGTACTTTTGGTTTTAGCATTCAATTTTTTAGCCGTAGATATAATTAGTTACTTATTATATCTACGGCTAAAGTATTTTAAAAATATAATTTAAAAAGAACATTAAAAAACTTTATACTTTATTTAATCCTCCAACAGCGCTCATTGTAGCTTGTAGATCAATATATAAATACCAATCACAGGTTTTGATTGCACATCGACAGCCGTGGGTTTCCTTTTCGCTCGAAGGAATGAATTATTTTTATTTTCTCGTTATGGTGGTTAAAAAAAATAAAGCGTTGAGTTCATCACCTTACGCGCAATGTCTCCAATAGTACTAGTAGTAGTTTATTAATTTATCTTTCTTTTCTAAGTGTGAAATATTACTTTAAAAGTGTTAAAAATATCTCCAATAGTGTACTAGGTTTCCGCCTACAATCAGCTCTATGCGTAATGCTAAAATTCTAGAAAAAATAACAACAACAATATAATATACCTGGTGTTGTGTTGCACGACGCTCGAAATCACGTTCCAGCTGTAACGCCCGCAGCTGCTGGTTCTGTACAGGAGTACGCATACTACCCAACGCGACCAGCTGTGCTATGGCCGCGTCTCTGTGGGAAAGCATTTAATGTTGCTAATTTAGAATTTTGCTCAACAATGGGACAGTCCAGGCTAGGAGAGAAAAAAATAATAATTGTACTTATGGTTAAATAGATTTATATAGTTTGTAGATTAATATATCATTGGTAATTAATTGAGATTATATAAATATTAATATAATGACCACACCCACACGGGAAGAGATTGGTTAGTAGAGAATGCTTTATAGTGTTTGGAACATATTTGTCTTATATTATGTGCAATAAAAACTGAGAAAAATAATAAATAAATTATTCCACTTCAACATATGCAGAGACAATACATAAACGATTATTAATATTTTATTACAGTAACAAAAGAAGTCATTATAACAGAAATTAGTACAAATATTGATGCTTCGATGTACAATATAAACTGTGGCTGTCGTGTCGTAGTTAGACAGATATAAAGTGCTGAATCAACTTTTGCCACTCTTAACATAGAAAATGTCTTAATACTAAGGTCCCTCTGCCTATTCCTAGCAAAATAAGTGTAAAGCTGTAAAAAAATATTTCAATAACCTACCTCCGTGCTCTATTAGCGGCACGTTTGGCCTCCGCCTGACGTTCTCGTTCCTCCCTCTGCCACGGGTTGTGGGGGGGCTGGGCGCGTGAGGCCCCCACGGCTCCCGCCACCGGGTACACCGACACCGCTGGCGGCTCTGACGCACTTGCCACGTATCGCTCTACATGTAAACGAGACATTTTTAATTTATATTAAATTCACCACCGTATATCTATATTTTGAACGGAAAAAGGATATAATTTCAACACAAAAACCAAATCCAACAAAAAAAAATATTGTAATTACTTACAGTTTAAAAATTATATATTGTTTTGTTTAGTCTTTCCTAATAAAGCCTTTTTATAATATCGTCCGTCCGTCAATCTGTATATATGTATTCTAATGGAGACAATATGTTTATATTTTAACTAATTTCATTTATCAGGCAAAGCGCGGCGAATCCTTGAGGCGTGTTGACTTCCGCCGCGTCAACAAATCAGCGGAAAGTGGGAAACAGAAGTGTCTTAGGGATATAGGAATGTCTTAACACTACGCTGCCCGATACCGTTGTTATGTACGCGATACAGCGTGAACCTACAAAAAAATATATATTGACAATATTTATTACCATCTTCGGGCTGTACTGTTGAGGGCTGTTGTTGGGACTGCTGTGATTGTTGATATAAATCATCTTGCTCAGTTTCAGATCTTCTGTTAGACTGGAAATAAGATTAACGAAAATAATTAAATCAATAAAATTAAAGATATTTTTTACAATTTTAAAGTGTTATTCCAGGCAGTTATTCCAAATATCTACAATTAGTTGCAGATATAAAAAATACTGAACTACAAGATTTCTTCTTACCTGTGGTATTGGTTTAGGTGCAACAGGCGGTTGCGTGCGCTGCGGCGAAGGAGGTCCTGGCGGGTACCAGTCGTACCTATAAAACATACATTTCAAATTTAATGTTACTACCATTGAAAAATCTATATTAAAAATATAAATTATCCTTCGATACTCTTTCGGTGTGGTGTATTGTATTGGAAACAAGTGTTAAAATTAATTAAAAAAACAAATAATACCTTTGAGACTGAGCGTGATTTTGATACAGTTGATTGGGCTGCGTTGGTGTTGCCGCGTATTGAGTATGCATATTGACATGCATGCCCGCGTGCACGTGCATGCCTTGGCTTTGCGGACTTGCATGTATATGCATACCCTGATTCTGCGGGCTCGCATGCATATGCATGGTCTGGTTGGCGTGGAGGTGCATAGTTTGGTTTGGATAAGTGTTTGTCTTTTGTATTTGTTGATGTTGTTGTTGATACTGTTGTTGTAAATGTTGTTGATTATTTTGTAGATTCTGTTGATGTTGTTGGTATTGCTGTTGTAAGTATTGTTGTTGGTGTTGACGTCTAGTTACTTCTTCAGACATCTCCGCTAACTTAGCTGCCCTTGCATTCCCTGCGTTGGAATGATTCATCTGAAAATGTAATTTGGTTACCTATATTATTTATTATAGCAGCACTAATTATTTAATAAGTATATAACTAAATACTAACAAACTAGAGCAGGCGTAGCGCAGCGGCACAGAGTTCGACTGTAAGCTCAAAGGTTCGGTTCCCGGCAATGAATTATTTTAATTTTTTCGCTTTGGTAACAACATAAAATGAGGCTTAGAGATCCGCTATTCAACATCCAATTTGTATTATTGGTCGACTAGTGTGTGTTGACAGAGTGTTTTAACACCACTAGGTACCGGAGGGTAGACAGAGATCTACCCTGCTAAATGCATAATACAATGTGAAGCTAAAAAATATAGAATAGTTTACATATGAATTACTAATGAACCAAACGTGGCCTCGACCGCTTAAGCCTTATGTTATATAGGCTTATGTTATATAGGCTATTATATAGGCAGTCTCCATTTTTAGAATTAGCTCTCTTAAGCTAATTCTAAAAATGGAGACTGTCTTATTATAAAAGCTATATTACTATAAAGTTTCATCTTAATTCATATGGTAGGTTTGAAAGTAGAACATATTTTCCATTCTCACAAGCTTTTTCATTTTTATTAGTAAGAAGAGAAAAATGTACCTGATTTGGCAAAGTGCTAGTACCGTCCGGAGGCTTTTCAGGAGTAGTGGCTGGGAAGTGTGCAGATTGAGGTCGACCGCTTCCGCTTGAACTACGAAGCGATGACCATCTATGTAAAGAACAGTAAAGATGCAGTTTTGCTTGTATACATTTTCCTTAATGAAACTTTATAGGAGATTCATTATGTAAAATTTCACCATTTTACATATGCGATATTAAATTTGAATGTAACGTTTACAACAATCCGATGTCATAAGAGTTAATCTAAAGTATTAGTAAGCTTTATTTTTAAAAAAGTTATGACTACACTCCTATTTTACTATGAAAACACAATTGGACCAGGTAGATGACACCGCCATAGATATATAAAGTACATTCGCTAGTATAAATATATGTATACGTATAACTAACCTGTCTTGTAAAGGATGTTGAGCGTGCACAGACGATAAGTTCTGGTAGAACGAATCGTTTTGGGCAGATAAGTTGTGGCTACTACGGGATTTGTTAGCTGATACATCGTTCCATGCTGGTGATCCTCCTTTTGCATAGCCACTGTTATCAATAATACATAATATTTAAATAATTATTAATATTATCTCTGTATTAAATATGAATGTCGCGTAGTTTGAGATATTATGTTAGGGAGAAGGAGAGTCAGGTTTCTTACCTCGGCATTATATAGGAGTGCGGCGATATTTTCCCCGAGTGTTGCGCATTGGCAAGGGGCACATTGGCAAGGGGAGCGTGGGGCATGTGCGGCGTGTGCACGGGCGAGGCCAACGCGTGATTTAGCGCCGGAGTGCTTTTACTCGGCTTTACTGGTTCCGCTGCTAGGCGGGAAGGAAGATCGCGTTCCGAGGCGCGCCGCGCTGCCCCAACACCCTCTGTAGCACCGCCTGCCCCTGTTATTTTAATGTAATTATAATTTAGTTAGAATAGATCAATCAAATTATATATAATTTCTACTGTCTTAACTAATTGGTGAGATAAAATAAAATGAGATAAAATTGGTGAGATGATTTAGCGATAATATAATTCAATGTAATATGCACGAAATAAACAAAATAATAACATAAAAATTACATACAGCTGGAATGTTGACAAAGTCTGGTATTTTGATTGTTTAGATCACGCTTCATCCCGTTTATAGCAGTGTAGGCAGAGTTTACCTAGTGTTAAGACACTGTGGGGTGACCCACAACCACAGCGTTTACAATCAGACGTTATGCCATGTACAACGATGGCTTCACATCGTTTACTATAAATATGTATGATGTCAACATCCCCACAATAGTAAATACCTTACATATACATTACAGTATTCAAACTAAAAAAGAAATTACAGCGATAATATGACATGCAACATTTTCAAAGAAATATAAATACGTATTTGAATAATTTTTAGAATAATTACGAGTATATAAAATTTAACGAATAAAAACTGATAAAACATAAAAAAATAAAGGCCGCCGTGACAGTAATTAACATATGCAATGCATGCACCTATAACAAAAAATAATAAATAACGTAAATCGTAAGCCGTGCGTGTGTCACACACCTATTTCATGCTCGGTGCGAGAGTCGGCTTACACGTGGGGGGTTCCCGGCGCCATCGCGACACGTCCGCCGACGACACGTGCTTGCGTGAAAACTTGCTATTAACCACCCGACTCTCGTTCATATCTTCTAAGCTACCAGTCTTTATTTTTAAAGTTTCTAAGCATTCTGGGCGCTTAACGCTCGTCAGGTTAGATTTCAATTTTATATCTTCAAGTGTAATCGTTTTCGGCTTCTTGTCTAAAATTTCGTTAAATATAAGACTACCCGCGGTGGATAGAATGGGTTCGGTATGATCCTCGGATGGAAGATTTGGTAGCTCGAATTCATTTCCTTGGGCCAAAGTATCCTCGCTTCCACGAGAACCGAATTTGGACCAATCTTCGAGTTGTATAAGAATGCTTTTTACTTCATCTTCAGACAATTTGTCGGTCTTTCCATCGTCTGTATCAGTATTTTCACATTCGTACTGAATATCCGCCAAACTAGCACTCGCTGGCAAATGTTCTTTGATAACAAAGGGTTCTTGATTAACGCCTGTGCTGAGGTTAGGACTGGATCTACAGTTACGTTTGTAACTCTTTGCACAGTACCTAAGATTAATTTGATTAAAATGTTTGGTTAAGGCTTTTACTTTCCCAAAAGCGGGTCGATATTCATCTGGTGATTTCCAGGATTTTTTTGCAACGTTATCTAAAATAACATTAACTTCTCTATCGACAGGTGGTACCTTCCTGAGAGGTGCCTTGTCTATGAAATCCTCATCAAAGGATTCTGAAGTTGATATGGATGGACCATCTGTATCGTCCGATTTGCTGGAGAGGGATTTTGACATACTATACAAAGTTTTTTGTAATTGACACTGTATACTTTGTATGTCGTGAGATGCGCGTTTCAAGTTAAGACTTAAATCGACCTTTTTTGCGACTTTCACAATACGAGGTTTAGTATCAGTCTCTAAGGGCGAGTTGGGAGTTTGGCACGTGGCGTCGGCAGTTTTTGGTTTCTTCTCATCCGTCGTCAAATCTAATGAAAGCGAAGGTAGTATACGTCGTATTTTAGGGGTCACAACTTTGTTATGAAAACAATCATTTTCGAATATCACAGGTTCAAAATTAGGTTCATCTATGTAGGGTATTTGATGAGTTTCAGGTTGGGGAGTACGGCAACATTCACAAGCACTAACACACTCGTCGACGCCTGTACATCTACGTCTATAATCTTCATCCTTGGAACGTGCATTGAATAAATCTAGAGTTAATTTAGTATCTATCGGCTTCATCTCCGGTGGCAAGCAAATAGCTTCGCCACTTTCACTTGACTGGTCATAGTTGGGCGGAGGGTCGGGCACCGGGGGCGGTATGGGCGATACTTCCGGCACATAAGTGTCTTGGCACAAACTGTCACAAGACTGATGTGCATCTACATCATCACATGTAAATGTAAAAATCGGTATTGGCTGTGGAATATATCCGGATTTAAGTTCTAAAGGACATCTTGGTGTGTCTGGTGACTGATCATCTTGCAATTGATTGGTTTCGCGATCTAAAGTAATCACGAGCTTCGGTATAGAGCCGTGATATTGCGTTTGAAATTCTTCAGTTTCATCCGTACTAGATTCGGACGTTTCGTCTCTTAAAAGACGATTTCGATAAGAATAACGGCCGTTTCCTGTAATGAGAGGAACTTTAAAGCCATACGAGAGATAAAACGTAAAAATGATAAGAAGCCAAAAAATCATGAACCATAGTAATCATAGACCAGATTTGCAAATCTCACAGAAGAATATCACAAACATTGAATAAAATTAACGCTGAAAATAAAATTTAAAGTCGCAAATAAAAACAAAAATATATCTTTTTAAATCATTTGCCTGCGGTAACGAGTTCAGTGAGCGGGGACGCTGGCTTCAATAATGCTGGATGTGGATTTATGAAAGTACCAGAGTTACGACGCGTGCGATCCTCGTATTGGAGTTCTTCATCTATGGAAATGTTGGTAGACACTCAATATAGTACTTATAGAACATTAAAAATTATACTTCCACAATTCCTAAAACACAGTACATTTAGTTTGTTCTTCTGCCTAATTTACGCGATGCAAATATAAGCGCGACTAGCAGCATGATTGTGTATAATCATTTTATACTTTATGTTTAAAATGTTTGTAATTTACAAATGCAGTTTCCTCAACGCGAGCCCTAATTACAATATCATAGTTTAGTATTAAATAAGACTAGTTATAAAATATTACTAACTTTGTTGATTATACGTCGGTTGATGTAAGAGGGTCGCCAGTCCGTGCAGTACAGCGCCTTGCTTCGCCACTTCTAGCGTTACTGTAGGACCCGTACGGACTAAATACTCAGCGGCCTGGACGAAAATACCATATTTATTTTAACGATTTATTTAAGATTATAATATTATTAGTGAAACTAAACTATAATTTTATTTTTTAACTTCACGCTGTATGCGCCATATGGGGCTAGGCAGAGGGAACCAAGTGTCAAGACACGCCG
The DNA here is from genome assembly GCA_013403645.1 of Heliconius nattereri. Classification (NCBI taxonomy): domain Eukaryota; kingdom Metazoa; phylum Arthropoda; class Insecta; order Lepidoptera; family Nymphalidae; genus Heliconius; species Heliconius nattereri. The sequence goes on along the minus strand of JAAIXI010000226.1, from coordinate 5,265,359 downwards.
TTTCTCATTTTCCGTCAAATTTTCGAAACATTTCGTGTTAAAAGGCGGATTTCAAGGTTGCGCTTTCAAAGTATTTGCTGTTGATTTGTCTATATTTTATATATACATGAAAAGGGGATATGAATAACATCCAAAATACTAAACAATAACATAATATTAGTAATTTACTTTTTCCTGAGTAATCCCAACGAGAGAATGTCCGTCGACGGAAAGCAACTGGTCGCCTGCGGCCAGGCGCCCGTCCGCCGCTGCCGCGCCGCCCGGCACCACCGACTTTATGTAAATGCCTAGTTTGCTTTGTCCTGCACCCTGTTATTATATACAGAACAATAACTATTTAATTCTTTGCATGAAGTAGAAAGCATTGGATCAAATCACTACAATCTCTATTTCTCGCTCATTTTAAAGCCATAGATACTACTATTTACGAATATACTACTACAGAAAGAAACGCCATAAATTAATGTATGTACTGTTTATACCTGTACGGTTTTTTTGTGTCCAAGTAATGTCTATTTGTAAATGCACGAAACTCGCTTCCGAGCTGTTCACACATAGACTGTTGACAACAATGTGTTTATTGTGCGTCGCGCGTGTACTATTTTTTTTTTAACCTATTCGAACATTTCAAGTTTACTGCACATTGACACAACATGTTCACACGACCGCTGATGTGGCACTTTTTATTAAGTGTAATGCATAAAGTGTACCGTATACGTACGTGCCGTATGCAAAAGTACGTACAGTAGATTCGTATCAGTAGAGACAAGCCATTTTTTTATTAAAATACCACTTTTTTTTTAAATAGCTTATAAATTACCTTAGCTGCAACAATACTGAGTCCCATTCCATTCGAATTCTTATGTAGTTGTACTATATGCACTCTCGGGTGCATATCATGGGGCGCATGAGCTGGGGCAAAACTATGCATATACACAGTCCATTCACCCTTGGCATGGGGTTGATGGGCTAAACGACATAGTCCACCACGTTGTAAGGGGGCCACAAATTCTGCTAATCCGGGGGGCACACCACGGACTACTTCTGGACTAAATCCATCGCCTGGTATTAGTAGTGCTGCACCGAGCCATACGCTTTCTTCTAGAGTTATCTGAACAAATATAATATTTTTAAAAAATATTTTTTTGAATTTCAAAATGTAAATTGCAGAAAACGAACGATATATCTATTTTATTTATTTATGAAATTTTCTTATTTTATGCTTAACTTCTGACTGTATCTTGTACACAGCAGGGTAGGCAGAGGGAACCTAGGTTTGAAGACACTCTGTTCCCCATGCACTACATAATTCTTAATGTCATGTTTTAAGTGGCGTAAATCAACACCGCCTTACACACACTAGTAACAAAGCGCGGCGTTGAGTTACGTCACACAAAACGCAAAATTTGCTTGGAACTGAGTGTTTTCACACAACATCCCTCTGCTATACTGCTTAATGCAAAATAAAGCTAAAAAACCAAAGCTATTTAATCCATACCTCTCTTCCATCGGCTCTATATAACTCATCGGCATGAGCACGTGCGTGCGCAGCGGCCGCGTCCACTAAGTCAGGAGGTAGTATTGGGTTCAATAAAGCGCGCACTTGTACTGAATTGAGCTTGAAACAAGCACCTAAGGCACCGCATACTTCCTCCGGTGAACGATATGTGCCAGATATTAGGCGTGCTGTAATAGAAAATTTGCCGTTTTTAATAACACTGGTAATGCATGTTCCCGTACATTTACGGAATTACAGCACCACTTTAAATGAAACCACAGTTTCAACTACTCTATAAAAGCCTCATATAATTTTTCATACAAAATAAATAATAAAATTATCGTTTTAAAATAAAATGCCATTTGTAAAGTATAATATAAACACGCACACACTACCTGTCAAAGCGGCAACGTCGCACACGCTTCATTCAAGAAATCGAGTCGCAGCATCTAGCGTTGGTACGTAGGTAACGGCGGCGAGCTGATGTTAAATTAACGCAACACTTAGGAATACACTTTACACACACTTTTACTGAATTATTTCTATTAGGTTTTTAATTTTACTTTTATTGCACTACAAACGCATTTTTTTATTTTCCCTTTTTAAACTAACACTCATTTTTAACATGTTTACAAAATTATTACAATAATAGCATTTTTTTTCACTTTTTTAACAATAAATATTACATTTTCTGTCTACAATACACTTAGCTTGATAATGACCCATACACTTAAAACATTTAATATTTCTTTGAATTGTAGCAATTCTTTTTATAATAAATGCAGATGATGATGATGACACAATTTCACCCCATAGTAGTATTATGGTTTGAAACTTCCAAGCATTCCAATTTTTTTACTCCTTACAGTTTTATTATTGTGCTGTTTCCTTCCATCGTGATTGTTATTTTGCTTGTTTTCCTTTTTTATTTCTTCCCGGAAAATTCCAATACCAACGCTGAAGCGACGCGTGAAGTAACGCTGTTTTAATTTCGCCAGTATTTCTAATTTTCTACGATTGATGCAATCTTCTTTATCATTGTTACGACGTGGTCTGGGCCCATAACCCGTTGTATTTACATGGTTTAGTAAATAACATTTTGCTATAGTCCGACCCAACTACTATTGCGCAGAATGCACGCGCCGCACTGATTCCACGGGAATCCCCGGGAATCGGTGCGGCGTGAGCGGGGGTGTTTTTGTGCAGATATCAAAATTATTTTTTTACATTTATCGATTGTTTAATATAACACTATAGTTCATAATAAATGTAGATTATGATAAACGCATGATTTGATATTAAAATAAATAATCAAATTATCAATACTATTTACAAATAATTACTAAATATTAATTTTTTTCATATTGAGTTTTCGTAGGTTCTCGTGTAACATTATAAAACTCGTTTACTATTTAATTTTTATACGATTTTCTATCAAAATAATTATACAAATATAAATAATAATGAAAATCTTAATAAAAAATTTAATAGTATGTTCGATAAGTATTTTAGTTAATGGCAACTATTACAATGTTTTTAATTATTTGTGTAAGAACAGAACTTAGCCGCGGAACGGCTTAGTTCTTCGGTATTAAACAATTTTAATAAGAGCTTTGAACGTTATTTAGATTTATTATAATAAATAGGTAATTGCGTGAAAAAGAACGCGAGATATCGTTCTTTCTCGTTCGGTTATGTTTTGGAGAATGAAAAGTAGAAGTTTGGTAACGCTTAGTAGTATTTTTGTAGTAGTATGTGTATGTGAGCGTCACACGAAATACAGGTATGGAGAAAAATCGTGAAATGAAAAAAAATCCTGCGTCCAAACTGTTGAGGCATCTTGATTAACTTATTTAGCTCCGGGTTTGAAATATTTTACCCTATATGCAGTTTCAGTAAAAGAAGCGCTGCCTCTTCCACCCTGTATAATTTATATTTACGGAGGGGACCGAAATATATGTATGTAGAACATATTTATTATGAAAACTGACCAGCCTGATGAGTCCTTGCTAAATGACAATCAGCGGCCAGCTCTAGACCCTGGCGCTCCGCCCATGCCGCCAACAACGCCAGCCGGGCTGACAGCGCGGAGCCCCAGCGAGCCGTCACACATCCCGGTTCCGTTACTAGCTGGAATGGACATCATGTATCTCGTTAGACCGCCAGATAGACAGGATACACAGGACAGGTGGTACTTTGAACTCGACCCAACGAACCTTATTGAAGCAACAGGCGTTGATGTAGTGGAAGAGATGCGAGAACAGTTGTATGGTGAGCGCGGCGTTGACCCGGCAGCGCCGCAGCAGCACCATGGCGGCCGCCAACGCCTGCAGCGTGGGCGCCGTCGCGTCCGTGGCGTCGCCCGCCCCCGCACCCGTGCTCAGCTCGACCAGCGCTCGCGACAGTTCCTCTTGGAAGCACGTCACTAGGTTGCTGTCAAATTTAATAAAATTGTTAAGAAATAAACACATGCTAAAATAATATTAAAAAGTTATAAATTTGGGCCTAGCCCAAAGAGGACAGATGGAGATTGTCTCATTTTATAAGTTATAAAAAAACCATACCTGAATGCGTTTTGGACGGTTTTCGGAAGCAACTCCTGAGCTTGCGTTGAAAATGATGAGATGTGTCTATCAAATTTTAAAAAATGCAACAGCTCACTCGCGTTAGCCATCCAAAACGCTTGTGCGGCGGAATCGGTTCGTCTTTCCTGAAATTTAATCATTTAAGAATAAATAAAGACTCATATATTATGTTTCAAAATATAAACTTAAAAAAAAAACTTTAAATTTTACATCAAAATTTGAAAAGTAAACATATTTATCAGGTTTACTCGTTTAACAGTCTTTACACAAGTAAAACTAACAAATAATATGGTTATAATAGGAAAGGAATAAAATTGTAACGTATAATCTGTTAGGTTCCGCATATATATTTTCAATAAGAAAATATTTTAAAGAAAATAAACAAGTGAGTTGAATAATATTTATTCATTTAGACATTGGCATTTTCATAGATATTCATTAAGAGAAAATTATATTAAAAAAAAATAATCACTATATCACTTAATACATAAAGAGTAAATTTAAATTTCCCAATAACCTGTACAGTGGCGTGTATGAGTGTGGTGACGTGGTGTAGGAAGGCGGTGAGCTTGTGAGCGCGCTCAGTCGGCGTCAGCTCCGGCCGGTAGTGTGTGGATGCGCGGTACCTACGAAATTATGTATTTTTCACTTTATTTCCTATGTAACTTATACGAATAATTCTTGTCGTATCTCGTCTCTTACGCCTTATGGCGCTGTCGCGCATCGGCACAGCCTCTGTTTAATTTCCTCGTCAAGGTTAAACACAAAGCGCAGCCACTCAATATGCAATATCTTAAAAATTGCGGGAAACGAAGTGTTTTTTTTAACACAAGGTCCCCCTAGCCATTCTTCTATATGCAGGATACAGTTTAAAAAACGAATAATAATCTATATCGATGTAACTGAACTAAATTTAAATATACCCTCGTACTTAGTGCACGAGAGTATATTTATGAGAAAATCTAAATTCTGGATTCGGAAACCAAGATAAAGGTTGGACATCGGGACACCATCATGTGGTAAACGAAGGAAAATTATGCTTAAATATAGGCAATTTTATAAATTGTTATTGGTTCTCTCTCATAAAGCTCACGAGTATTCGTTGGAATCAAATTACAAATCGGATAATTTCGAGCTTTCATGACTACTTAATGTTGGCTGAATGGCCGAATAATAAGCAATATTGGGTCAATACCAAATGTTAAAATGAATATTTTGTATACACCGAATTTGTTGAGAATTAGCTAACGACCGATGTATTCATGGCATTTCTTAGATTTATTTATAAGCATTTTAACATTTTCTCGCATCTACTGCTTTGAGTAGTAAAATGCAGCGATTCCATACAGAGTATAAAACACGCTGTTCTCCGATTTTCTGCGCTTAGCACTGCGCTATGTCTTACCAAATCAAAGAAATAAAAATAATCAAAATATGAAAATTTCAACTAATGAAGATAGGACCCACAAATATCACATGCACAGTCAATTACAATCGTTCTAAAATTTCAATTAAATATTTAAAAAAAGGTTTCTTTTTTAATAAAAAAAATACCTTCACGCTGTATTCTGCACACAGCAGGGTAGGCAGAGGCAACTAGTGTTAAGGCACTCCTTTTCTCACTTTCCGCCGAATTCTAGAGCCATTGCATGTTGAATGGCGGAAAACAACGACCCGCTTTGCCTCAAAACAAGAGCGAAAAAATAAAAAATATAAATTTAAATTAATATTTTATTTTCTCGAGTAGGGAACCAAACCCACAAACAGTCGTGTTACAGTTAAACTTTGTGCCCCTACGCTACGATTGGCCTTGTGTGTCTTAATAAAATAATTAAACAATAAGAATTCTAAGTAAATTAGAAACAGATCTACAGTAAATACTCGCACATAAATAAATACCTCGCACATAAATACAGTGTATAAACAGGTGCCAGTTTAAAGGCGGGGGCGTGTGGGTCCAACCGTGTGATAACGGCCGCTAAGAACTGCGCCTGACCTGCTTCAGGAAACTCCAACACTGCTGGTAGGATGGCTTCTTGGCCACGAGAGCTCATTGCACTCCTGATACATTCAATCAATTGTAACAATTTGTAAATTGGTCAATTTGTAACATTAAATATGTCCAGATCTTATTATGAGGATTGTGTATATGTTCGTAGATAGAAGTGGTGATATGTTACAGGTAACTTAAAGTATATGCTAACTCAGTATAGTGTCAGATGTGAAAATCCTCTGTTATTTGTTATATATACCTATACATTAAGGAAACCTTTAAGTATATCTTAAAAGGTTTATGTTAATTCCTTAATTCCCTTATTATAACATTTTAAATTATATATCTTCATAAATCCATAGCAAAGTAATTTCGTCTTATTCTACTAAAATAAAATTAACAGTCGTGAACTAGCTTTAGTACATGGATGACAAAAGCGAATCTACGAGGAGTTAAAAACGACATTCAAGATTTACAAAACAAAAGAAATAAAAATATATATACACAAAATAAAAGCATACCTGTTGTCCTGTCCCGACCCTCCACTTTTAGCGCTACAAATGCTCTTAGTCTCGACGTTGCCGTCCAAATCGAAGGTGGTTTCGTAGTTGTCCTTGTACTGAGAGGGCGCGCGGGCGACGGGCGCGCCTGGCTCGAGCTCGTCGCTCAGATGCTGCGACATCATGAGCGACTCGTTGTCTAGCTTAAGCGTGTTGTTATTGTAGGGCGGGTCGTAGTGGTCGTGCGAGGCGGGACTGCCGGGCCGCGGGTAGTCCGGGTCGGCGACGTTCGCGTTGGGGTCTAGCGGGTCGGGCTGGTGCGACGCCAGCGAGGCGGGCGACATGGCACCGCTGTTCTCGCCGGACGGCGATCTAACAATTGCAATACACAAGCGCATGTCGGTGAGCCAGTGACACACATGCAACGAAAGAAAACAAAACGACGATCATACATGAACAACATAATCGAACACAACATTTAACAGTGGATAGAAAAGCGAATCGATACAGTGATGTAAAGTTAAAATTAAAAAGAAGTAAATAAAAAATAACGTTAGAGTGGCCTGTGATTTTCTAGACTAGTCTAGGCTTTCATTCTAAGTAAAAGTAATAAAAAGCTACATTATGTAAAAGATAGCTATATATTTCTAAATAAGGCATATTGTGGATATACATTTGTAAAATAGATATTTTTTCACCTGTCGTATATAGAGCCGGAGCCGAAATGTTGCGACTGTGAGAGATTCCGATTCATAAGGTTCTCTTGAGCAGGATCCACGAAGCGAAAAGTGGACACTCGACCAAATTTCAATAAGCAGCCGTGCTAGGAAATAAAAATATAATTACATACTCGTAAAATAAACTTATAAGTTATAAATAACATATTTTTCTTATAAACACCATCTTGGCGCAGACTAGATGTAATGGTTAGTAGTCAGAATCATTCTTTAAATTATATAACTTTATAACTTAAATATTTTTTATATCATGTTGTTGGTGAGAAATTAAACTACATTAATTTAGAAGTAAGATTTTTTTTAAAAATACTTTTCTGGCTTGTCATATGAAATCTATAAATTTTAATACTATAAATAATGTATGACTCCCTTGCATTACAAACATCCTAACAACAAACGAAATCAATTTCCAAATAATCACTGGGTTCTCGCCTGATTTTCCAATAGGTACATAAACATATCCTCACATTTGTACAAATGATAAGAATGAGCCATAACTAAGATGTCTTATTATCGAACATATTAACGTATGTATAGATACGTAATATATTGATAATATTCTTGGAGAAAATAGTCTAGAGGTAGTTGGTAAATTGGATAGCCAAGGGAATAGGTAGGCTATGAAAAGACGACAAAAAGGAATGCGGTGCCTGTGTAAATGTTTACAAGCCACAGGGGCCTTGTGTTCTGCGCATGTCGCGTTAATATTTTATTAGACAGCTACAACTTTGGCACGGTAAACCGCACATGACTTATTAAGCAAAATTCAATAATTGTTCTTATTTGTTGTAATTAAAAACTTTATAACAATGTTAGTTCTAATATAAATGTGTACATATTTTTATTAAAAGCTCTATATTTCTACAGTATATAAGATATACACGGGCAGGGTCACAAAATAATATAAAAAATGAGTAGGTGTTTGAAAAAATGAGTAGCAAGTTTGTGTTTTATCTCTATTAATTAATTAAATTAAAATTATTTAATACATATTTTTTTACATTAATACATCTATTTCATAAAAAGGACATAAAATATTAAACTTCATGCCGTTCAGTGTGAATTGAGTTAAATAATACCTAATAACACCTATCATATAAAAAAGTCAATGGTTAAAAGAAAAAGAAATTGAAACAGATTGGACATAAAGTAAAAAAGTCATAGGATTAATTTGGAACAAAGATTGTTTCCATCTGTATAAAATATATGTTCAATTGTAGAAATTAGTTTAAAAGAAAACAGACTAAGTCTACTTACTACTTTTAAACAACTTATTGCAAAAATAGAACAACATCTTAACTCTTATAAAAAATCTTTGTCATAATATTTAGATAGTGAAACTTTAGGAATATATTAAATGTATTTACTATATCGCAATAATAACAGAAAGTAACATATAAAAAGGAGCTTGTACTTGTAATCTCTGTGAATGCATAGTCCTGCGCCCGTTCACGTAGACGTGTGCGTCGGTGTGTAGCGGCGTCACCGAGTACCCGCCGCCGTCCGCCGCCGCCACCACGCAGTGTCGGGGCTGGATGGATGGCCCGTATAACTGCAACGCTGTGCCATTTCCAGAACCGATCTGCGTACAAAAAAAACAACTTGCTTTATATAAGTTCATTTTATTTTTTCATATCAGTATTAGAAATCATTTGTAAAAAAAAACATATGTTTTTCCAAAAAACTAAAAGTAAATAAGATAAATTATGCTTATATTTATGCTTCCTACAGCTATAGTTGTCTGTGGTTGCGTCACCATAAGATACAATATTAGATTCATGCCACTGAACACAGCTGATCCACAGATTTTTGCTTTGATATTTTTAACTTCATCGTCTACGTCATTGGTGACTAAGTTGTAGTTACTTTGAATTTCTACTTCGAATTTCTTAGCTTAAGATATATGTTATATACCTTAGCTGTATAATATTAATATCACCTTTAAATATGTTTTATTAAAGATGTACTAAATTTTAATAATGTCGTTGAAGAATATCAAGTACAATTCTCAGAGAAACTCTTTTTTAGTCCACGCAGAATTTGGGTATATTCTATTATATATATTTTTTTCATTTAAAAAAAACATGTAATAAAATATGATTTCTGTATAACGAAAATGACGCATGAATACACCCATGTCATGGTGGATTTACTGCTGTATGTAATAAGGGAACGCCATCATAATATATTGTTATGAATTTAGAAAAATCCTCTCGGTAGCTAATTAAAGTAAACATGCGAGTATTTGCGAAAGGGCGCCCAGGTTCAAATTCAAAATACGAAAATTCTTTATAACAAATTACACTTTTTGGCAAATATGCCGTCGAATGAACATAAAGTTACCCACTAATGAGGAGGCAAGTCTGCTTAGAAGAGATAGTTAAGTCGTGGGTCCTGGAAGTGATTAGGCATTTTTATCTCCCCTACATCTTGGTACCTAATCTGCCAGAACTTATAAAACACTACGATTAAATTCCAAGTGGGCAAGAACTTATAAATACACATATATAATTGACATAGATAATACAGTTTACAGGTCGATGAGACGGAGCACTAACAGAAATATGCCTAACGACCATAAACAGAAATTTTGTATATAATTCATACAGATTAAAAATTCCACACACTGGAAAATATTATGCATTTTAAAAACGGTCGTGTCTTTGTCTATAGTCGATTATTTTATACACGGTTTCCATGTAATATAATTTAAAGCTGTCAATGGCAAGTTCCTTATACCATTAATAATGAGGAAGAATGTATAAAAAAATTATGTATATCAAGAAATTATCATTTTTTGAAACTAGTTGTGGATTCCATTTTATTGACATTACATGCACATGGGTGCCATTTAAGATTAGCTACTAGTGTATTTTGCCTGTCTTCATCTCAAAGAACCTTACCCGTTGAACTTACAGATTTTAATATGTCAAGTCATGGCCGTTATTAATGCGTTTCACGAGGGTCAGGGTTGATTTTTTCTAAGAAAATCGTTAAGCTTAAAAATAAGATGGACAACGTTTATTGTCTTGATATGAGACTATGAAAAATAATAAGTTATTATTATTTGTTTTATTCTAAACAATAACACTTTAAATATGTTTATAAGTGAATATATTAACATGTTTAATTACTATACAAACTAATACCTTTAGTTATTTTCATACATAAAGTAAGCCAATGTGCCTTTCTCCTAAATACACAAACACACTTTGGTTGTACTCACTTGTAAACTGAAAAGCTTTCCAATGAAATGTGGTTTATATGTATATTAAAATTCTAATATGGTCTATCATGTTTATTCCCTTCAGTAAAAAATATTTCTCTACTAGTGGACCCGAACGCGGCTACGCCCGCTTGAACTATACGAATATTTATTAAATATATTTATGAAATAATTTTCAGTTTCCAATAGAGAGATGCGTTAAGCAAGCTCATTTTGGGTGACGTTTTCTAACAACAAACATTGCAAATCGTTGCTTAGGAACGGTCGCATAGCGACGGTTGTTATTGACATGGCGGAATAAATTGCATGTCAAATTAATAAATACTTTAATATATATATCGAAAAATAAAAAAATATATCGAAAATATTACAAATATGAGAAAAAAAAGTATCCTATTTTCATCCCGAGACCCTCAAGTATCTCTATATGAGTATTTTACCACAATTAAATTGGCGGTTTGACCCTGATTGCGTAAAATACAGACATACAGACAGACAGAGTTACTTTCGAATTTATAATATAGGTATGGATTTACGAAAGAGGACGAAAATGTTTTTAATATTTTAAAAGCTCTTCCCACGTGTCATGTTACACGTAGGGAAAGCTTTTAAAATATATGTGTATTTAATAACATCTCTACAATGAATATAGTAATCTGCATTTAAACAAGAGTTTATATAGATTAAGTTTAGAAAGCCCGCTACTTAAGCTTTACTGCATTGCGCTTCGTTATGCTCTTCTGGGATATGAATTGTTTAGACGATTTTGGCTAGACAGACTCTAGAGACAATATTTATGGTTTAACTGTTATTTCCATTTTTTTATAACTTTTTTGGTCTTATTCAATAATGAAACATTAATGATAAATGATTTTCGGACTACTGCAAAAGGTTCGAAATGTCGGGAGTTCAAAAATGTATAAAACTAAATATTCGCGATTAATCCAGTTAAAAAAAATATTTAAATTGTATCAACCAAGTTATTTATTGCAATGTTATAATTGGACATTACTTAGCATCATCGAACCAGGACGTGTTTTCGACGGTAAAATTGATAAGGAGGTCGTCACGTAGTCGACGTCACTTAGCAGCGTCCTTTCATGTATTTTATTAATATAATGTCGACACCTACCTCAATAACGTCTGTGATGCGTACACGTCGGCCATTTTCTAGAACAGTACCCTCAGGGGTTACTTCTACCAGCATGGGTTCGTTGCCGGGCCGCGCGCTGCCCGTGCCCGCACCAGTCTTTTTCTTCCTTCGTCGGGGTTGGGCATCTGATGGTCGTCGCCGCACGTGGAACATGATGGAGCCTTCACACACAAGATGATTTGGATATTATTATAAGACTTATTCAGCGTGTAGAAACAATATAGAATTCTACATGGAAATAGGGAATAATACCAATGTACATCCACTTTCATTACGTATCTTCTCTAGTTACACATACATCATTCCATTCTATTTTCCACCTATTTGCAATTTAGGGAAATATTTAATAACACCAGGTTAACTGAATCCTTTGAATCCTTTCATTAAAATTATGAAAAAATGTTAATATTATAAAGTAAATAATTTAAGGCCAATCGTGGCGTATGGGCACAAGCGTTGGATTGTAAACGCGACAGGTTGTGGGTTCGATTCACTTACGCTGGTAACAAGGCAAAGCGCGGCGTTAAGTAAGGCCACTCAACACGCAATACGTCCAGAATTCTACGAAGTGGCGAACTCAGTATCTTAACACTAGGTTCCCAGGTTCCCTCTGACTGCCATGCTATGTGTGGGACACAGCGCTATGATCAAAAAAAACTAAAAACAAATATCTACAGATTGACACTTTCTTACTAAAGAAACTTTGCAAGAAAGAAAAGATTTTAAAATAACTTAAAGCTAGAGTCACCATTTTTTATTTCTGTTATCCGTTTTAAATCTTAAATAAATATACATCTTTATTAAAATATTAAAAATTACTTTTAGTACCTACGTATAAGTACATATAGACAAATTAATAAGTCACAAGTAATTTTTAAAATAATAATTTAGGTATGTCCCCTGAATAGAGAATAGGTTAAACTTGAGTGTGTATTGAGCAAAGTGGGTCCCCAGTTCCACGTGGAACGAACCAGGCGCGTTATAAACTCCTGAAACTGAAGATTTGTATCTAGTGTCAACATCATTAGTGAATGGCTGCGCCAAACGATAACGTTATCGAATTCCATATTTTCCATACTTTATATTAGATTTATTTAAATTGAATATGTTATAACCAAATATAAGGAATTTTAGTGAATATACTAATATAATAAAGCGGAAGAGTTTGTTTGTTTGTTTGAACGCTAAGATCTCTGGATCTACTGGTCCGATTTACTTTGTTAGTTTTTGTTTTATATGAAAGCTGCATTCTTCAGAAGTGCTATAGGCTATATAACATTACATTACACATATATACTTATTAATTAAAATACTTTCTATTTTGATATGCAATTTATTCTGCCATGTTAATAACAACCGTCGTTGCTAAGCAACTTGAACTTATATTTTGATATTCATCCTAATGAAAATAAATATAATAGTCACTTTTAGCATTTTATCTAGATTGAAATTATAGTCTACTGTATAACATTCTAATAAATAATTAAGGAGATGTCACTGATTCGAAATGACCTAGCCTTCGGGCGGCATAGTATGACTGACGCAAACGGGCAGATGACGTTGACGGTTTTATAAATTTTCATACATTTTCGAACTATTGTTAATTTGCTAAATTATTTGCTGTTTATAATTAATTTAAACTACACTTTGGTTCTTAAAAAAAATTTAAAAAATCCTCGCAAAAATTAACCTATTTAATATAGAAAAATGTTTAGTTATTTCATAGAGTCGATATCTACGAGTATGTACGCACGCACGGAAAACTTTAGGTACTTTTTCTAATATTAAGAATATCCTTTAGTTACTTTTACTTCTTTTGTTGGTTCATTTCAATAAATCAGGTATTTTTTCTAATAATATGTCTCTACTTATTATACTTTTTGATTATTTAGGCTTATATTTTCTTACTAATTCTATTGAATACTGAAAATAAATAAATTCATAAATATATTTAATAAATATTCTTATAGTTCAAGCAGGCGTAGCCACGTCCGGGTCCACTAGTGTTTATTATAAATGCTTCTAGGTAGGTACTAAAATTTATATATTATCCTTCAACGGGGTAATCATCCATATATATATAAAAGGACTTGTCCTCACTGACTGAGGTAAGTCACGCACAGCCGTAACCGCTGTGCGTAGAAACGTGAAATTTGGACAGATGTTTACTTTCGTAATCTGGACATCCACTAAGAAGGGATTTTGAAAAATTTTAACCTTAAAGGGGTGAAATAGGGGTTGTAAGTTTGTATGGAAAAAAAATTAAATCGGCACCGATTTTTATAAAATTTGAAATTTAGATTTTTAAAAGTATTTAATTGAATACGTGTTTCATCGTTTTCTAGAATTTTCCCCATAAAGGTGCAAATAAGGGGTTGAAAGATTGTATAGATTTTTTTTCAAATCAGCACCAATTTTTATAAAATTTGAAATTCAGACTCTTAAAATTATTTAATTGAATATATGTTTCATGGTTTTCTACAATTCTTCCCCTAAGGGTGCAAAGAAGGGATTGAAAGTTTGTATGGAAAATTCTTAAATCGCCACCGATTTTTATAACATTTTAAGTTTAGACTCTTAAAAATATTTCATTAAACACATGTTTCGTGGTTTATTACAATTCACCCCTAAATAGCAAGCGAAGCTGCGCACGTCCGCTAGTTCGCTAATAAAACATGTAACATTATATGTGTACTCTATTTTTCTATTGAAGTTCTGCTCCGTTAATCGTAGACCGACTGTAAATATACCAATATAATGGTATACTGTTGACTTTTAAAGGTCACTAAAACTCGACTGTGACTTTCAAACAAAACAAATCCGAAAGAAATATTAGGTACATTCTTTTAAACTAAACTTTTAGAGAAAAATTATGATTTCTTCCTAGGATTTATAAGAATGTTGATTACGAACACGAATTCTTAGCAATTACTAAATATTTTTATTGAAAGTAATAATTAAATATGTTCGGCGAGATATTCATCTGTATAACCAATAGGTACTGTTTTTGTACGTATTGCAAAAGTGAATGGGTTTCTAACTGACAAGTAAGCACTACTACAAATTATTATTGAAAAAGCTTAGAAAAAAATAATCCTGTCTTACTATTTAAGAGTTACCTTAAAATCGGTAATAGAGTGTTCCTTTTTTACCACATTCATGTATTAAAATAGTGAATAATTGACCGAAATATTGAAGTGCAATGTATGTTAGTAATAAAGAGGAATATGAAGTTTTACATGAGTAGGCGCGTAACTTACGCGTTGTTTTTTTTTACTCCTCCTTATACAACAATAATGTTTTAACAATTGTGTTTTAGGTGGGACAGTGTATTTGGTAAAAAAATACCCAGTCAAATGTAGAAGTTTATTTACATTCTGAGTCAATACTTTTGTCGGCAATTCAAAACAATAACTTGGCTCTTCAGTTTTTGGTGGTATATAGTAGGAGGTAGTAGGAATATACTTATGCAATATAGTCGACTTTGTAGATATTTTGTTTTCGTGACGGCAGGTAACTTAACAGTTTCACTTTTTTTCCGCAGAGTAGACAAAGAAAATATAGTGTTAAGAACTTAAGACACTGTTGTCCATTTTCTGCCCGAATTCGAGACATTAAACGTAATTGTATGTTGAGTACCCGAACTCAAAGCTTTGCTTCGATTACCAGAGCGGCATATAGAAATCATATGGGGATATTTCCCCCAAGTGGAGATTAAACCCCAAACCGTCGCGATCACATTTAAATGATATTCCACTGCGCCAGGACAACATCGACATATCTTTGACGGTTAGGTAAATATTGCCATATGCATTTAGTCTTTACTATCTAATATAAGTATGTATTTTTATAATAATGCAATAGAATCGAGCTGAAAATAACAAAAATCAATAAGTTACAGTGTATGATATAAATTAGTTAATCAACTTCCATGACTAAGGGATTTAAACTTTTCTATGTAATTATGAAAGTTTAAATTTCACGATTTTATTACAATTCGTCTTCAAGCCAGTATTTTACGATTGATATTTGTTTATATAGTTATTGTTTTCTCGACACTGGGGAACTGGCCAATCACAATTTGATCATTGATTTAAGAAGCATTTTGGCAAGAAAATCTAAACATTACTTAAAATTGATTGATGAAAAAAGATTTATGAACTTAATCATTTATTTTATACAAAGTGATTATACTTAAATAAGTCTTTGTAATATATATTTTATAGAGAACTGTTGCGATTGAATAATGAAAGCAACAATACAATTGTGTGCGTTTGTTACCGAGTACGACTTCCTTTCGACCGTCTCGCATTCGCGAACTAAATGATCGGCTATAAAGCATATCACGGTAGCGAGAATAGTGTGAGCCATGACCCGCCCTCAGGGATCAGGCACGTAGGCGGTATGTTGCTCCAAAGCAACGCGCCACGCGACTGTCTAATTGTGACGGGTGGTAAGCCTACTACGTCACATTAAATTGATCAACTATCGATGTCATTCAAATGAAAATACTTTATTTTGAAAAAACTAGGAAATTTAACATTTTTTTTAATAATACAGCTAAAAGCATTATTTTCGTTCTCGTAACTTTCCCTATATATCAGACAGAGCTTTACGTACTGCTTGCTTTTTTCTTTTATTAAAAATTAAAAAATAAATAATCTTATAAAATTCTAATGACATATATTGACTGCGTTTTTTCTCGAAGTGACAGTGACCGCAGACATGATCACAATGAGTCACAAATTTTCTTCATGCGGCATCCATCGTATAAGCAGATCAGCGTGAAACATTTTTGAAAGATATATTTTGTGTATTTTTCACGTTAGAAAATAAGAAAATTCGAACAAAGCAAATGGTAGAATATTCAAATATAAAATATTATACATATGTTCATATGCACGACTAGATGACACCTTGTATGTTAGGATTAGGGTGGACCATTCACATTCGAATAACAAAGTTACTAACAAAGGTACTAATAAATTAATGTGCAAAAAGGAAAGTAAAATGAGAAAATCTTTTTTCCATTATCAAACACACTAGCAATAATATCTATTCTTTTTTTAAGCCTACAGTCAATAATGTTATTATTAATAATTTAAAAGCAGACATAAAAAATATAACATGTATTCACTTATAAATTTGTTAACGTAAAATGTTTTTGTTTTTCTTTTTCACTTATTCATCAAACAACATAAGTTTTTACAATATTATAACAATAGGGCGAGTGTCGACGGCGCGCGTCCGACGTCCTTGTGAGAGCTTGTATGGTGGTTACGTGACATGTAGGGTTCCACTAATTGTCTCACTTGTTGCTCTTTAACCAGCGCCACGCGACGGTATAATCACTCAACTTCAACCATAAGTCTCTGGTGTGTGAATGATAAAAACAAAGGAAATCGATGTATCATGGAATATTTTATAACATTTAGAGCTTCCATTTACAATTTATCTTATGAATCAAAATTTTAATTCACATATCCAAAATATCTTCATTTATTATAAGTTAACGTCATATCGTAAGAGCTTCACATAAGGATATTTTATTCCTATAGGATTTACAGATACTTATTCTATCTTAAAGGGCTATTCTTAATGCTGCAAAATCAGATGAAACATAATATCTACTTATGATTATTTTAACGTACAAATCAAAGTCACTTAACAAATTGAGAGATTTGACATCAAAATTTTAATCTAAAGTGGATCATCGATCGACCACCAGCAGGAGTGGCCAGTTCATTGTCATATGTCTGTACGTATGTACAGCAAATAAACATAGAGTAGTGACCTACTAACAAAATACGTCATTCAACAACACGACCTAGGTACAGCTGGCGATAATTATACATGAATTTAAATAAGCTAAGCGAAGGATTGCTTTTATAACAATAGTTTAGTCAACTAAAGTTAAAAAATGTTTAATAGAAATATCATCATAATATCTGTCAGCTTTGAGATAAAAAAGTATTCAAGCATCTACCGAGCGGTATTCTGTAACGAGAGCCTCTCAACACTGCAGCGGAATAAGCAAAATATGCTTGACATATCAAGCATATTTTGCTTATTCCGCTGCATAGTATCATAATACTGCATTTCAATTGTTTCATCTAAATGTAAAAGTATTACAAACATTTTAAGATATTCTTAGTTATAAAATTATATTATTTATATTTTATTTGAATACTATATGCAAAAAAATACTAATATATACAACTGCTTAAAAAAGATGTTACGTAAATGCTTTTAGTTAAAGATCACTATGGAAAATTTAACCCAAAACAATTTAATAGCTGAAACTATTATATAGGACACCTGTTGTTTTACACGAGAAATTTAGTTATGATATGAAACTTCCACCAGCTTTATACATTATATTATATTACTTTATGTGCAAGTAGTACAGTAACGTAATATACCTTTTAAAGAACCTACTTATCGGGTTTTTGGCAACCTTTTAGACGACAGCTCTTTCACTTAAGTTAAGAGACCTTTTAGAACACACTAAGGATATAAAAGATATAACTATATGTGGTTTCTAAAATGTTTTATAAGTCTTTCAATATATATATATAATCAGTTTTATATTAGAAAAGAATAGAAATAGAAGAGATAGAAAAGTTTACTATCCATGATATTTCACGAAAAATTAATTTAAGCTTAGATTTGCTGAATTTGCAGTCAATTTGAAGTAAGTCACTTCCGCCCGTGTAGAGTCACTCTCAACAGCTAACATTAATAATTTGAATTTTCCGACAAGAATCGGTTAAATAAAGAATTCCAGAAATCAATTCATTACAATAAACTGATAACCAGTTATGCAATCGAGTCGGTTGAACTATCTACCTACTTCTTTGTGAAGCCGACAATTGTGAATGACATTAAATAACACAATATAAAATACAAATACATGTAAAATTATATTGAAATACTTTGAAATCAATTGAAATTTGTAGTTATGTAAAAAAAAGTTTCTTTTCATCGTCACGCTTTATCCCGCATAAAGTAGAGTAGGCAGAGGGAACGTAGTGATGTGACACTTAATTTTCCACTTTCCGCCGCATCTCCGATACATTGTGTGTTGAATGGCGAAACTCAACGCCGCGCCTTGTGTTGTTACAAGAGAAAGGAAATAAACATATTTTAATTTTTAATTTACAGTCACTCGCAGTGCCACTGCACCATGATAGCCTCAAAAAAAGTTTATAATTACTGATCTTTGTCAAACACAGAAAACATATAAAAGCTTCAAATAAAAGTAGTAGGTAAAGTAAATGTAAAGTTTTATCATCCTTAGCTTTAGCGTTTGGCACATAACATAATAGAGGTTGGGACGTGACCTTTACAGAAGTAGGACGTGATCTGTTTGTAACATAGCTTTCGGGACTCCACCGATGTAGAGTACAAATAGCGTTTCACTTTGTATGAAACCAAAGCGACAGTTCAATTTAAACTGACTTCTGAGGGATACGTCAAGGTAAATAATATTCAGATTATAAAAAATGTATATAAAAATATAATTAAAAATATATAATGATATTACAAGTCAGCATCCACATTTCTTTTTTTTTCAGCTTCACGCTGTATCATTCATTTAGCAGGGTAGACAGAGGGACCCTTGTGTTAAGACAATCAGCTCCCCATTTTTCGCCGAATTCTGGAGGCATTACATGATGAGTGGCGGAACGCCTCAGTGCCTTGACACCGGAGCGAAGAAGCGGGAAAGCGGGAATCGAACCCATAAACTGTCACGTTTACAGCCAGACGCTTGCCCCAGGCTTCAACTCGACTGGCCGTAATAATGGTTTTGTAAAAAACTTAATCTAAAACATATAGCTATATCAATCATAAAATTGTTAATATAACGATTAGTAGCATGCGTGACAAACGACCATAAAAGACAGGCGACGAGCTCCGTTCCTCAAAAGCAGCCGTAATCCCTAAAGTTACGATTTACTAACAAAGACGTAGATCCACCCTTTGCAAGCGTAATGCTTCGTATACTTTTACATCTCGTGTATTAGTTAAATTTTCAGGCATTCAACACATAATTGCAATGTGCTGTTTGTCGCTCGTTCAGATATATTTTTTTAAATTCTTTAATTTTTGTTTCTTCTCGCTGTATCCCGCTTATAGCAACAGTGTTATATGCGGGATACAGCGTCAAACTAAAACAAAATTAAGGAACTTTTAAAAAAAATTGAAGAATTTAGGGCAGAGGAATCCTAATGTTAAGACACTCCGTTGCAATTTTTGAGATATTGCGTGTTTTGTTGAGTGGTGGAACTCACTCGCTTTGTTTAATTACCAGAGCGAGGAAATAAATATAATCCATCCCCAGGAGAGGGATTAGAATCCACAAAACTTACGTTTGCAGTCAGACGTTGTGCCTAGAAATTAAGACTTTAATATTATAAACATATAATTGTTAATACATTCAGTTAATATTTAAATTAGCCTATTGTAATGGCAAACAATGTCGAAACCTGAATAAATTAAGGAGAACAACGTAGACGTCGTAGTTTATCCTGCATAATATCCCAACACTCGTAGCTAGTAAAGGCCTTTTAGAGATTAGAGTATTAGTTATGCATAACTTTATTAGAGCTTTAGTCTATATTTCTCTAACCTTTATATTCTATAAAAATTAATTATACATCTATTTTTATGTACTTTTCGAGAAATAATATAGCATAGGTATAACATATTTGTATATAGGCACAAATCATCCATCTTATAAGCTTGTTCGAGCTAATATACGATCTATTTGTCTTGTGAGGCTGCTTTATAAGGTTACTGAGTCAAGTATCCGTAGCTATACGATTCGACTTTTATGATATAATGATAGAAATTAATGGTGTTATAAAACGATTAATCTAAAATACAATTCAGTAATAAAATATATTTATATTTAATAAATGCTTCGAAATATACTACCGTGAATAATATGAAATGTCAACTATTGCCGAATACAAAATGAAACAAAATACTTGAAATAAATTTAGTAAAAATGAAAACAAGCAATATTAATTAAACATACACTCCAAATAATATTGCATTAAGGGTGATCTCACTAAAGCTAAAGGTCAATTGCTTGTAGGCGCCGACACAAAGTTCTATAAAAATGGCATTTGTCGAGAGAAACAAACCTTCTTTCAGTTTACTGCTATCTTATAGTTTTAACAGTAACAAATTATAAAAATTCAAGTTGGAAAGTCACCGTTAGATAAGAAAGTGAACGAAATCATGCGTAGCAAAGTTCAAAACAAGTTTGTGACTTACGAGTGAACGGCGAAAGTTTGTGCAAGCTAAGTTTTGGCCTTAGGAGATCATGAACACTTTTAAAAATTTTCGCGACGTAAAACTTTCAAGGACGTTATTATGCATATCGATTCGGTGAAACAACGGGCATCGAACTGAGAAACGAGTTAAAAATACCAACACGGGCAAGTAGACTGGCATCTGCGGACACACCGGTCGAACTACTCGGCGGTGCCACATGCGTTTGTTTACTATCGGCTTCGATCACGACAACCGCGAACGAGGCGTCCGAATTCACTACGGGGTACTCTCGGGAGTTCTAAAAAATAGTTGGTCTGATCGAACTTACGACGAATGCCCCAATCCATTTCGGAAAGGTGCGCGAAGCGGGCGGCACGCGGCGCGGCGTCTGCGAGACTACTGGCGCGTCCTGCCGCCCGCGCGCTCCCGTCCATGTGTTCCCATTGTGAGCAGCGAGCACAACGACCATTGTCCGCTCCAGAGCTCTACGCGCGAACAGCTTGCGAGTCAGATGAGCTTTACTACAAGCTACAGACGCCTACTTTTGTTATATAGTATTTTAGTTAGCAAAAACTTAATAAGTTTATTAAACTTATGGCGTAGTTTGCATAAAAATATTATATGTTTTTTTCAATAAAAAATACCTTGAGCTTTAAGAAGAATATTTTTGCATACAATATATACTAAATACATTGTCATGAACCAAAGTGAATAGATATCGATTCTATGAGACTTTTGACCCGTAATTTACAGAAATACAAGTTAAATAAGTAAAAGCAGACTTTTTTTAATTAATCTGAAAGAGCACTCTAAAATTACATTCAAATTAAAATAACTCGCACTAACCTTACATTGAAGTTACGATAATTCCTTAATAAATGCATGAATAACATGAAACAATATTATTGCAATAATAATATCATACTATAAATTATTTATAAATAAACAGAAGAAAATTTTCATCCTATTCATTTGAATTAATATTATTAATTGTATTTGTTTAAAAAATAAAAATGTGATTCTTTCAACTTTTTCCACCCACACCAAATATAAACTTAAATATTGAACTTCGTGTTCTTGTTTTAATTTAGCCTGATGTAACAACTTGATTTATAATAAATGCAGGAAACGTAAAGTAAACTTCATTAAAATTCAAATGCTCGCAAACTGACAACTGCCAGTGTAATGCCAAATTGCTTAAAGATAAAACAGAATTATTTATGTAACGACACATATCTCCTAGTTTTGTTATGTAAAAAAAAATATTATTGTACATTTTTAGACGCAAAGTGTGGTATATTTATTAAAGTTATAATTAGTATTCAGTTTAAGTCATGTGTGTATCAATACTAATATTATAGGTCCACCGAATCAACCGAAATTACGAAATGCCGCAATAACAAAAGTTGTTGTAATAGATGAGAATTTTCCATTGACGTATAAATATTAAAGACCTGGAAAATGTAATGAAAAACCATCAGATGGTCTAGCTAAATTTTAAGAAATATTGAAATGCCGCCTCCATAAAAGCTGTTTAAAGTCATATACTTTTTCCAATGACATAAAAATAATCAAGATCTGGAACATATGAGAAAATGAATCCAGGCCATAGCGCCACAGTGGTACAGGTTTTGACTGTCTTTATTATGGTTTAAAGTTTTATCTCCGCTCTGGAGATTAACTATACTCGTATATTTGATGAGAAAATTTATGTAATTGAGAAATATTTTACCAAAAAAAAAAAACTTATGCTGAAAGCTCTAAGGAAGCTTCCCAAACAGTCAACAGAGTACAACGTGGGCATAACCCGCGTTAATAACCAAGAATGGTCCTTTCAGCAAGACTCGCGGCCGGGTCATAAACTTTGTCTTGCCAAAGCGGGGAGATGAATATCATATATTGTCTTCGTCAAACCCACAACCCCCATCACGTTTACAGTCAGACGCTGGCCAATAGACGCCGACAATATTAAAATTATTTTAAAAAATATATTATTACTCACTGCGATGTGGGTGCGACATTACAATCGCGAGTGGACATTCGTCGTCTTCCAGTACATATTCCAAGTTGTCAGCCGTATCCACCTACGAAATAGTTATACTAGTTAGAATAGCTCGACGCGTTAATGCATGGTGTAAAGAACCTCCGTTGCATATTTTCGCGTGTTGAGTGACAGAAATCAACGCTGTGCTCTATCTACCAATGCAGGGAAATGAAAACAATTTAAATATAATCATTCCCCCGAGGGGGATCAAACTCACAACCATTGCGTTCACAATCAGACACTGTTTTACCATGTGGCCCTCAAATTTAAATTTAAATTCAATATTTGGATTTATTAAATGTTTAATTATGCAATAGTATAACGTAAAACAACGCTTAATTGTTATTTGCTACCGACTAAAATACAAAATATATATTTTTTTAGGCTCATGCATCTCTAGTATAATAAAAAGTACGAGATCCCACTGCAAAAAACTGCAGTTATGTTTTTTAAATGGATTTGTTATTCAAACGACATTTGGTAGTAGAATAGATTACATCCTGGTTGACTCGCAAAATTTTTACGCAACAACCTATACTTAATGTTATTTATGGCAATTCGTTTTTATAAATAAAATATTTTAGATAAAATTTCAGTTTTAATTTTTTAAATCTCAAGCGTTTAACTTGTTAATTTGATATATGATGATATTTGATATTTTTTATATTTTTAAATCATTATTCCATACTTAGAAAAGGAAAATATTTTTTATGAACTATATTTTATATTGAATTTACTTTTTGATGAACGTATAAAAAATTGCGGAATACATGCGAGTGCACGGACCACTAAGCCATACGTTCTCAAATATCTTTCAAATAGTTTTAAGCTACAGAAGTTGTTTAAAGTAGTTAGATAAATCCCGCAACAAACCTGCACGATGCAGTATTGGTGCGGATCGTGCCGCGACAGCGCGTACTTGTCGAGCATCTCACGCACCACCGCCGCCGCCGAGTCGCCCACCGACAGCAGCAGCGTCTTGTACGGCACATCCGGGCAGAGGGACGACCCGTAGATTTTTAGTGTGCCACCTGTGTTTTAAATTATACTATATATAACTAATGTTATTTGCTTTAGAAATAACATATTTAGTTTGTTGTGATTTATTATATTTCACATCTTTGCGTGTTATACTAATTTGTTGGTTAAATACAAAAGTGGCTACTCAAAAAGTAAAAAATACGTTTTTTATATAACTTTAAAGATTTTTATGTAATCTTTATAATGCTTTATATCTATTCTGAGTAATTAATTAAATGAAAAGACTGTACCTAGAATATTTGATTTTCTTTATAAATATTATGCCATTACTGTTACGTCGACGTATTGCAAATAACAGAATGACATTTTTCTATAGTGAAAATTACGGTTATTAATTGCTAAATTTTAAAACGACATGCGTGCCATCTTTCACCTTGGCGTACAGTGTAAAGTTGAAATCTTTTTAGACCGACCTATCGTCAAAAAAATTTCACCGTTTACCACTACAGTATCGGCTATACTCGATTCGATATAAACGCAAACTTAAACTTAAAGTCTAAATGCTTATATAAAGAAATGACTTCAAATTATAATATAAGATTATATAAGATAATATTATATAAGATTATATAAAATATTTGTTTTTATTTGTATTTATATTTGTATTATTTGTCTAATAACTATTAGGTACCTAATAGTTATTAGATCCTACAACTATCGTTTCCACCGGTGAAGTCAATACTACATAATGTGCATATTCAGGTTTATGTTAATATGTTATTTTATGGGTGGAGGCCGTCTTGGCGGCGTATGGCACTATGATTGCAAACGCGACAGTTGTAGTTTTAACTCCCTCTCGGGGTATGAATTCTTTTCATTTCCTCGCTCTGGGAACAGGGAAAGTTGCGGCGTTGTCTTTACTCAATACATAACGTCGCGAAAATTGAGGAGAAAATGAATATGCATTGTGCAGTATACACTACACATATTTATAAGAAAGAACCTTCCGTCTGCCTACACTGTTGTATATGAGATGGGATACAGCGTGACGCTAAATAAACAAATACTGACCAGTATCAGGTCCACCATCCTTAGAACGAAATTGTTGCAATTTTCTCTCAAGTTTCTGTTGACGACGTCGACGCATAACAGCTTCAGGGTTACTGATACTTCGGGTAAACGATGTTTCAGGTAGTTCTAGAACATAATAAAGTTTATCTATTTATAAGGTATACCAACAAATGTACACATAACATAAAAAATATTTTATTTTTCATTACATTCTTAAAAGTATATATGCTATGCTATATGCTGTTAGCATTATGTATAATTGTGTGGTTTTTTTATTAATGTAAGGATTATTTTTCATTAAAGAAACTTTTTATAGCATTTTTTACAAAGCTTTTTGCTAAAGACAAATCTATATAAAAAAAATATTTCATTAACATATTGGCGATAATTATAATTTTGCTATTTTTTACATACTAAAAAATAAACTAGCATTATGGGCGTAACTTGTTATAATTGTTATTCACCTGTATATAACTTTTCTGCAACTGGACGATTTTCATTGTTAGTGTCAGATTTTAATCGTGATAATTTTTCTTTCTTTTTAAGTTCTTTCTTTTCACGTTTTGATAATTTTCGTTTGAAGTTTTGGTCAGCTTTTTCGTTAACTGAAGACAGTGAGACCTGCAAAATAAATAATGTATTTAAGAAAAATTGAAAATACTTTTTAGAAATCTAATTATTATAATATTTCGCACTTGGGTAAGTATGAATTATTTTTCGCATAGTAAGACAAAACGCGGCTAACCTTCATCATTCAATACGCAATATCTAGAATTCACGAGGAAATTGGAGGACATATTGAGGACAGGCGATATATAGAGAGAAAATCATCTATTCAAAATAAACTTTTAACCATTTTAAAGTATTATTCCAAACATAGGAAAGAAAAATACTTTTTTTAGAAACGTTTATGACATTTGAACATAGCGGGATTTAGAAAACGCCCAAGAGGCGTGGGTGCAAATCCCATTACGTTCAATTATATATTTAGAATATTATAATTTTTTTTAATATACTTGATAATTTTAAATTTATAAAGGCATAAAAGCATTAAAATACACTGTAGTAAGGTAAGGTAGCCTTTAAAATATTAAATTTATGAACAAACAAAGTTTATCGCCTTTCCATTTCTTATAACCTTGTTAAACCAAAAACTTAAAATATTTTAAAGCACTTGACTACAGTGCTGGTTGAAGTATTTATTTTATTTCAGATTTTAAACATATCAACATTATAGTACATGACACATGTTATGTGTCAGAGGACCTATTGTCGCGTAATATATCATCTGAGGCATTCCACGCGAAGCGGACGGGTAAAAAAAAGTGTAGGTCTCTGATTTTGGTAATTTTTTTAATATGTTAGACACACATGAGTTCTAAACACAATGAACCGGCATATAATGATAATCTACTAAAATAATTACCTCATTATTTGTAAGGCACTTAAGTAGAAATCTCCCTTCGCGGTCATCAGCGTGCCAGTTGAGCTGGACCAGCAAGGGTTTCTCGTGAGGCTCCAACTTTCTTTCATCATCTGGCCCGTGAGTTTCCCACAACGAGTAGGAACCGAGCGATAGCATACGCATGTCTGGACGGAATTTTTCTATTAGGGTTTCTGTAATTATAAAAAAGGCACTTAGGTCGGTCATCTTTGAGAATAAAAATAATTATTTTAATATTCTTAAATGTTTTAAATTAAGAATAAAATGAAACTAAATTATTAAATTGCAACATATTAAGTCGATGGAGGCGCAGTGAAACAGTTAAAAACACTGAGTACAGAAATAACGTTCACACAGACTTACCTATAACATCACTGACAGTAGCATCAGAGCCAACACGGATACACTTAGTTGCTATCTTCTGACCCGAATCTTGAAAGTAGAAGCGCATTACACCATGGAATTCTAAGTTCTGTAAATAAAAAAAACTAATTTTAAAAATAGTCTCTTAATATTCTTTGTTATGTCTAAATATTGTCTGTGTATTTGTATGTACGATGTAAAAACCTAGAGTTCAAACCCAATTTTCTTCGTGAAATATAACACATTTTAACCATTAATTAAAATAGCGAGCGATTTATTATATTTTAAGGGTCGTGCGTCAATCGTGGCGTATGGGCACATTCAGCGGTCAGTGGCAAACGGAAGTTTCTAAATAAGAACGGGATATCTTAACACTAGGTGCCCAGGTTCCCTCTGCCTACCATGCTATGTGCAGGATAAAGCGAAAAGCTAGAAGAACAAAAAAGTTTGTTTTAATTAATAAATCAAGATAAAACATTAAAAAAACTAAAACTGTATATTAAAGAAATTGTAAAGTTTCCCACGTATATAATTAAAGATAATAAAATATCTCTACTCTTGTGAGACATTTAATATTCGCCGAGTATGAAATAAAAAGCTAGTGCATGTTACGGTGCTTAAGAACTTGGAAAAAAATTAACAATAAAATAGACCATTGTAAGATAAAGCATTGTAAACGAAAGAACGCTATCGCGATCCCGTTCTTGGTACCTAAGATAAAGTATGATGACAAACTTATCTAAGCAAATTACTTGTATGAGTCACGTTTTAAAATACACAAAAGTTATAAGCAGCTCTGAAACTAAATCGCTACAAGCGCTTTTCTTTGTTTATTAATATGACACGTAAGTATAGAATGATATTAAATACTACAGTGTAAGTGTATATAAAACTTAAAGAGTTCATAATATTGTTAAATTCTATCTAAAACATTGATATACCTAATTCCTAGAACACTGTTATTTCAAGCACGGAGTAGCATAGCTTACTCTAAACAATAGTATCGGTTACCTCGTTGGGTTCGCTGAGTTCGAACAGGTCGAGGCGGTTGGCGTTCCATTGCTGGATCATGTTGCGGAGCGCCTCGCGATCCAACATCCGCTTGTCCGCCGCGTCCATCCTGTCACCACATTAAGCACCGCCTGCAATTATTGTATTTTCAATTTATTAAAAAGAAAGTAAAACAATATCTTTAAATTAAGTTAATCTAAAAAAAGTTTTTAATATGTAGATCTATTATGTTATTTCTAAGATCGTTGTGAAATACATTTAATAAATTGTTAAATGATTATACATACGAGATACAATTATTATAACTGGCCTTGAGCAGAAAGAATCTATTAATTGTTCGTTACTAAAGACAACAGAAAAATATCAACGAATGTTTATTTAAAAGGATTTAGAATAGGATTTTCTATATTGTCACTGCAATAGAATAGCTATTTAAAAACATGACAATATTAAAACAAAAATAAGTTGTAACATATCCGCCGCGCCTACATTTACACCAGGAGATAAGAGAAATAATTTAGATAAAAACGATAATGGTTTAGTTTTCATTCTTTACAACTTAATAAATATATAGTTGACGACAGGTGGTCATAGTAAAAATAAGCAAGAATTTGTATTTTTAAATATGCACTACTCGTGTAATAATAATTAGAACATAGTAACAATATTCTCTAAAATATATGAGCACAGATATTTAATTCTTTCTCAGATATGTCATATTTTTCGCGATGCGCTTTAAACAGAGCATAGGAATACGTAATATCTTAGCCAGGCTTTAATATTTGTAAAGATACAGAGACCTTGTCAACATCATCACCTTTCTTCCGGCGACCACTTTTCGCGGGCATCACTGACTTAGTTTTAATATAAAAAAATTGCGTACAATAAAATACAGAAATAAGAAAAATGTTTGTGGGCGGTTTCTGGCATTCATCATGTGCGCCAGCGCACCTACACGCGTGTTTGTATTTATAACGTAAACATATGGCCTGTCCGAACTCCGAATGTAGTTTTAACCGACCTAACGTTGGAGCTGTAAATTGCGCTTCTACAGAACGATTTTTGTACATCATTTCCTTCTTACACATTACTATATAAGTTGTCAAAAAATCATAAAACATTTGAACCTACTTACAAAATCAACAGATTATTTGGCTTGTGTTATCGGTAATAATTTTTCGGGGAAGTTGACCATATTTTAGTTAAATTATCTCACTTAATTTGGTTTAGTCAACAGAATAATATATAATATAATATAATATATGAAAGTATTTTTATAATATACTCTAAAATTTAGTCTCAATTATTATACATATTTTTTTAAATATTATAAATTATACCGAACACACATTATTTTTAAATTAAAATAAAAATATATAAAAGGCATGAAATCATTAGTTTCATATTGCACATTAAATGAAAATAATGGATGTCTACAAAATAATTTGACAAAAAAATAACATTGTAGACTCTATAAGTAGGTAGCGACTTTTAAAATAAAACAAACTACAAACAAGGATCGGCTGTACGAATCTGCTTACAAAATCTTGTAAAATAAGATTTTTGTATTATAATTTAACAACCAATAAATATAGTATAACATTGATATGATAAATTATTATCTACTACTTGATGATGAATTAGTTGAAATAACATAATAACTTTCTATTTCAATTATAAAAAATATGTTATAAATATTACTTTTATCTCTATTAATTTATTACCAAACTCTAAATATTATTTATGGAGTGCTACATCGACATTAGGTACTTATGTATTAGTAATTGGTCACGACGATGTTGTCAATCGTGTCGGAAGTTTACGCTTGGGTTCACGCCGCACTTGCCTATGTTATATTTACCTTTGGACAGTTATAAGATATAGCTGTAGTATACATTCAAATTATAAAGATGTGCCACGGCTTTCGAAAAAGACGAAATTGGTACCTAATCATATAAAAGTGGTTTTAGTTGTGAAAACAATGCTAAGTTGTATAATCCCTTTATGATTGCATTAGTGTATATACTGCGACCCTGCGGGAATACCATATACCTAAATGAATAATATTTTGAACGTAATGAGATAAGTCACAATTTTTATCAAATTATTACGAAGCTGTTTACGATTGTGTGGAGAAACAATCGTACAAATAACACGTTAGATTTGGTTGAAAAAGCATCTAGTGGAAGGGTAATATATCAAATACTGAGGCTATATCATGTTTAGCATAAAATACATATAACATAAGCTAGCCGTATCGTGGGAACAAATTAAGTTAAACTTTGAAGGGGTGCAAAAACTAAAGTGAGCACCGACCCCCACGGCAAGTGCATAGGGGCGTAACAAGTGGACGTACCGCCACATTACGCCGAACCTCGCAACTTACGTATGCTTTAATAATATAACTTCGAAAACATTGTTTTAACGAATATAACAAAGTGTACATTCCGTTAAATACTTCCATAAATATAGCAAAATTAATGGTCTGATCTTAATTTCTCATCCAATCTATAAATTGTAAAACTGAAATAGCAGGTATTCCTTATAATAATTGAGTTCAATTATATTATCATGAGCAATCATCAGTCAGGTCGTCGTAGCGGTATATGCGCCAGCAGTGACTCTTATGTCAAACCACACGAAGCTACACGCATACACACTCCTATCAGTCCATTTATATGATAGCGCGATCTTCAACTCATGTTACGGGAATCTTGAAACTTGATGTCTGCCGGGTGCCGAGTGCCGTCGCATGACGCGAGCGGTGCGAAACGGGCCTGAGAACAAGGCCTTTGTGTGAACTGAGAACACTCCCATGTAGGTTATGTAACTGGATGCTGATGTCGATTGCCTCGGATTAACATTCATTAATGAAATAGGGAATCATTCATCATTATTTCATCATTTAATGAAATCTGAAGATAGATTCTCTTAAATTGACAGATGCAGTACTTTATTAACACCTGCCCTTGCTTCTACTCTCAAGAAGGTCAAAATTTACCGTTTATTTATTTTTGTTTGGCATCGCAGTAATTATGACATATGTGATAAACATTTTTTTTGTAGATAAAACACTTCATAATATTAATAAATAATTAGAATTAATAGATTATCCAATGAATAACGAAAATTTATATAAAAATATAAAAATTATATAAGGTGAAGGCGATTTTTATGTATAATTGCTCCATTACATTAATTCTAATGGCATTCGCCAGTATGGAACTAAAGGCAAGAGTGACTCACATAGAAGTTATGCAAAGCACTTCACTAAATTATATACTACCAATAGCGATACTCAATAAGTTATAATTCTTATGGATTTATCTGATTTATAATTATTATTAACAGGTTTAAAAATTATACAATTTAAATAGTATTAAATTAGTTTTTATATGTGTGATCGTGTAAATGATTACGGTAATAAAGAGTTACATTTCTAAAAAATATTAAGGTTCAATTAAAAAACAAAATATATTATTTCACATACTATTATAGACTTAAACAAGAATGATAAAATAAAGTTAATCTATTACTAAACTTAACGCACACCTCACTAGTCCTACTTCGAAAACTGGTACACATTATTTTTAAGTGCCAAGATGACAATACGATCGTAGACTTCAAAATAAATATAAAAACAAATAGAATATAAAAACATGGCATATATTACATTTTGGTCATTACGGTTTCGATTACAATATAATTCAGTTCATTTATTTTATTGAAATTAATTATATTTCAAATATATTACATTCATTGCAGTATTACGCTATAAACTAATATAAAAATGCAACAATTTTCTGGATATTTAATTTTAAGTTAATAAATATAAAATAATGCAAGAATTTTCGATTTTTTCGATTTTTTTTTTAGAAGATTCGAAGGAACTTCACTACGAATTATTTTTTTAGTAAATACTATCCATCAATGTAATTTATTTAAAGAGTAGTTGGCAAAGTGATAGTAGGGCAATAGTTTAGCAGTCGGGTTTCGTTCCGGTGCGTCAGTGAGAGCTTCACAAGTCGAGCTCTACACAACGTCTACTGTCTAGCCGCTCTCGAATACTTCGGACGCGTAGCAATAAAAAATAATGTTCCGTCTTGTATTTGCGACGCGATAATATATGACTTTCGATTGTCTATTGAATTTAAAATAACTTGGACTTGGATTTAGTTCAAATTAAATTAATTTAATTGATTAAACGTTTAAAATACCAGTTTTTAATAATAGGCTCCACTTAAGTTTAAGAAAAATAAACTATAATAATCTTTATATTTTTTTTAAATATAATTTTAATGTTTACCTAGCTCAATAAAAGTAATTTATCCTGCATGAAACTGTTGTGTTTTTTAGACCTACGGAAGCCCGGAATAAGCGTCATGTAGTTTAGTCGGTTAATGACATTTAAGGAAGCGATATACCTATATTTCATTGCGATTCAGTCGGCATATCGACCACCACCAGTTTACGAGTAAATCGGAGCCAGGTACCGAGCGGCGTGCCTTATTGCACTCACGCATTTTTTCCATAAAAACTTTATATTTAATAACAGGATAGAAAATATATTTAAGTTAGGGCATTAATGTTGGGATAAAAATTATACACGATATCGAAAAAATGTAAATGTCATAAATCTCACATTACAACGCCTCTACCAAAAAAATTGCATATATTGAAACAACAGTATAAATGAAATTAAAATCTAATAACAAAGGCATCCATTCGGAAATGAAAGATTAAATCGCACAATGAACATATTGCGTCAATGATGTTCATCCAAAATACAACACATACTTTACAAGCTATTGTTTTTGCAAACTGTTGAGCCTTGGTCACTCGCAAATTGTATATCTTGGTAAGAATGAACCAATTGTTAACCAATAATCAGCTAGATGTGGAACTGGAATGGACATTATTTTAATGAAAAACAATAACTTTTAAAATAGAATAACGTACCACTTAATTTTAAACCTACAAAAGAAAAAAAGACGCCAGGAATGTGAGAATCAATAGATGCACTATTAAATTAGTCCCTACGTGACCGTCACCACGTCGCAAATCCTATCCGAAGCGATTAGAGTGTATTGTACTGTATGTTAAGTTGCACATAAAATTTAAACTCTCTGTTATTACTAGATAGTCAATAAGAAAACATTCTGGATACATCGTTTTGGCAATATTTCAAGACTAAATTAGGTCATAGACAGGTATCAGTGTTTGGGCCTGTGTGCAATGCAAAATATATATATATAATTATTAGATTTGTAAGTATTATCGATTTTATATCGGGAACATTAACACTATTGTAGAGTCCACAAGAATGTTGAATGATTTTTTAATTTGCCTGTAGGACGTACTATGCCAATACTCATCAGAAACAAAAAGTAAGCAGCTCTTTTATTCTTCAATGATCGCATCTAGGGTCGTGTTATACTTTTAAAGCCCATAATACGAGGCTGAAGCCGTTTGTAAGAATGCCAGACGCGTTCTACTTGCAGCCTAATTGAATTAGAAGCAATCGCCCTGTTGATGTGGTAGACTATACCTTAATATGCCTTTGTTCTTATTACTTGCA
This sequence comes from Heliconius nattereri, assembly GCA_013403645.1. NCBI lineage: Eukaryota > Metazoa > Arthropoda > Insecta > Lepidoptera > Nymphalidae > Heliconius > Heliconius nattereri. The sequence goes on along the minus strand of JAAIXI010000226.1, from coordinate 5,231,890 downwards.
ATAAAATCATTCTATATATTTAAATATAATACTTTATGCTTAATACTTTCAATATTAAGTAAATTATAATAGCTTTCGACTTCTAATCATAACTGATATTCATTATAATGAAATTCTGTAGACTGATAAACAAAACAACAATTATTCATAAATCAATAAAAAAAACAGGAAATGCTTATAAATAGCAGTGATAGCGTCAAACGGAAAAGAGTTCAAGCCAATGTCCGTCGAAAGCAGAAAGCTGATGGAAATGTCCCTTATAGTGAAACCGTCGTGTCGTGTGAAAGTAAAGACGCAATCAACGAGAGAAAAGAGCGCGGTGGCTAACACTGTACAAGCGTAATAGCTTACTTAAAAATTCAGGACATCCAACAAGCTTTGACCTACTGCGAGGTTCATGTACCTACTTATCATTGATATACTCTTCGGCATAACTTCACGTGGCCAGTGACGGAAATGAGATGTGTGATATGGTTAAAAACACATACATTTTGCTTTAGACTCGTATGTCGCCGTATAGGCGGCACACCATATTATTAAGCGATTTTAGTTTTTTTCTCTAAAACGATTTAAAAAATCCACACATTTTATACTAAGTGTATAAGTACGCAATCTTAGCACATTTAAAAAAAACTCATATAATAACATCCTAGACAGATAAGTAGACATTCACGAGTGAAAAAGGGTTATCTAGATTTTCGTAATAATTTTTTGACGGGCAATAAGAAAGGGATACTGTATGAAAATTAGAATTCGCAATAAAGGAGACCGTGGTGGGCCTCTATTAGAGTATAAATAACATTTCAAGATCACTCACCTTGTAGGAATGTGACGTGTGGGCCACGAATACTAGAGTGCAGTGCATTCACACCATACTATCTGAAACAATTCAAATTATGCCTTTACAATGATTATATCATTTAATAAATAAATTAGAGCAATACCGTAATAAGGTCATTCATTAACGCAGTTGCGATAATGTCCTTAATTGACAACAAACATGCATTGCGGTCAGCATTATATTGTCTATGAAAAGAGTTATCAAAATATAATCACATAAATTTTATATGTACTATTGTTAAGTTTACCTTTAGTATAATTAATAAGAATTAAAGATAATTTGGGGCTACGAAATGTTTGTTTTTTTTTTAGCGACACGCTGTATCCCTCACCCAGCAGCGTAAGGAGAGGGGACCTGGTGTTAAGACACTCCGTTCCCCATTTTTCGCCGAATTCTGGAGGCATACTTCATTCTGCATTCTTGAGTAGCGAAACTTAGCACCGCGCTTTGCTTCGACACCAGATAATATTAAATTTTTCATTTCCTCGAGTGGGAATCGAACGCACAACCTGTGACATTTAAGACTCGCCTCAAATCTCACTCAACTTTGTTATTCTTTATAGTGTCAATTGTCATCAAACTGTACAACTTTTCGTACGTATAGTACATATTTGCATTTTAATTTTAATTTTTAATTAATATCTTTATATTCTGCAAACCGCAAAGGTTTTTTTAAAATATTACGCCCATTATCCTATCTAGAGATATTTTTTTTATGGGATCTGGATTTGAGCATTGAACATTATTTTTGGGGTAAATTTTTTGATTAATAAAATATATGTGTTGGGGAGGGCCTCCGGTATACGGGCCTACGTCCATGATTACGCCGAAAAAGACACCAAGTCGGATTTTCGCGCCTTAGTTTCGTAATAAAGACCATATAACTCAATTAAAATTCATAACAGAACCTTCACATACTATAGTTATTCAATATACAATGCTATAGAGTCAACGGATTATAACATGCGTCATGACTCAAGACCAATGAAACATAGGTAGGGTTTATAAGTATCTTGAGTAAAAAGATAACCATTATAATACTATATAAATATCTTTATACAAATATTTATTACATAGAAAGAAGACTGTTTATTGAAAATATAGTGTAAAATTTAACAAGAATTCTGTTTACGATATTATAAGTGACCGGAATGTAATCAATACTTCTATGAGAACTGTAGCTAGAGAACATTTTTTTAAGGTTTTACTTAGACAATTAATTTTTATGTACCAAAAGTACACTGTGTTTTGTTAATACAAGCAGAATCAACAATAGCAGAAATAAGTTAATTGAATTTGTTAAATTTAAATAAATGCAGGCTATATTTTTAAGATGAAAATGTTAATTCATTGGAAATATTGGTTTTAACTTTGATTGTAACTAGACAAGTAGAAAAAAAATAACCAAGCCACTCTTGGGATAAATATATCTTGGAATTACTTTATAACAAGCATTCTCATATTGAAACATTATCTCTTTCTTACTGTTCCTGAGTGGTCTACAACATGATATCAGGAAAGTGCTCATCTTAGAATCATCATATCAAAAAAACAAAACAGAACAGGTTAGACCTATTATGAGCAATAAAATCTCAATATCTATGTTAAAAGAAGTTGAAGACTAAATCAGGTAGATGAGAAGAATAACCACCATTGATTTTCAGATCTATGAAAATTGCATCTGCAACAATAAGAAATGAGAAAGACAACTGTCTTGATGTTAGTTAGAATATTTGTTTTTAAGCACACACTACAGTGAGATGACTCTAAATAAGATAATTGTGGGTCGAATCTAACTGCGGATATTTGAATTTTGAAAAAAGTGAGTTCTGCTATGCAGTGGAGAGTGGAATAGCTTGACACAATGCCCACTATCTATCCTATAATATGGAGAATTGTGGATGCTATTTTTAATCACATAACCTATACCAAACAGATTTCATTGATGGAAATCATTATCACTGTTTAATAAGTCATATAATCAATAATGAATATACAATAGTATAATTAACATCAATCAATCAATCAATCAAATCAGACTTTTCTGGTCCACTGCTGGACATAGGTCCCTCCCAGGGTGCGCCAAAGCACCCGATCCTCCGCCTTCCGCAACCAGTCGAAGCCAGCAACCTTCTTCAGGTCGTCGGTCCATCGAGCTGGAGGGCGCCCTACGCTACGCTTGCCGATCCGCGGTCTCCACTCAAGGACTCGTCTGCTCAAACAGCCATCGCTCCTTCGACAGATGTGTCCAGCCCATTGCCATTCCAATGTACTAATCTCTGTCGATCGATGTCGGTAACTCTGGTCCTTTTCCGGATAACCTCATTTCTGATTTTATCTTTGAAAGAGACTCCTTTATTCGGCAATGTTTGAAGATAAAAGTCTTTAACTAGTGTGTTTTGCCAGTCATGACCTGCGTGCCGAAACATGGACACTAACAGTCGGTCTAGTCTATAAGTTCCATGTCGCCCAACATGCTATGGAGCAAGCAATGCTCGGAGTCTCTTTGAAAGATTATTATAATAGACATTATTATTTATAATTTACATTTTATTTTAATATAGACTGTAGTCTGTGAAGTCTATGTGCAAAACAATGATGTAGGATGGTGTATAGCAATAAAATTTGCAAAATATTCTAAGATTTGTTTATATTTTCTTACAAATGATGTGTTTTGTTTTTCAAAAAAAATGTTTTTTCACAGTATTTTATATATTTTTTTCATATTTTAAATAAAAATATAGTATTACACAAGGTGTACATTTAAGATGAAACTATGATTTATTCATACTGAACAGAATCTGATTTAAACAGTTTGCCCTCAAACATAAACCTGCCTGTAACCTAGCAACAAACTTATCCTGTTATAAACTTGCAAGAATAAATTACAATTTATTGCTATTATAGTTATTAAATGAAATATAAATTGTTATTTGTACATATTCTTTGTACAATAATAGTACAGCAGTTATTTTGACAAAAAATATAGCTTTTTTGTATGTTTATTGTTTATGATCCATAAAATATATATTTGGATTTTTTAAAGAAAAGTGTTGAATTGGTTAATAATTTGAAAAAGTGAAACAGTAAACTTACATAAAAGTATTTACGTAGTATAATTATTAGTAATACAAACCTTTAAAAATAACATCATTTACAATATTTACTGCATTCCAATATTCCAACATTTTATCACAAAAACACACAATGAAAAGTTCAGCAACTTTCAAAACTTTTTGACAGCACAAATACTAAAACACCTCATCACACTATTGTTTTCACTTGTTCACTTAAAATAACGTAAATGCAAGTTATTTGATATACTCAAACGAAGCGTTCTAACCTATACGAGCAAACCAGTATAAATGATATTTGAAATAAAACAAATTTACGTTACGGAGAAACTTTATCCCAACCTGGCAAACTGACGCAAGCAGTGAAGTTTACAAAACGGGAAATGCGCAAGTATCAACATTCAACACTCAATGTACAAATTATACTTATAGCTATCTATCCAATATTCACATACCAAGCGTCGGGTGTTACCACTTCCAAGCTTTATTTTTACCCTCTTTCTACGTTTGAGCAATTTAACGTGTCATAAGATACGAGTAACATGTTAACGATTATATTAAACTATTAATTATAAGTAAATAAAAGGCCAAATTATTTTTAAGTAAAGAAAATAAATTTATTTGGAGATTGATAAAATTGAAATAAATACTGCATTTCGTCAAGTATTTAAATTTGAAATATAATATGTACTTACTACATAGCACGATATTTAATGCAGTTTCATATTTATATCTTTAAATATTAAAATTTATCAAGCCCTGCAGCCTATGACCAAGCCTATCTTATCTCTTGAGTCATTGCACACCACCATAATGATATAATATTTTTTCCAAAAACCTGTATTTATCTAAATATAATATAATTAAATAGTATTTTTGTATGAAATCGTGTAAAAAAATTTACGTAGAGGGATATGAACCCGTAACTCTTGAAAATCTTCAAACAGCGCCAGCGCCAGTAAGTGTGGATTAAGTCTAAAAATATTTATTTACTTTTTCTTTTTCAACTTAATATCCACTCTCACACTCGTTACCTAGGAGATGAGTCAGAATTACAAGACAATACACAGATGTCATTTGAAAAAAAAAGTAATGAAGTACTTCCGCAGCAAGTGACAAGTCCTGACTTTTCATAAATAGTAAAAACTTAAATTCAGTAAAAATTAAATATAGTCTTTTGAAGTGTTAACTTTTTATGGGAGAGTAAACCGCTTCGTTTCGTAACGCGTAACGATACCTGCTTCTCTTTCTCTCACGCATACGGCATCGGGAGACAGGCTCCTTCTCTCTCACTCTAACCCATAGCGCTAGGTAGCTTCCCTATTCACATGACTTAATGTTTAGCTTGCGAAAGACTTGTACTGTTGACAGTGAGCACATAATGACATAACCTAAATGGCAATTGTTACTTTTACAGGATGAACGTATACAAAATTGTAATGTACATATTCAAGAATTACAACAACGAATAAAATATATTTTATAATTAATAAAAGATTTTATTAATAAATAACCTTTCCATATACTATCATATTAATATATATAAAACTTATTTATAATAACCTAAGCTTAACAATTTAAGTTATCTCTTCTGTTAGGCGTCCCGGGACGTTCAAACAATTGTTCTTTCATATCTTTTTTTTATTGAATGTAGTCATTGACTTGTTTAAAAGTACCACAATTAACTCCTTAATTTATACTTGCAACATTTAATATTATTACATGAATTATTAAACTTTAAAGGGCCAGGAATTTGGATCTTGATACGTTGGTAGAATAGCATATAATGGCTCTATAGAGTATAACGGACATTATGGAGTACTAGTCAACTAGTTAATTCAAAGGCAAGAGGCAATGCCCAATTTTTAAACATATTTTTTATAATACTTTATAAAAATAAATATAGGACTATTAAAAAATATAAACTGGAAGTTTCTGAACCAAGGACTTACTGTCTATAGTAATATTTTTCTAACAAATTAAAAATCGAATCCTAATTTAAGACTTCCACATTTCATGACATTTTGTAATTTTAATATGTACAGTATAATACACTGATAATATAAGGGCAAATTAAGTCTAAAAAAGGGCAAATTAAGTTTAAAAAAAGGGCAAATTAAGTTTAAAAATTAAGTGAAATAAAAACTTACAGAATCGAAATATAAAACATATCGATTATCATTTTATAGGGTGATGGCGCAGGAACATAAGCGTGACTGAGCGGTTGTGGGTTCCATTCCTACTAAAATATTTAGTATTTTCATTTCCTCGCTTTGGTAACGAGGACTTGTTTCTGGAAATAGCCGACAAAATAGAAGAAAAACAGCTCACAAAAAAGTTATGACCCTATTTGCTGCTAACATATAATTCATATCTTATATAAATGTTTATTTGTAAATATATTACAATGTAGGATAGATTTGATTAGCTTTTCTTAGAATTACGTATATTTACTATAATTTTAATAAGAATGTAGTGTTAATTTTATAATAAAAATAATCATATTCACCTAAGCTATATGAACATCGGCAAAGAAAAATCATGATTTTATAGATTTATTTAATATTGTTCTAAAATTGTACATTCACGCACAAACACACAGTAAATTTTTATTTTCAAAATAATATTACTTTTCAGTCTGCTCCAAATATTTGAATGGCACTACACATGATTAAATATACCAAAAACAAAAAAAAAACAAATTAATTACAATTTTATGTAAAGCATTTGACAAAGAACAGAAAAGGGAGAAAAAAATAACTAAATGAAATGAAATATTTATTGTTATAGAAAATAATACTTGACTTTTCAGTCAAATTAATAAATCTAAATTGTATTATTTGATTTCTTACAATATAAATCAGGAGATTACAAAATACTTATTATAATAGAAATAGAATAAATCTACAAAAAAAAGATCTTACAAATTATATCTTAGACTTGTACGTTGCTAGGGAGAGCTATATCTGTCCGAAATTTTAACCATGCAAGACATTCTGCAGTAAAAGCAATAAAATCATGAAAATTGATCTCTTAATTTATGTGTTAATTATTTTCAATTTAAAATTTCCTTACATGATTAAAATTTAGGAGCAATCTCATTTGAGACTTGTTGTTATGATAACCCCTATACAGAGCATAACATTTCACAAGTATTTTTATGAAAAATTACACTCTAAGGAGTAATGATGACAATCAAATTACACTAAGAGTGAGTTGTGAGAGACACATATGTGTTTACTGATCAGAACCTTCCTCTTCTTCTTCATCTTCTTGTTCTTCATCAGTAGATCCTGCATCTTTTTTAGGTGGAGGTGCATCTTTGCGTGGCCGGCCACGAGATCGCCCCTCTCCAGACGAACTCTAAAAATTATAAAACATATTATATTTTTTCTATATTCTACATTAAAGATATTATTTTATTTATTTTGATTTATATCAGGAACTATACCTTAGATTTAGGTGCAGCTGCCTTTTTCTTAGAGCCTTTGGGTCTGCCTCTTCCTCGTTTTGCTATTGGTGCTTGTTCATCGTCAGAAGAATTTTTTGATTCTTTAGATTTAGCAGCTGGTACTGCTGGTCTTCCTCTTTTCTTACCATCACCTTTGGCTTCCTAAAATGTACCAAGTGAAGAGTTATAAAAAATATGTGAAAATAGAACTATAAATTTTAATAAGAAAATGCTCACTGATTGTGTCCCATTAGATTTAGGTCTACCACGTCCTTTCTTTTCAACTGCTGTTGACCCATCGTCCGACATTTTGGTAAATATTAAATACAGCTATATACGAAATTAAAATCTGAAAATGTGATAGGCTTAATAAGAATTATATAAATAATTACAAAAAATATAAATTTATAAAATAAATACATGAATAATTAAAATATAAAAATTAAATAATGTATATATATTATTAAGTTTCTATATTAAGAATATTCTTAAAAAAAAAGAAACAAAGGAAACGTACAAGAAAATAAACAAAACTAAGAGTCATTAGCCTCTTGGACGCTTACGTTTGTTAAATATAATGTCGATTATATGGGGCTTGTACAAATATAGACTGAAAGTAAATTAAACGCTATTCCACATATTCTTGAATTTGATATAAAAAAGCAAGTAATTATTAGATTTTTTTACTCTATAGTATAGCATTTTTAATACAATATTCACTATTTTATGAGCCCCAAGCCAATATAATGGAGTCTGCCATTAGGTAATTAAAGATTATATCCCAACTAGGCAAATTTAAAGTAACAAAAAATTTCTACACAGTAAGAAAATTACACCTTAATTTGATATTTATAAAATTAAATTACAAATTGATGAAAATGTAAAGCGTACTCACAGAATTGTTTACAGCCAACGATATAGCAGAAGCTAAAAGGAATATTATGGCGGGCTGAACGCTAGCCGCTAGCCGGTGTTTATTTGGCGTCAGTGTAGAGGGCGCTATAGTAATATATGATACTAGACTTTGGAAAAATATAACTAGATACGGTACTCAAAAATGGGGTGGATAGAAACTGTAATAGTTCAAGCAACGCCATTCAACCGTATTTTATTTTAATGTTTAACATCAATCTACCAACAGCCAACAGAAAAAAATAGTAGTACTAACGAAAATCATTGGATGTTATGATATAAAAACTTTCCGGGTTTTGTGTCTATCGTAAGTCATATTTTCGTATTTCCACGAAATCTACACACTCCAATTTACCGCTATGCATTATTTGACGATTTTTTTTTCGAACATGTGGATAATGCTGTTAGCCCTATTGGATTTTACAGCGACACCAGTTGGGTAGGGAAGAGCGTACTCTGTCCCTGAAGAAATGTAAGCACTAATTGGCTGCCTGTGAGGAAGTTGACGACTGTAAGGGCGCCCCTTGCGGGACTCGAACCTCAGCTTGCGGCCGTCGAGCGGACTGGGATTTCACCTATGTAAAGCAAACCAGCCGCGACATGAAGTCCCGACTGGGGACAAATTAGACTAATCTAAGGGAGCTAACGGTCCCTAACCGCTGGGCCTGACCGCGCCGAGAAGCGACCGAGCCGTTGAATAAGCTGGACTTCGTCGTCGATTCCGTCGACGACGGTGTTTGTGTCGTGTGCAAGTAGTGTGTTTCTTACCTACATACGGGGCATTCGCTATAGTAATGGCGTCATCGGAGACTAAAAGGACGCTGCGTGGGCGTCTACGTCTAGGGAGGGCGTTAGGGATGTAATCACACGCATTAACGATGCGCGCTCAAGGTAGCGCTTTGTGACAGTATTTCTAAGTGACATTTTACTACGCTTGTTTATTAGTATAATTAGTATAATCTATTAAGGATGAATTTAGCTTTATTGCAAGCTTTCGTGACGTGGGGTTTGAAGGAGAGTCTAGAGTCTAATGTGACGCCTAGATATTTGACCTCTTTTTCCCAGGGAATGGCTTTATCTAATAGATGATGATAGACATTTGTTCTGAACGAGCGTGAGGGAAGAGTATCGCTTTACTCTTCTCTGGATTAACCTCAATTCTCCATTGGCGGAACCACACACCAAGTACGCGGGCCGCTTTCTGAAGTCGATCGGCTATTATGCGTGTGTTACAAGAAGAAGTGTATAGGGCGGTATCATCGACGTACATAGCCAAGTGTACATCCCTGGTACGAGGTATGTCTCTTGTGTACAGCGCGTATAACATAGGAGAGGGGGTTGAACCCTGGGGGACGACTACGCGTGAGAGGCGGGGGGAGGAGAGAGTTCCTTCTACTTTGTAGCGGAAGTATCTATTTGACAGAAAATCCTGCAGGATGCGCACGAGACAGTCTGGCAAGCCAGAGCGCCGCAGCTTGAAAATCAAGCCGTTATGCCAGACCATGTCAAAGGCTTTCGCTACGTCGAGAAAAATGGCGCCAGTATGTCTGCGGTAGGAAATTTTTACTTTATATTGAGCTATGGGCTCTACCACGCGATGTGCTCTTTGATGAGCAGAGATTTGGCCTCTTCCACCTCGGAGAGTCTAATGAGAATGATTCTCTCATAAATTTTACCTAAACAGCTGAAAAGGCTGATAGGTCTATGGCTAGAGGGCATATTCCGTGGCTTGTTAGGTTTCGGTATACCTATGACAATGGCTTCCTTCCACTCATCGGGGAAGGAGCACGACATGAGAAGGGAATTAAAAATAATGACCAATAGAGATAAGAACTGAGCCGGAAGGGACTTAAGTGTTCTATTAGACAATTTATCGGGCCCCGGGGCCTTCCTATCTTTGAGATTTTTGATGATGTCTTTGACCTCATCTGTCGAGGTCGGGCGAAGCGGTTCCCCTCGCGGGGGCGACAACGCCCACAGTGCGACCATGGAATCCACTCTCACGATGTGGCTCGGGTCACAGGGCTGACCACTCGGTGTACACTGAGCCTCTAAACTGTCAGCGAGACATTTCGCTTTTTCGATGTCTTCTGCGGCGTTCGACAAGTCGGGCCTAATCAGAGGTGGCATAGTCGAGAATTTAACTGACATTGTTCTTCGCTTCTGATACGTTATTTATTATTTTTTTTTTAAATAAGAAATAACTACAACCAGTCGTATTTACAGTCACACGCATATGCATCTGCGCCATGAGGGGCCCCATTGTTAATTTCCTCTTGGCTTGGCTTTTCAGTAAATGTAAAACCACATTGACATTCTGTTTTAATAACAAAAACATAATTAAATAAAAGTTTTTTTACTCTTATTAGGCTAGCCACACTATTACTATTGTCACATTGACATTACTATAACACACAATATTATTGTCAGTACTATTGGCAACAATATTGTTCAATAAGTATATGTTTCTTGATAAGTTCTGAGGGCTGCAGTTGGAGAATTCAGAAAAATACGATTTTTATAGATAAATTTATATTGATAAAATTTTTAATGAAAGTACAAATTAAATCTAAAACTAAATTATATCTAAGACTTTCCCACCGGCGCCGTTCATTTGATCTCTCCCTTTAGCATTTTGTGGAGCTCGGCCGTCTATCAGACGGACACATTATAATTCTAAATAAGTTTTCCGCCTGTGACACCGAGCGCTATATAACAAATATATGGCCCCGCATACTACGCAGTACTATTGACAATATTTGCTCGTAAAATCTGACGCAGCCGCTCAGTAGCTTTATTTGTGTGCGGCCGTATTAAATCTAAAATGGATAGAAAGCCAATGCTTTAGTTATTTCATTTCGCTTACTTACAAAAATCAGGCAATTTTTTTTTTAAAGACTGGATGAGGAAAAAACTGAATGAATCATTTCAATATAATTAATGAATTGCAACTAACAGAGGTCATACGTGACACAGGGACACAAAGTGTGACTACAAAAGCGACAGGTTGTGAGTTCGATTCCCACTCGAGGAAATAAAATATTTAATATTTGCATTTCTTCTGATGTTAAGGCAAAGCGCACCGTTAAGTTCCGCCACTCAACGCGCAATGCCTGTAGAATTCGGTGGAATATGGCAAAGGTATTTTTTCCAACGAACCACTACTTAATACCACCGTGAAGGACTAACAAGTCCCTTTATTAATTTAATTATATCCTTAGGTTCCTTCTGCCTACTCTGTTGTCATAAACTGGGCACGCACACGATGTTATTGACAATATTATTGTATGTGTTGGCAGCCTAAGCATAGCTATTATAAAATTCTGTATTTGCCACGACAATATCGGGGGGATTTTATCGGGGGTTAGGTTTATTGTCAATAATATTGTAGTATGTGAGTGCACAGTAATATCTTACCGACATTTGTATATATATTAATTATTTAGGTTATTATCTGCAAGGAATATATACTAGGTTATCTGTAATTCTGTAATCGGTTTCTGCTCCTGTAGGCATTAACCTAATAAATTATTAATGTTATTTAAATTTCCATTTCAATGCTTATTATAATTGTTATAAATATTTTTTTCAAATCATTCATCAAATATCAAGTTTACATATTATATTAAATTATTATTTTTAATGTGCCTGATATAAAATATTCAGTACACTAAGATTTAAGATATATAATTTGGTGTAAGATTTTCAGAAAATTTTGAATTATATCGCCTTAAGAGTTAAGACAAAATCAGTAAAAGCAAATATAAAGAATAAAAATTGTGTTGTGATGGTTTTTTTAAACAATAATTAATGTATAAGCTTTTAATAATATCTGCCAGATAACCTTAGCTATAAGCTATCTAATTCCTATTGTATAATTTCATTTAAACAAGCATAGGGAGAATATTAAAATATGCAGCCACCCTGCAAACCAACAGAAGAAGACTGTTGTCATAGTGGTTGTAATCCATGTGTATTTGATGTGTATGAAAAACAAATGAACATATATGAGAAAAATAAGAATGCTAATTGTGATAATTTTATACTTAATGGTATTTCAGAAATTAAATACACAAAATTTGTTATAACCGACATTGTAGAAATATGTCGTTCAGTAGTAGTAATAAAATTTAAAAAAACGTGTTATGATAAATGTAATATTTGGTGGAAACCTGGTGATCATTTTCTCTTAAAATATTCTTTTAATGATTTTACTTATAGCAAACAATACACTCCTATAAGATTAAAAAAGAACAGTCATGAAGATTATGACTTTTTAGTGGTTGTTAAAAAATATAATGATGGTGTGGTATCTAACTACTTATTTAATTTAAAAATAGGAGATTACACTTTATGGCGAGGACCTTATGGATTTTATGAGAGGGAACCAAATAAATATAGCAGAATTATAATGATTGCACAGGGAACTGGAATAGCACCATTCTTATCTATTATTGACAATGTATTAAATAACGAAGATGACATGACAAAAATAATTTTGTTGTTTTGCTGTAAAAATATTGAACAAATTTTATTTAGAAATGTTTTATATGAATACCATGCTTATTGGAATTTCTCTTATTCTGTTTTTCTTAGTGAAAATGATGATGTTCTGAAATTTGCAAAGTATGAAGAGCCAATAGTTGCAAAAAAATTTAATATGGAATATTTGGAGAACTATAAATTATTATCTACTGATCAGATATTATTATGTGGTTCGAGGGAATTTATGGATGAGTATAAAAAATGTTTGTTGAATACATCAGCAAATGTAGTCTTATTTTGAATTTGTTTTAAATTATCTGTGAAGTAGTCCTGAAGCATAATAAATTAATATTATCACTTTATTACAATTTGCAAATAATTTAATGTTTCTGATTATATAGTAAAAGAATGGAGACCTAACAAGATGCTTCTAGTTCAAAAAAGAATATAAATAATATTCAATTATTTTTTAATCATATCACATAGAAAGTTCGTTTTATTTACAATCCCAATGTCAATTGAAGGGTGTGGGGTAAGTATTTCTAGTCTGATCAGACTTCTCGTTTTGAATGAAACTCTCCCCTCATTTTTCGCTCGTTTCACGTAGGCTAAGAAACTGTGCCAGTAGGTTATAATGGCTAGTTCTAATTACGTTTCGCGTAGGTTTAGCGCTGTACATCAATGCGCCTTGTCAATAAAAAAATAGCCAAATGGAATTATCCAACCAAATGAAAGCACCCAAAAAGTGAGTGGTGGAATTCGACGCCGCGCTCTGTCATGCACAGAACACATTTGCCATGTCATGTAACCAGAGCATATAAATGACAATAATTTGCTCTCGAGTGGAGGGCGAACCCACAACCATCACGTTTACAATAAAACAAAGAATAATTCAGTAGGTTTTAAAATTTATAAAATTAAGCTATGGCAGTTGATAGTCAATACGAACATCTTTAATGTTACCTTATTCTTTCAGGAGGAAAGTAATGTTTGCCATAGAGACTTAGAATGATAAATTCCTATATTAATTATTTATCGTTTTAAAAGACTTTATGGTATTAAAAATTTACTATACTTTTTGCTTTTTTTTAATTGAATTCAATTCGTTAAAATAGAAGAATATTAGAATACAGTCTTTTTAGTTTAAACAGATTTAGATTTTTATTTATCCCCCTTTAATCAGTAATTAAATTGTGCACGTGATGGGGTAATAATAATTTTAACGATGGCAATCCTATTCATGTAGACTGGCCAAAATATTCGCATCTACATCAACATTATTAAAATATGTGTTATGGATTTTTTTCGCGCCGGCGCGAACGTCGAAACGTGCCTTGCAAAATTTCCCGTAGTCGATTGAATATTTAATAAGTAACAATAATGTGTATTAATGCGTAAACTTTTCGGTATATAATCTTAAGACTTATTCATTTTTATTTCTAAAGTCATTTTTTATTGAACTATATTTCATTATAATTTAACTATAAATAAAAATGCAGTTCAAAGTGTAATTTTCAATTAATTGTTCGTGATTTTATTTGTACAATCAAAATGGGTTCCATCGTTCTTAAGAGTTTGTCTGTTCTGTTAGGAATTTTCTTCATATTTGTTGGCATAACTAAACTGACACCTCTCATATCAAAAGAATTACATAAAGACTTGGTAAGTACTATTGAAATTTATGCTGTATTGAATCAAAAACTAAAAAAAAATCATTCGTTAGATGCATAAAGATTTTGGTTGCGGAGCAATGTGGCTTGCTATTTTAGTATTTGGCCAGACGCCTAATGCCCAGCAGTGCTGCTTAATGTGACAGTGGATATGATCTGATGTTATAATATTTCTTTATGGCTAAAAATATTAGAAAAATATCAAAATAAATATCGTAATGGAATAAAAAATATATATTTTCGTTACAAATGTTTCATCGTATCAAGTTTGAAGTACAAAATATAAATTACATTATAATCTATAAGTTCACAACCTTATCTTCATTACAAGCTTGCTTGCCTTGCTTAAAGCTTTATGTAACGGCCTAGGAATGTTTGTCTAGTCTGCTATATATGTCTTGAGAAAATAAAAGGAAAAACTAAGTCTAGGCCACTAGAGACAATGCTTTTAAAAAATATATTTTCTCCAAGCTTAGCAAGATATGTCTCTGCTCGAACTGAGTAATACGGTAATGATATCGATGCCGAGCCGCATGCATTATCATTTATCAGTTCTCAACTTGGAAAGCACCATTATGATGCAAGACTAGTAACTACCATTAGTAAAAATTCAGCGTTGCCCGATGCCCCAATTTTAGAGGAACGTCCCGAATTTTAGCCCGAAAATCAAATGTCCCGATTGGAACAGGCATTATCCCGCTTTTCACAGATTATTCTACGTACTGTGAAAGATATTTATTTTTTTACTTTAAAATTTTCATCGGTTACTAATAATTTTATAGAAATACAAATAAGGATATTCGTATATTACGCACAATTATTCTAAAGACTTAACTGCCTTAAATATAGTTAAACCAAAACATTATTGTTTAATTAGTGATATTTTTCTATTAAAAAAACATTTTAAATTGATATTTATCACTATTGGAAGCTTTATTTAAAATTTTAATAATGGATCAATAGTAAATTAAATCATTATTATTATATATTTTTTGTCCCTTTTTTTCTTTTTATCTAGAAAAAATCTGGCATCGCTGAGTAAAATAATCGACGTTTTATGATAAATAATCAACAGATAAGTATTTCTTCGTGACAGTATTAAGTATATATAGCAAAGATTGCACGGTACACAAATTCGTTTTGCAATATTATTAACGGCACCTTAATTTGCCCCATCAGTAGCAGCAGTGATGTTGGTTTCAATACCTACTTGTTTTACGACAAAAATATTGTATCAAGATTTATTTATCGAATGTAACTAAGGAGACTGTGCCCAGTGTCCTAAATCTGCGCAACATAAATAACAAGGCAACATTTTGTATTGTAAACAAGTCAGACTTATTACAATTAATGTGCTCGTACTCGTACCGTACCACGCAATAAAAACAATACGTTAAAGGAGGCATAATGTTTTCTGGCTTTCATCAATTTTAAGACTTATCGGCATGCGAGCAATGAAAAAAATATTTAAAATTCAAGTCAATTAGCATAATCAATCCATATTGAGTATAAATTATTAAACTAATATTTTATTAAAAGGATAAAAAATATATTTTTTGATATTTAATCGCCAGGAATATATAATAAGCTATGTATTTTATAGATTTTTTAAAACTTTTTTTAGCTTCACGCATTGGGACAATGCAATATAGGTATAGGAAACCTGGGAACCTAGTATTAAGATACTCCATTCCCAAAACACTTCACACACAACAAAACACGGTTGCCCACTTTGCCGAATTGTAGAAGCATTGTGTATTGACAGGCGGAATTCAACGCCGCGCTTTGCTATTTGATCGAGTTTTATATTTCATCGAGTGGTAATCGGACCCACAGACTCTCGTGTTTACAGTCCTGTGCAGGATGCACCACGACTCACATAGGAAATTTAATTGGTTAATTAAAAATAGTAGTTGAAAAAATAGTTACAGTTAGTTATTATTTATTAAATTAAAATGAGTAGGGACATAAACAGTATTAATATCTCTATAACATCTTAACTCAAATTTCCGTTGACTTTAATTAAATATAATAAACATTTTATGATTATATTTTCAGAGGAAAGAGTATGTGAGATATGCAAAAGTATTCCCACTAACGAGCATGTTGGATTTTAAAGTTCCTTCAAAATGGTATCGAAGAAGCGTTGGCGGGCTTGAAATTTTGTTCGGACTTTGTCTTGCCATCATACCTAGTCGTAAGTTATGTTTATTTTCATATATTCATATATTTATTTGAATTCTTATTTTCTAGAATTATTGGTTGGTATACCTAATATAACAAGTACCTATAATCATTACTTTCTGGGATCCTTTGACAAAAAATCAAGTAATATGATCAAAAAGCTCGCCGAATATTCGGAACTCAGCTTATTGCCGAATATAGGTATTTTTCGTTATGAGCCTCCAAATAATTAATTCCCCCAGTGGGAAATGGGACCCAATGTGCCGCGATGTATGTAGCCATAATTATACATGCTTTAAGCTTAGAATAAAATACACAAAAAACATAAATAAATAAAAAAATACGATAACAGATAAAGTAAAGAACACAGCTAACATTGGCCTCGTACTGCTAATGATCCTGGCGGCGTACTCGCATGTGATGGTCGGCGACCCCTTCGACCGTTGTGCACCTTCCCTCGTGTTCTTCTTTATGCTCACTGGAAGACTTGTTGTTTGGTAAGTGGTAGTAATTTGTTAAATAATATATATCATTTTAAAATATAAAAGCCAATTTCGTTTCGATTATTTTAACTTATTTCATTAAAGTTTCTAATCCGTTCTTTTAATGTAGGTAGGTATGTATATTCCAATCGGTATAGTAACTTATATTGCCACAATAATAAAAATAGAATGCCAACTAACTTGAATTTACTCAATTTTCATTGTTCTGTGATCATATTTAATTAATTACACATAAAACAAATAAAATTTACAACGCGAAACAGGTTAAATACGAGAATCTGTTTATAACTAAAGAATAAATATTTCTTGTGTATCAAATTCAGGCTACATTTGTTTAAAAAATAAAACGGTTTTTGCATTTTCGTAAAAATAGCGAGTGTATATTTTTAAGTGCACCATTAACAATAATTAGGGACGTCTCCAACACCACTCTTAAAGTTGTCTCGTAAATTATTTCCAGTACAAACGTTTTAAACAAAACTGTATATTTACATCTTATATTCACTGGAGATTTTTGTACGGTGATTTGTATATTTGTGTTATATATCATAACAGTTCGCTTCGGAAATATATTTGAAGTTGTCAGAGCGAACCACGGCCACATCGTGGGCAGAGTTTGCGTCATTGTATATTCTAAAACGAATTAACCGAAGAATTTGCCTCGCGTAAAAGTCAGCTTTGATCTAGTCATTATACTCGTATGTGCATTGACTAGTTAATTTTACCGTAAATAATCATTTGACCACGTTGCCTTTAATGAGCCACGTGCTTGCAACGAGACTTTCATGTAGGTACGTAACGCTTAAAATAAAAGTGTAAATATTACAAATTATAAAACTTAAAAAACCAAATAGTAACCGCTTGCACCTTGAGTTATTTAAGCGATGTAAACATGAGTTACGAAATAAAATTAGTTCTATAACGCGACTATCACTATGGCCGGGCGCCAAAAAATTCGCTATGACGAATCGCTTGTCGCGTAAATATTAATGTACCTATTTCAATTCACCCGCATGTGGTCGCCTTCAATCGGCGAACTATTTCTCGTTACAAATAAATAGCGTTCATTGCAGAGCATAGAAAAATGATGACTTGGACTTGGAGCGTAATTCAAAGGTTACGTAATGTAATGTGTTGTATATTTCATTGAATCAAGGTCTCAGTTCCTCGTTCAGTATCACATCTGTAAGGTGACGACAATAAATTACGTCAAAATGTGACATTGTGTAATAAGGATTTAGGAGGGATCCTAAATCGTGACGTTGCATAATAATTTTGCCAAATATATTTAACTTCACTCTTGGCTACACGAAGGAAAGTGGAGGGGTCAAAAATCATGAAATTCGTGTGACGTAGTTAATGAAAAAACCCCTAAACTTAAAAATATTATAATTTATTTTTAAAGGTACCAGACCAGCCGCCGGGAGGAGTGCGAGAAGGCCGCGGCCACGCAAAACGGCAACGGCTTGAAGAGAGACTAAAATAATATTCAATACTTACATTCTATCAATAACAGTCCCATGCACATTAATTCAAAACAGCACAAATATATGACCTGATTTTGTAGAACGTTTGAAGTATTTTATACGAATTTGTACTGTGATTATTACTAGTCATCGTTTTAAACATGTATCCTATTAGTACGCTTTTAGTTACAATAAGTATCTTTTGTCGCTCAGTTTTCCTTCTTGGGCACACACAATCTCAAGTTAATCTAAATTAATTTCTTAACGTAATTCTAAGTTTAGATGCCATAGAAAACTTATCTAAAAGTGATATTAATTTAAGCAGTAAAACTAAGTTCATTTTGTAAGTGAGTGATTGTAGAGAGCACGTGAATAAGTTAACATGTAGACCAGGGAAGTTATGGAGAATCATAACCGAAACCGAAATTATCAGACATCGGTAACGGAAAGTAACGGATCCAAAATAATCTAATATTTGTATCCGAAATAATCTTCTTATATCCGTATCCAGATCCCAAACGGTACATCCGTAACTTCCCTGATGTAGAGTAGGACCTCGGTACTGCCACTATACGGTAGACGTTTATTGATTAATGCACTTATGATGTTAATATACATATAATGATATGTATATATAATACATTTTGCTCAATTGTAATTTGGAATGTGACAACCATGTATTAAATAAGTGCGGATTTTTAGATTTTAGACCTACCTTTATAATACTAGTCAATGGTGACAGGATTATTGTGACTGAATTTCAATATCATAGTCATCAATAAAATAAACTAGATGCAACATATTTATATAAACCTATAATTTTAAATGGGGATTACAATTATAAAAATACCATAAAATTATACAAATATGTATTTAATAAGCACTTTAGTAATAAAGTCACCAACATGTGTTAAAAATCGATAATCATAAGTATCGTAGATGTAAGTAATCCTTCCTATAAGTAAAGAAAACAGTGACATGCGTTTACTTTATATTAAAAAGTGAATTGTTAAAAGAACAATTGAAATCGTTTAACAAATGCAATACTACCATAAATTGATTTATACAAAGCGTGTCGTGTAACGTGTTTGCAAATGTCAAATGAATAAATGGTAAACAAAAAATTAAATAGTTTAATTTAACAGTAGCGACCCGCTCCCGGCTTCGCCCGCTTGTACCTACTACACTTTTTACTTTTTTTTAACTGGATTAATTCTGTGATCAAATAACATTATTATCTTAAAGACAACATTGGATACTAAAGCCAATTCAATAAAAAGTTTTTAAACGATTTTGTCGCAATCAATGCTTTATGACATATTTTTTTATTTATTTATGATTGAAACAAAACAACACAAGTGTTAAGAGAACTTTGCCAAAATACTGTAGTGAAAACTGCATTAAAATTAGTTAAGCGTTGCTCAGATTAGCATGCACAAACGCACAGACCGACAAACATTTTGAGTTCTGTTACCTTTATAAATACTTCCAATAATAGTTCTTATATATCTTCCATTTATAGACAGCGATTAGTTCATTTTAACATATGTATAGCTATAGACAATATAGCATGATATATTAATTCAACAAAATTATTACTTTATTTGTATAGCACACTAGAAACAAACATAGACATACCTATATATATTGTATGTATAAGACAAGTATAGAGAGCAAGGAAGGAGTGGAGATGGAGCTCAAATATAGACCAAGGTCTTTCTTTTATTTTATTTTACACATTACCGATGGAACACCAGGTAGAACCCCCTAGGAATTTTATTAATTACCTAGGTAAAGTATGTACTGCTATTCATAATATTTCATACAATGCCCAGGTAATCTATATATATAGATTGTCGAGGTATTGTATAAAATATCTGAGTTTTACAGATTGCCGGTAACATAATGAAAAAATAACTATCTGCAGGACTACTTGATAATATGTAAAAAAAAATGCAGGTACAATTTTAATAAAATTAGGTTATTATATATAATATATATTTATTATATTTAAAAAATCGTCTTGATTACTGCTACATATAACTAAATAATATATTCCGTATAATTATTATTATAACGAATGCCATATGCACATTTATAATAATTAAAGTTCTCATCTTCTTTACATATCTCAGAATTAAAACAGATTGGTAAAATATACTTTATAACAGTGTTATAATCAGTATAATTGTTTAACAGGAATTAAAAAGCTTATACAGGTATTTTAGGGAACATACGTTTTTGTGTTGAACCAAACCACAAATTTTTTTTTATCTAGAATCATAAATTTGAGGCAATTTTAATAAAGAACAGAATATTATATTAACAAAGTGTAACCTAAGTATGATTAAAATGTGGTTGATAAATAAAATAATTTAGTATATTTTATTAAAAGATCATATAGCAACTTTTTTCCTTAAAGAATAGCAATTTGTAAAAGCCAAGCAGTAATGTGTGACAAGCCAATGCCAATGATATAATAATATGCATTTGTGAAGTTCAATGATCATATGAAATGACATAATATTCAATGGGACTTTTAATAAATATATTTTGGCAAAGAAAGTTTTCTATACATCATATTCTTTTATAAGTGAATCTTGTGATTGAAACAGGAAAAATATAATTTACATTGTCATTATACAATATTTAGGCAGGATCACGTCCAGTTTGCAGCAATTCTAAAGCATTTCTGAGATTATTGATTGCAGTTTTGATATCATCATAATTTAGAGCGCTGCTGGCCCATTTACAGTATTTTTGAGCTTTTGCTATTTGATCTGGATTTAGTTGAGCAACTGATGTGGTATTATCACTATAAAATGTACTTGAAGGGGTCGGTGCTGGCTGCTGGGAGGGATCATATGGAATAAAACCCCCAGGGTTTGGATCTGGAGTATAAGGAACTGGTGGTAATTGAGAAGCTGCTCTCATGGCCATATTTGGATCAGGAAGGCTATTGTTAAAACTTGTCGGAACACTTGGTAATAAATCTTGAGGAGTTGCTGGTGTCACTGAAGTAAATCCAAAAGAGCTCCCAGCATCTGCATCTCTAGGTTGACTTGGTACATCATTTGTGGACTCCCCGTCTTCTTCATTTATATTTTCAGGCTGCATAGGACCTACATTGAATATAAATATACAAGTAAAGTAATATTCAATGAAATATCCAGCTTATAACAATGTTTAAGTTGCGTTATACTTAGAATGATAGATTTTTTTTTAGAATAAGTTGAATTATCTTTATAGAAACTCAAGAGTACAATATAGTTATGTAAACTTGCTGGCTAGAAATGGTACTTAGATTTGAATAGCAGATTTAGATTGAAGAAAGTAAGTGGAAACCCAATATATTTAAAGGCCATGGAGACCAAGTTAGTTTTGGGTGAATTTTGAAATTTTACATAAATAAATATTTACCTGGTACAGGTGTTTCTCCATTTTTAAGACAGTTATGAATATAAGCAGCTTTCCATCTTGCATATTTGCGATTTTGTGATGCCTCATCAGTCAAATCTCCAAAAGTAGTCAGAACATCATAAATTACACCTGCTGTGTAAAATGCTTTGACAATATTCCTAGAAATATTAAATTTCAAATAAAACTAATTTTGTAAGTTAAAAAATACTTTAAACTTTTACTTTTTAAAAGTACTTTTTTAAAAAACTTTTGATATGATTGTGTTAGCTTGCTGCAGAGCCTTCTTTAGCTCTTAGTGTATGCCCTACTGACTCCCAAGTGCAGGGTCGAGACTGTCTCCTACATCTTGTACATATACAAGGTGTAGGAGACGGTCTCAACCTCCTACGCCTTGTGACCTCCTACACCTTGTGTATGTACAAGTACACAAGGTGTAGGAGATGGAACTTTTGGCGACGGGCACTGGGCCGGGCACTCTAGCGTCACATATTTTCGTCATTGTGTTTTGCAACTGGTCTGCCATCACTTCAATGTTTGAGCTGGAGCTCATCATATTCCTCTGGAAAGTCTACATTGCCACAATTGCAGCCTTTTTGGTCAGCTCTAGGTTATGCCAGTTAAGAGTCCATATCGGGAACCTTCAAGATGGACCCCTGGGGTGGACTACTGAAACTAGCTGAGTGGAGATATCAAACCTAATATAAAAGGTGGTCTGACAAAGTCTCCACAAAGCTCACATCTGTCTTTAATGTGGGGTTCTCCCACGCACGGGATTTGGTATTGAAAGCACTGAGGACAATGCTTTGCCTAAGGGATACAATTGAGAATTAGAGTGAAGCAAAAAAAAAAGCTAAACTTTAGGAGATTTTAAGACATTATATGTATACACATATATACTATATACATATCTATATATATATAAAATCGAAAGGTCACTCACTCATCATGAAATCTCAGAAACTACATATGTTAGGAATTTCAAATTTTGCATAGGAATTATTTATAGGACATAGGTGCTCGCTAAGACGGGAATTTGCAATATTCTACTTCTAAGCGGTTGTTTTTGGGGTTGAAAGTTTGTATGAAACTTCGTTACTACAAATGCTAGGAGTCTCAAATTTTGCATAGACGTCACTTATAGGACGTAGATACTCATGGAGACAGAAACTAATAGTAACGTAGTTCATGCAGGCGAAGCCGCGGGCTGGCCGCTAGTATACTATATACATACTTTCCATAATTTAATTCTTGATCTTGTTTATCAGCAAATAGAAACAGTTTGAGTGCATAATTCTCCAAATGTGCCTGTGCTACTACTTCACTGGAAATGGCTTCATTGTCTTTAAATATTTTCTTAGCTTCTTCCAACCAATCCATTATTGCTGTGGGAGAAGAGATATGTTTTATATCATACTTAATATATTTATTAAATATATAATTGAGAATTAATAATAATGTGTTTGAATAATAAAAACCTACACTGCTGTGTGCAGGATACAGAGTGAATAAATTTCACTTATGTTTGAAAAGTATATATTTTTTCATTTTAAATGTTGGTTTTCTCACCAATGTAAAGACTTTATATACTGGCTAGCAACCTGCTTGCAGCTTCACCAGCATGTAATGTACAATTATTTATTTTCCCAACTGAATGACATTATTATATTAGCCTATTATAATTTGTAAAATAGGTATAACTATTTTAGTTTAAAAACAATCTCCCTCAATTAAAGAGATAAAACATTTTATTACTTAAAATAATTTCTGTTAATTTGTTAAATAGGTATAGTTTATAAATTATGTATAAAAGCATTGTTGAAAAATTATATATTATTATAATCTATAATGTGTAAATACATACACATATTATTCAAGAATAAGAATATATTATGTAGCCAAAAACGATTACCCCTTTTTGCTCTTTATAACTGGAAAATTGATTTACCCATTAGCACTTTTGTTTCCTCTGGAGTTTTCTTCGTAGTCAACTTGAGGCCAACTTGTAGAGCGTGTAATCTGCACCAGTATGCGACAATTGGATCCCTAGTGTCATGTTCAGCTGCAGTTTTCAGAAAATGTTGAATTGATTTTAAGCTTGGTGGGCATTCTGGGATATTTACGGACATTGTGCCGTATTTAATGTTACTAGCACGCTAATAATTAAATATTAAATAGCACAGACGTGATCGCCAAATATATATATATCTTAAAATAAAAATGACTACTAATTTAATAATGTTTTTAGTGATTCACTAATTTTTATAAGTTTATTTGACAATTTTGACATTGACTATGACAAATGACAATTGATAACATAAACTACATTTTTACACTTATGACCTAGTAATTAGTAGTACAATTTATAATATTAAATATTATTATAATATTAAACTGACGGTTGATTGATTAGTTTTCTGCAAAAAATTCAGTTTCCTTTTTCGTTTTTTTATAGCACATATATAAGTCAAGATTAAAGCAAAAGCTGATAATAACTTCGGCATCCACGTCTGTCTTGCTTGCATGTAGGAATATGAACAATGAACATACTAGTAACGCAGTCACAAGCGTATAGCTGTAGGCGCTTGCCGAGCCATCACAAACGTGTAAATGGCCTAATAGAGTTAGAAATGTGTGAGGTTTTAAAGGACCCCGAAAGGATTATTTGTTATGTAGGAAAAAGTATTTTAGCATGTAAGAAATTTCTTGGAATAATTATTAATTATGAATAAAAGTAAAGAGGTGTCGGGAAAATGTCGAGAGGTAACGAGTGGTTGCGTAGGGGCGCAAAGTGTAACTGTAAACGTGACTGATTGTGGGATCAATTCCCACCCGAGGAAACCAAATATTTATTTAAATGTATATTTTCATTTCTCCGTTCTGGTATTGAGGTTTAGTGCGGCATTCAGTTCCACCTGCCTTCAGAATGCCTTCAGTATCCGGCTGAAAGTGGAGAACAGAGTGTCTTAACACTATGTTCCCTCTGTCTAACATGCTGTGTGCGTGAAGCTGATTTAATTTAATTTAATATTATGAAGAAAAGTGTAATATAGATCTTTAGAGTTTAAATTTGTTGAGAATTCCTTCAAGAAAATTTTACGAAATTTTTTGAGAAATTTTGAAAATTGTAACATTATTGAGAAAGAATCGGTATGGTATCGTTCTATGCCAGTGTGCCACTCAAATGCGGAGATACGCTTAAGAAAATGTAAATATAATCTGCAATCATATATTTGTGACTTGATTTTGACATTTGACAATCTTGTGGTTTGTGACTTAAGTCCACCATACCAGTGTGATTAAAAAAGTTATAAAAATATTCTTAATATTTTATGTATATTGTGACTCAAATTTAAATTAATAAAATGCCATCGAAACAGAGAAAGATTGCCATGATGGGCTACAGGTCTGTGGGTAAGGTATACCTTTATTGTTTTGTGATATATTTATGCGTCTTATTTATTGTTATGACGTTATGTATTATAAAAAATATTTACAGGCAAATCATCTCTTATTATACAATTTGTTGAGGGACAATTTGTGGATTCCTACGATCCTACTATAGAAAATAGTAAGTTCAAATATTTATTTTTGCCATCATAAAATAAGTTTAATTTTTGCAGTATTTTCTCTAAAAAATTATACTTTGTATGTTGAATATATAATATATTACACATTTTTTTAAATAACCTTAGTTACATTTTGCAATATTACATTTTGAGTCCATCAAAATAAACAAGGTTTTTATGTGTTGACTTTTGCTTTCCTATAAGATTTGTTCAACTATCTTATTTAAAGAAATGTACGAATAATATTTTCTCTTTTGCGTTTATAACTTTTCTATAAATTTTCAGCATTCACAAAATTTATTAGATTGAATTCTACGGAGTATGAGGTAAAATTAGTTGATACTGCAGGGCAAGATGAATATAGTATCTTTCCTTTACAATACAGTATGGACTTTCATGGATATGTTTTGGTGTACTCAATTACTTCAAGTAAAAGCTTTCAGATTGTGCAAATAATATATGACAAGCTACTGGATATGGTTGGAAAGATTCAGTAAGTTCAAAAGTTATATTTATATGTGTAATGCTACATGTTAGTTTATTTTTCTGTAATTGCATCCATTATTTATTGTAAAACACTTCAAGTTGCTCCTATTTATTTAACTAAAAATTTATAATTTTTAATTAAAAATTTTCTTAGTGTACCAATTGTACTTGTGGGAAACAAGACAGATTTACATTTAGAAAGAAAAATTAGTACAGAAGAAGGGAAACGATTGGCTGAAAAATGGAATGCAGCATTTGTAGAAACTAGTGCTAAAAGAAATGAGGTATTGTACATTTTCATGTATATATTTGTATTATTTAACATACTGTACATGCTTAACTTCATATATTCTTATAGAGGTACTAAATCAAAAATCAAACTCAATATTTTTATTACTATAAATAATTAATTGTTTTTACATAACATTATAAGATTCCAGATCGCAATCTAGGTTAGTTACAGGTTTATTATGTACCAATGACTACTATGATGATTCTAAGAGATATAAAATAAGTCAATATTTTTTTCTTTATTTATTTTATAATATTTTCTTTATTTATTTTCATTTACATATCCATGGTCCCTAGGTAAAGTATCGAAAGTGAAAATTTGAAGTATCTTTAATTGCTGTTTTGAACTACTAACAAGGATAGTTTTCAATACTAACACTTAAAAAATGCATAAGCAATTCTTTTGAAATTTTGAAATAATATCATTAAGACTAAACTTCTTAGAAGTTTAAGTTTTCGCTTTTGATACTTTACCTAGGGACCATTGATATGTTTATTTATTTATATTGTATCTTGTATATAAGCATAATCATAAAGCAGGCTGAATCTAGTGTTAAAACATTCTGTTCCTCACTTTCTGCTGAATTTCTGAGTCTTTTCAACTGTTGATTGACAGAACTCAACAATGCGCTTTGCATAATTACCTAAGTAAAGAAAAAAAAATGGTGATAGATTCCCTGATTGGATATGGAGCCCACAGCCGTCGCATTTACAGTTATATGTTATAGTGCAACTTTGCCACAACTGCCTTTATTAAATTGTTTGGATTCATTTATTATGTTTTGTTGATAATAAATTCATTATTTCAATCATTTCAGTCAGTGACAGATATGTTTCATGCAATGCTATCAGAAATAGAAAGATCGGATGGACACATGCCTGAGAAAAATGGATGTGTTATTTCTTAATAGAAAATATTTAATGGACAAAGTGCTTGTTTATGCAAATGTGAAAGTAAGTTATTGATAGTTTATGCACAGCTAATATAATAGCAATAATTTGTAGTTACTTAGTAACTCCTTAAGAGTTTTCACACATTTAATTGTAGACATATATTTTTCTACATTAACAGAATATGGAGCAATATAAATTCACAGCTGTAATATATATATACATTTATATATTTTTTTTTTATCAATAATATTATATCAGATTTAAGTTAAATGTGTGGCAACTTTAAGTGCTGTTCAATTTATAATGTACCTCATTAAGCTACTGTTACAAATTTTTATGCCTCATTTAATGCCTATGCAAGCATTGTTTGTTGCACATAAACGGAAAGGACATAGGCTAATATAAATCCATTAAAAATGTGAAATGGCATGTGGCGCAGCGGCACAGTGTACACAGTGTGTGAACCCGACGGTTGTGGTTTTGAAACCCACCCAGGGGAATTAATTATTTCTATTTCAAGAAAATGTTTTACTTTTATAATAATGATATGAATCATATGGCAACTGTTTTTTTACACTTTGGTGCTAAAGAGTAAGTAATATATTGACAAAAGGTATGAGTGCAACCAGATATTCCATCAAAGTTAATTTTTATATATATCACAACATAAATATCCTTAAAAATTTTGCTCACAACTCATATTTATGTGTTCATTATATATAAAGTTGTAATAGTATAATAGAGCCAGCAGTAGTTAAGGTTATTTTAAGATCTTTTTGTCATAAAATATAATGTTATTTTTAATGGAACACAATATAGTAGGATGTATCTACATTATTTATTCATATAATCTCTTAATTTCTACATATGTCATGTAATTTATATATGACACATTTTATATGCTTATTCGTCATATTAATAATTTATAAAAAAATTAGGTTTGCCAATTTTAAAAGGAATCACATGTGACAAATAGCTTGTTCATTTGTATGCGCGATCTATGTTTTCTGATATATGTAAGAATAAAGAAAACTTTATATAAAAAGTATTAACAAATGGATGAAGGTCACCACTTTGGTTTTTCTCAACTGTCTTCGTATATGAAGATTTCTATGTACATTTTAATACTTAGCTTCACGCTGTATCCGTCATGTACACCTTGGTCGGCGCGTCGTGGCCACCCTAAAGTTAGCTCTTAGTGTCTGCGCAGAATTGATTTTAGAATTTATCTTACTTTTTTTATTTTCTTCCCGAGTTAACAATACGCAAAAGTTCAGAAAGCCTATCTTCAGGCGTCCACGACTCGTCGACTGTACTGTAGTAGGGTAGTCAGAAGAAAAGTTATTGTTAATAACTCAATTCTCCGAGTAATTACGTATTAAATGGCAGAAGTCAACTCAGGTAGCTCCTCTAGTGTTAAATGAGGTCGGGGGCGGCGGCTAAATCTGCATATTTTGTAGATTGAGTCGTACATGATCTTTTAAAAACCTGATGGAAATTTTGGAATAGTATGAGAAAAAAGTAATTGCCAATTTTTGTTATTATATTGTACCAATAATGTCATACATATATATTATTAATAATATAAACGTAATGTTTGTGGGTTCTATCCCAATTCAAGGGTATGAATTTTCCTGTACTGGCAAAGATTAAGCTTGGCGTTGAATTCTGTCACTCAATATGTAACGTCTCGAATTCGAGCGGGAAGTGGAGAAGATAATTTCTACATACTATGTGCCCTCAGCCTATCCTGTCGTCTGCAGGATAAAAGTAAAAAAAATAATAAAATCCCGAAATAAAATTTTCGACTTATAATCGATCCATGTGGGTCTTCAATTATTTTTTTTACAATAAAAGTTTTCTATAATTATATTAATTTGTTTGTCAAATCAATAACTGTTGGTATATTCTAGTGCTTATAATTTTTATATGAATTAAAAAATATATCGGGACGAGACGAATGTAAGTATATGTATATATACAGGATGGAAGTTTTAGCACTACATTAAATGAAACCACAGTATATTACACGCGTTTGCTAATAAAAAGAATTTCTTGAAAAGTGATCTAAACCTTAACATGTAGATATATTACCAAATCATTTGCAATAAATCCCTTATAAATATTTTTCTTTATACAAAAAATTATGATTAATTTGCGATAATATTGTCTATGAGGGTATTTCATCAATCAAACTTTATTTATATATTAGTGGCCAGAGCGCATGCACAGTTTCCAAGAGGCACGGTTTTAAATTCCGCTACCTTAATTTTATTATACGTCTCAAAAAAATATTTTTATAGTGTGGAATAACATTTTTAAAAATATGTATATTATATTCCCTTTGGCAAAAACTAAATTATTCAACATGATAAAATTTGCGAGTGGAATGTAAATTTTTGCTCCAAAATAATAATTTTATATAAAGTAACATTGCGAAACGAAATAAATAGTTATAGGTACATCTCTTATAAGTTCTTCGACATTTCTTTGTATTTTTATATAATGTATTCATGATCTTTTTTATAATTATTGAATTTGTATATTTAAAACTAGAAACATTGTAGGTTAAATGAAAATGACTCGAGGAAAAGCATTTAGTAGTCAACTACATTATGAGCATTAAGGAAACAATTAAGAGTTTACTAAAAAAAACAGCTATATAATAATTTGAATTAGTTCAAATACAAGATCAATTTACACACCAATAACGTAACATTTGTATTCTTAATTTATTAAAGCTTATTATTAATTATTGTAGATCATTGCAGTAGTAATTAAAATAATTATCAAAACAAGTTTATACTGTAATTAAAGCTATGTCCTTCATATTATAGCTTAGCTTTAGATGGTTAGTGGTGTGGCAGTCACAATGTCTACATACTGCTGAACTGCGACTTTATTAAACGTAAAGCTTATAAATAGCTTGTAATTATGTACATAACAATTTTATTTTTATAAGTTAGAAAGATACATATATGAATCAAGTTTCGTATACAGCCGTTATTTTTGTAAAATTGTTTTCTGTATCATTAACCTATCACAATGATTTGTTTTTAACTATAAGCCCCGTAGTAGTAATGATTTTTAAATAGTTTTTAACAGATGATTTTTATTGTGTAATACATAAGCCCAGTCATAGTGTAACTTGTAAATTTTTTATGATTCCAAATATGTACACAACATCAGCGTATGTAACCGCCGAGGTCTCAAAAACTGTTAGAATGCTTTTTAAACTTTTAAACCGGTTTCTTATAAACCACTATTAAATTTAAATATTGCAACCTAAAGTATAATGATGTGAAGTTTTTGTTGACCTTACCATCACAATTGTCAGTTCCTAAAATATTGTGACCAACATTTCGTTGAAAAAGCATGAGCTAGCAATGATGTATGCTACTTGCATGTTGTACTGTACTGAAATTTCCCGTATGAAGTTGATAGCAGTAAAAAATAGATTCACAAATTTGCCACCCTATTCTCAAGTGTGCTCTGCCGCTGGTAAATACGCCAGTGGTATGTTATAGTTAATCTACAAAGCTGGTTTGTAGAGTAGAAAGTTCTATGAAAAAGACAGGGCAGATTTTTTATCTTTAGTGATATGTTGAAGAAACATTATTTTAAATTAATATTTTGAAATATTTTTTTTTGTGTCCAACTTCAAAAAAATACCTCGGTGGACCTGTACAGATTACTGTATGTAAATATAAGTGGTTAAATTAAAGAGCTATTCATATTTATATTGTCTATTTTTTATTTTGTCGTCATAAAAAATCACTTAGATATAAGCAAAGTTCCCACGTACCTAAATCATATTTATCGTGCTACTAAATAATATTTATCGTGCTACTACTTGTAGTCTAGTCGTGCTACTTAATGGAAGTAAAATTTTGCAACCCAAACTTTATATGCTTCCCAGTTTTCGATAACATTAAAATTTGAAATTCACACATTTTAATTCAGATGATCCGATTCCGTCGTACGCACTCAATACGTACGGAGCACTTAATTGGGAGGAAAAATTTAAAAGTATCGAATAATTAGACATTTTCTTCCCAATTAAATCAATGAAAATTAAAAATATGTCGTATGTAATTGATGCATAGATTAAGAGTAAAAGTAAAAGATAAATAAATATCAATAAAAGAGACTTAAAAAGTGCCGTATACCGCACACAGCAGGGTAGGCAGAAGGAACCTAGTGTTAAGGAACTCTGTTCCCGATTTTCCGCTGAATCCTGGAGGCATTCTTTGTTGGGTGGCGGAACTCAACGCCGCGCTTTGCCTCGACACTAGAACGAAGAAATTAAAATATACATTTAAATAGCGCTAGTCGTCACACAGAGGCACAAAGTGTGACTGTAAAACTGACTGGTTGTGGATTCAATTCCCACTCGAGGAGATGAAATATTTTTTTAAATTTATATTTCCTTCTTTCTTTTTTCATTAAATTTAA
The DNA here is from genome assembly GCA_013403645.1 of Heliconius nattereri. Taxonomy (NCBI): domain Eukaryota; kingdom Metazoa; phylum Arthropoda; class Insecta; order Lepidoptera; family Nymphalidae; genus Heliconius; species Heliconius nattereri. The sequence continues at coordinate 5,200,192 of JAAIXI010000226.1, read as the reverse complement.
AAGTGAAGTTAAAGAAATTAGATAGGTAAAACAGAATATTTGCCGTATAAAATGTCGTCGGTTGAACCGCGCTAATTTATGCTTCAGAAAAGTTAGTCATTTTGATTGCCTGAATTTATTATACTTTGATTAATCATGAATAAGTTTTGGTAAGTATATTCATGTTTTAAGTCAAGGGTATCAATTAAAATAGTAGCACATGTACAATTTTATAATTTTTGAGGTGAATAGAGACGGGAAAGGGGCGGTAGACATTTATACCACGTGTGGATGGACGTGAATTGATAGAAATGAGAAGGGAGTATATAAAAAAACTGTTATTAGTGTTGACACAAGCCTATGTTTCGTCGTCATTACTAATATTTTTATCAAATATTTTGTTGTGTATTACTTTCTTAATTCGTATTTTTTAAACTTAGTTTTAAAGACACCTTTTTCAAAATATATGCTATATTTACTTGATTTATTTTTCAATATATGTGCCTGTATGTGCATATACATATAGATCATTTATTTAAAGAAATAAGCATACTCATTTATTGACTTAATTGTATTTATACAAGATCTGACACGTGGTGCATATAAAAAGTTGAACTAAGGGGTCAACTTTATGTTTAAAGTCATAGCGAAAGCAATTGAAGCGTATAGAAAGGCTAATAATTATGTTGACTGTGGTTTGAATTAAAAATAATTTATAATAAATGAAATAGATATTCTACCTATTTAGTTATATTTCACAATCCCTAATGTTCAAAAAACAAAATCCTCACATTCCTATAAATGTAGAAACGGGAGTAAACCTAGCATTATTTTTCTATTCACCCCATATATTATATATATTGCCCCACAAATATTCGCAGTAAAAAATACTTAATTTATGGATTTTATGATATATTATTATTGTAAAATCATATTTTTCGACAAAGTAAATGTATAATCAATATTAAGTCATTCTTCAATGTGAATTGTTTTTATATTTATGGTCTAAATTCCCACTTTAGGGTAGTTTTTAAAAATGTTGATTGATTTTTTAAGCTATACTTAAATAAATTTTCTCTATAGTTGCTAAGTATGTCAAAGTGACGTTTAAATGTTATCAACAACAAGTTTATTGTGAAGATGGCGACGTCTGGAGTTGGATTTCGGTGGTTAGATTTATTAGAAAAAGAATTTGATAAAGCATGTGTCGAATTAGATACTTCTTTATGTAAGTCTTAAATATGGACTTGTAGTTAAGTTAATTTACTTACACGTGTGACGAATTAAACAATATTTAGATATGTATGGAGTGATTCAACAATGACATTAATAAAAAAAGCTTGTAATTGTAATTATTTGAAGATGTTATGGTTGTTTGTATCAAGACTTATGAAAGTTTAGTGTATGATTTTATAGGAAATATTTTACTTGAATATATAAATATAAATTCGACAGTGACGTGAGAGAATATGTAATCGTGACTTAAGGACAACTCTTTTATGAGTTCTCCTTATATAAATCTTTGCTTTACTTCACTATAAACATATATTATTTTTAGAGATAGATAATGAACAACAACAATAACAGATTTTTAGAGTAATTAAAATTAGATATTGTTTTTACATATTAAATCGTTTACTTAATTAACTTTAACTAAAATTTTAATTAATTTTAACTTAAATTAATCTTATAGATGTTAATGATATTCATTTTTGCCTCCATATTAACAAAACATATATTTAATAATATTTTTAATTAAATAAAATTACTGTTTGCAGCTGAACTAGAAAGTGAAGAACCAGATGTTGTGTTTTCTTCCCGGCAGAAGATAGCAACTTTAAGCTCCTGTTTTGCTCAGTTGACTCACAAGGCTCTAACAATTTTCCAAAACAGTGCAAAACTTGATGTATGTATTAAAATCCTAGTTTAACTGAAATTTGCTAACTATAATTCATTTTGGCACAATAGGGCAGTATCCAGCTGTAAATGGGATTGTGGGTGGTTCCTCACGCAGGTGAGTGAATTATATTCACTTCACTGTTCTGATAAATAAATTGCAATGTAGACTTCCCTTACTCAACATATAATATCTCAAGAATTGGGTGGAAAGTGGAGTCTTTATATAACGATGTGTAATAAAAAAGTATGGTAAAACAAAGATATTAAGCAGAGTAATATTTATGTTCATAATATTGTTTATTTTTTATCCTATTTTGTGTTGTTATCTCTTTTATATGCAAAATTTTCATCCTTTTTCCTACAAAATTCTAAGTATACATTATGCATGTAAATTGAAATGAAACAAATATATTTAATTAAAATCATTACACTGTATTTACATGGGACCACGGTCATAAGGATGTTTATGAAGATGTCTCCGGTGAGGCTTAGTCATAGTGCTTTCCGTGGTTGTAAACTTTTCTCTGTTTGACACATTATTCAATATTTCTTGATCTTCTTGTGAGAAATCATTCATATTATTGTCAAAATAATTGCTATCTTGCTCATCTTCCCAGTCATTTTCTTCAGAACTTTGCTCACTCCTGGGAATGTAATAATGGCTTATGGTAAAATTTGGATTAATTCTAAATAAAGTAACTGTTAGTTCCACTATGCTATAATCATATGTTCAAACTTATGGCCCTTGGACTGTTTTCTTTCTTTTCTTTTTTAAATTTTCTAAAAAAGTACATATGTATATAAAGTATGGAAATAGAATGTGTTGCAATATCATTAATATTTAAACAATATTAACTAAACATTTACTACTTCAAGCATATCTACCTAAAATATTCCTATTTACCATAATATTTTTAAAATAATAAAAATAATTGAAAAAAAATCTTTGCATAATAAGTGTGTGAGCATTAATGTAAATGTATCTCATACTTGATTCCTTTAAGTTTTAACAAAAGTCGATCTGCTGCATCAGTGACATCCGTGCCAGGTATAGGTTCTTCTGACCCTTCACTAACATGCCCTTCTAATCGCTGCAGAGCAGCATCGGCTCTATTTGTTAACGCTATGAATTTTTCAGTCAGCTGTTGTAATTCTTTCTCATTGAAAGTTGAATGTGATGAATTTTTAAATAAGGTTTCAAGACGCTTGCATGAGACTTCAGGCGGCTGAAAATAGAGTTGTAATTAATTACAAAAATTTTTTTTCTATAAAACTAAATGTGATGAATAAATATAATGCCGTAGCCCAAGCAATACATAAGAAACAGATTCAGATCAAAAAATAAAAAATACTTCATTGTTTTCTTTTCACAATCAGATAACATTAAAAATATTTTGGTCCCTGTATTAAATAAAATGTACGTTTTATATTTTGTATTCTTAGTCGTTCGTTATATACTCGTTTTATATGGTGTATTTACTTTACGATTCGCTAAAAATATTGAATCGCTTCATTCAATATGCGAAAACCCTCGAGCTTTCGCCAAGGGTGCTCTCTCATCTTACTTTTCTCGTTCCATACTGACCTGTGTCGGTCGAGTGTTAAGTAGTTTTATAACTTTACTATCATGGTTTCTCATAGTAACTTGAATATTTTGCAACTCGTGAAATGTAGACGCCGTTCTGAAATAAAATCACTCAATTTTAAGGTACAATACATATTATTATGCACAAAAAGCTTAAAAACAATGCATACTTATTTATAAGCGAGTCTATCAATTTATCTAGTACGTCCGCTACGTGCGTTGGATCGTCGAGTTGCACTCGTTGACAAGAATCGGCGAAGCGTTTTTGTACGTTCAGGACTTCTTGCATCTGGAATATAGTTTTAGATCAATATATTTATGTTACTTATTATTTATTTAAATAGTAATTTCTCATAAATTCATTAGTCATTTTGTGATATTGTTGACTGACGATAGTGAACGTTATTATGTCGTTCGCACTTTTTGCGTAAGTTAGGCTATATAGTGGGCAATGCCATTATTTTAAATTTATTATGTAAATTGAACATTTTACCGTAAACACGACGCGTAATCATTCGGGGTATAATTTTCTTTAGATAAATACAAAATTAATTATGTATCCAAGTAACTTACACGTGTAACCTTTCAAAATATTTTGTACACTAATTTGATTTTGTCTATTGCCAATATCGCTATCGTAACTAGTAATACATGTCCACTATAGCCTTCATATTTCTAAATCTTACTTGTAAGCATGGTGAGTATGGTTGTTGTTTCTTAACCTTATTAGCCATGCAAAGCCCTGTGCGTGTACTGCAATACTGTGAGTACGTACTTTTAATGCTACTGTAGCTTTGTTGAATTTTAAATATTTGAGTCGACATTGCTTAAGCTACTTTAAACATTTTAACTATTCACTTATTTTAACTATCACTGCGATCAAATTAAAACCGGCTCAATCTTAATATATTAACTTATTTCGGTAAATTTGAATAAACTTAACGAGAATTGTGATAAAAAGCTTTATAAAAATTTAACTAAGCATTGCATATATATTGCATGTATGAAATTAGGATCCGCGAAAACTTACCTTCATGTCTATCTTATAAGTGTTGTCCTCGATGCGTCTTGAAAACGCCGCCTCCAAGTCTACAGAGGATAGCCGCGCCTCCCGCTGTCGCCTGGCGAGCGTGCGTAGACCGTCCGCCAGCTCCCGCCGCGTCACGTTCACCAACGACATTCCGTCTCGCACCAAGGACTCCAGCAGAAGGCCGCGCCGCCACGTGTCGGCATACGCACCACTTACCTAACGTTATGGCAATAATTTTCAATTACTTCTATTACCCGGCCAGTAAATAATGACAAAGCTTTTACTTTTAATTAAGGGTCTTACTTTTTCTAATAAATGAGTATGCGATTCTATACGATTTGTCAAATTTTGGGCTACTTCCATTATTTTAGCTTGACTGTCTTCTATTTTGGCGCTGCTCTCCTTGATAGAAGTCTGAAAGAAAATGAAAATTAATTTAATTTAAATTAAAAAAAGACCGGACAAGCACGAGTCGGGCTCGCCCACCGAGGGTTCTGTACAGAAATTGGAGGTCTCGAGCTTTTTCTGAAATTCAAGCTTAGTTTAGCCAGAGCCCTTTCTCTGATACCCCACTTGAACTAGCGACTTTAATCCCAATTTTTTTAAGATCTTACCACAAATGTATAGTTTTCAGGTTTTTTTTCTGAACGACTTGTAGATGTTAGCTGTCCAATTTGATAATTTTAGGCCAACCGAAAGTACCTACCCTTTTAATTTTGATTCCCTTCACAGCGTCGAATTCGCGTTTTTTGCGATATAAACGGCCAAACCATTTTTTAATTAAATGTAGAAATACGATTTTTTCAGAAAATCAAGGGACCCGTAGATACGGTTGAATGTCAACTCGATATGTCCAAGCTGAGATCAAGGCTCTTGACTCGATTAAATAAACTAAAATTATGCTATTCTTTTTTATTAATACGAACCTGGACACTAGTTTGCAGCATATGAAGCCTGTGCTCCAATCTTTCAGCAGCCAATTGAGCTCTTTCCAGTTTTATGGACAGAGTAGTTTCTAGATGATCTGAAAGATTCATACATCTTATTTCCGTATTCATATAAACACCGTTTGGTAGATGAACGCTTCTGATTAAACGATGCCCCTATTCTGTTCAATTGTGAATGATAAATAGAGGCAATATTGCGAATGTTGACATAATACGTATTCTAAAATAGGATATGACACAATAAGGATGTCGTGACTCATCGTTGCACATTGAGAAATACGTTTCTTTGGAGTACGCACATACAAATAAAATTTAGGTCGGAACTTCAAATGGGATATTGTATTTGTAACAAGTCAATGTGTCAGTAGTGCCGGCTATGTTTTAACAGTAAAAGCTTACTAGCTAGGATTTTCATATTATTTTACATAGTTAAACCTTAATTATGAAAATATAATTTTTTGCTACCGTTTCATCACAATTTTCCCATCTTTTTTTTTTCTGTGTGTATAATTTTTAAGGACATTAGTAAAATAACAATCCTTGGTATCGGAGCTTATTGCGGCTTTCCATAAGTACATATGCGTTTATTAGGATTTTTTGCGTTTGTCTGAAATAATAAATTGAGTTTTTCTTTTCCATATGTATTTAATCCCGTTTATTATGTGACGGGATAGTCTTGGAATGAAGCTCGAAGTAATAATAACGGGAAAAAAGATTTTTATCAGCACCTATTTCTGTGTTAGAAATCAATTATTTTTCATATGTTATAAAAACACGGTACCTAATGTTCAACTTCCTGGCAGTTGTTTTATTGCGTCCTATATGATGATGTTGACAATGTTTTATGTACAGGTAATGAAATGTAAAATGAGAAGTACTATATTACCTAATTTGTCTTGTATTACATCCAATCGTCGCGCCTGTTTCGCTTGCACCGCACTTATGGTGTCTAGTAAACGTAAACGTTCGTCTATATTTCCTAAAATAATGCCTAAATCCTATAAATAAACAAAACATATTATTTTATAAATTATCAAATAAAAAAAATGTTAGTCTTGTTAAAATTTTGGGGATTAAGGTATTTTTAATGTTAAATAATTATACAATTTCTTAATAATTCATCAAACACATATTGAGTATTTACTATATAGGTTTATATAGTAAAGTAGTAAAACAATAGATTCTTATTTAAGAATCTATTGTTTGTTATTAATTACCTTAGGTGTGTAAGTGTTAATCGTATAGGATCGCAAACCGTGCGATTCAGCCGGCGAGGCGCGCGCCAGCCAGAGGCAAGCGAACGCCGCCACAGCCACACTTAACATCGCCCCGCCTGTAACAAGTAACATATTTTGTCATATTTAACGTCGTATTTTAAATATTACCATTGAGTTCCTGCCATTTAATGTTGCGAAAAGAACCCAGTGTCAAGACATTTTTAGTGCTTCGCAGTAATTGCCTACTTTAGACGTTTTATTTGTTGATTTTCTTCTTCTTTCTTTAAATATAGACATACTTATACTATAATTTTATATAAACGAATTTATTCGAAGAGAATTCTTCTGGTACAATTCTACAACTTCTGGTATATTCAGAAAGAGATGATATGAACATTCCCACTAATATAGAGCATTCAAAGCTAAACTGGAGTCTTGAAATAAGAATAAGCTTGATATAAAACTGCAGTACCTACATTTTTAATTTAATTATATAATTTTAAATTCAAAATATAAAAGCTTTAATCAATAACTTTATAATATATTTATGTAAGTATATTAAAATAATGAATGTGAATGTTACCATGTTAAAGTGGTTTCAAAGTACCTTATTTCTATTCTAATTCACTTGCGTGCAAAGCCGCCGGCAATCTGTAGTTATGAAATATTTAATCATTTTTATTACTTAGGCCACCCAGTTAAAGATCACGTAATGAGTTCACTAATCTAAATATAAAAGAAACATAATGCCAAAAAAATATTATTTATCAGTTTGTCACTCTTTGTAGGCATTAGTACCTATTACCCACGAATGAGATAAAACTTTTATATGATCAAAAGTAAAAGCGTATAAAATTTTATCATTTATATATCAACAATGTTGTTATAACAACAAACTTAAATTATTAGCTTGTGTCAGAACATAAATTTCTTAAAAATATGTAATTATTTTTGTACTACAACAAGGTAAACCAGTTGTCTCCAGGTACGTATGTCTTTCAAGCCGTAATGTGCTATTTTTAAAACATATATGGTTTAACTCAAGTAAGTTTAACTCAAATGATCGATGACTATAAAAAATTACGAGATAATTATACTAATAAGCTGGTGTCACTTTGAATTAATTTTAAAAACAATTACTCATATACACGAGTGGTAGATGTATTTCAACATTTTTATTTTAATAATAAAATGTTATTAAGTCTAAATGGGAGCACACTATGATTTAGTATTTGTAAATATTTAAAGTAGATGTAGTTTTTATAGCATCATTCCCAAGATCAATAGACGGATCCGGAAGAGAGACACTCGATCGTGACTAGACGCACGGTGCGTTCCATTATTCGAGGCGCGTGTTGACATGAATTGTTTATTCCAGCGATCACCGGCAGGTGTGCTCTCTCGTCCTGCTTATATGCATCTATTTATTTGCATTCCGGTGCAGTTCGTGGACCCCGAGTCAGATTATCATTGTCGAACTGCGCCCACACACGACCGAGGTCGACCTTTCATCAGCCCTGACTGCTCCCATGAGATTCGTTGCATAATCCCACAACGACTCGCTATTATAACGTCAATCATAGCCCCTGATTAAAATCTTGTAAAATAAAAACTCAGAAAAATTTTGTTTTTTTAACTTTTGAATGACTATGGACGATTTTTATTTACTTTGCAAAGTACGATGATAGCCAAAATAGAAGAAATATCTATGATTTTTTTATATCTTTAAGCTAGTTACAGCATAAATATTAGCTATAATTAATAAACATTGAGAATTATATATGTATAGTATTTTAGAAATCTCTAAATTATAAAAAAATATATATAATCCAAATAAACGAAATACGTCAAATAATTGTATTTTTGTAAATATTAAAATGTTAAATAAGGTGTGTTTTTTAACGCTACAATGTCCAGTATATATTTTTTTACTATTGTTAAACATATACAACAATAAATTCAGAAAGGGAAAGGAATGTATAATTTTGGAGCACGATGACCTCATCGTGCTTAAAACTTGCAACGCAAGTATACGCACAGACTTACAAGGACAAACTTAGGGTAAATGTAGGGCTTATTAAAAAATAATAATGTACAAAAATACTGTCATTAGGTTTGTTACTCGTGCAAAAGGCTGCTTCAACTCATATCTAACCAGTCGTGATGTACAGTTGATTTGCAGAAACGCAATTTGCAGCGGCGGTTTGTCAAAGTTCAGTAGAACTGGAGTTGAGCCAATACGGTTAGATTGCACTTCCAGGTGCAATATAGATTCCCTATGATCATTATTAGCGTGCCTGTTAGTGGTCTAATAAAACTAATAACTGAAGCTTGTTGCTCTCTTTGATGTTCGTATTATTTGTGAATTATTTTCTACACTAATTAAAAATAATGAAAAGAGAAACACAATATTTCTGAAGAGGCAGGCTGCTATCATTTATAGGAATATTTATTTGTTTTCACTAAAGTCGTTGGCCTTACCTTCCTTCCCTTGCTCTATTGTATGCAGGAGCTTCCTGGTGAGATCCCGTTTATTTCTAAGCTTATATATTTGCCGTAACATCTCTTTGTCTACATGTTAGAGTCGGTCCCATCAAATTAAAGTCGTTTTGTAAGGAACATGATAAAGGAAGAATCAATTTATTTTTTCGCCTTATCATGCAGCTTCCGTTTTGAAAACGGTAGGTAACGCAATTGATTTTTGTAATTTTTTTTTTTAAATTAGTCTGACGGATGACTGCGTTTTATGAATCTTTGAATTAAAATCAATTGTAATTGTTATTGAACTTCTTAAAAATTGTAATATCCTTCACTTTAAATAAAGTAAAACGTATTTATTTTATATCCTATGTACTATTTTAATTTAGCACCTGCGAGTTGAAGTAATGAATATTCTTTAATTATATAGGTACAGAATCCAAGGTGATACTTGTCTGATATTCATAATGAGCGAGAAATAAATTACAAAGTTTAGTCAAGTCAGCAAAGGTGGCGGGCAGTTCGTACGCATCGTGGAATGCCGTTGGGTGACTGATAAATAATTTGCTTTAGGTTGCCAATGAAAACGTGATTCGCTATAATAAATTACATTTGACAAAAAGTTCCGCTGTACTCGCATGATAATTATAAAAATAATTTAACATTATTTATTATGAAATTGTTTCTAAATGCTTTCAACCTATATTTTGGTTAAAAAAATGTCATGATGCTGTCAACCAAAGAGGCTCACACTTATGGTATCCGAAAATAATCAGCACTATTTCAAAATTTTGTGTTCTACGTAATGTGTACATTGTGCTTGGTCTCGCAATACCTGCAGCCTGCTTACTATAAACATGTTGGTATATCTATATATTATACAAAGATATATATGCCAAGAATTCTCCTAGATCGCCTTATCTGCTTGTCTTAGGTCGTGTCACTGTTCGTTCTCCTTTTGAAATTTCTAGTCAATAGGTGAATCACCTTAGTTCTAGTTCAAATATCCTACTTTTTTTAAAGAGTTGAATCTTTAAATGAAAATCTTAACTAAAAAGATAAAACTTCATCAACTTGATATTTGTTAATAACCTCCCTAATTATAGGAAATAATTTATTTTAATTTTAAATTTAATTGTTTAATTTTGCGAAAGTAGGTTATATAGCGCGACAGACTGCGCGGCGGCGGGAGCCGGTCGCCAATTGACCAGCAAAATTAACTAAAGATAGCTTCACCTTTAGATACATTACAAATATTGTTTGAACTGATTACTTTAGCATTTAATACTTTTATTATATTTCATTAGACACTCTTATGAAGTGCACTCAGACTTATCAAAATAACATAAGGAAATCTCTCTGTACTCACATTTACTTTTTACTATTATATTAAAATTATAGCTACGATTCTCTTGGCTCAAAAATTAGACGGCTTAACAATACAGGACGCTTTATATCTTCCAAACATTAAAAACAAAAACTTACTAATGGACAAAGGACATAAACCTTTTCTTTTACATAAAGAGTTATGATTCATAGGTTACTCAAATGCCTACCTTTACATGAATATAAAGACGAGCATTTATAGCAATTAATTCATGTAAGCTGCTACCACACAGTTCGTTTATTATTATGACGTTAAATTGTTGACATAGTACTCGACCTCGTTATTTCTTATCTAATTGATAAAGTTCAAAAAGTTGCAATAAATAGCATTATATACGAGTATAATCAGGACAAAAAACTATAAAAAATATATACAGGTAACATCATTTTCCAGAGGTTTCGCCACGGCAATATGATTTTAGTATTCTATTTTATAAAAAAATAATTTAATTAATTAACAAGAATATCAAGAATACCACGTTAATTATTTTTAAAATAACATTTCCTTCTTTCGAAGTCAATTTGAGACAAAAAACAATAGCAGATTTAGAGAGTTTATGATATATTCCATTTTCATACACAAATAATTTTGTGGTTAAATCTTTACGTATAATGCCATTGATTGTCAATGTCTAATTATAAGTATAGTCTTGAAAATTCCGTGAATAGTACACCACAATGAAGACAAATAGTCTATCATTAGAGCGATGCTTAAAATATATTCTTAGTTGCGTGTCTATCGTGTGGCTACATTTTTTTCTATAAATAAATGCAGTTTTTTGTTTAAACTAGTTGTTGCCTAATATATTATTTTGTTTTTGATTAAATACCAGATGGAAAGTGGTATCTTTACTTTTAATTTAGCCCGAATATGTGTATGGCGTAGGTATGTTGCGTGTGTTGCCTGTAGGCGATACCAAATCGTTTCTAAATATAATCGTATAGAATCAAGAATGTTTAGGATGAATTTCTAAAATAATGATCCGTTTTAAGAATATAGGATGTGTTAGTAATTGACATGTTGGGCCCAATAAAATTAGGTAGAAATGTGTAATTTTTATAAAATTTCCAGTGATTAAGATGAGATGTGAATCTATTTTTATATTATTATATATATTCAATCAATTTTGTGCTATAATCACCAGTGAATGAATAAAAATATCGTTAGTTTTGTTCCAAGCATTATTTTAAAATTAATATTGAGATTTAAGTGCACCGATTTTATTATCTTTTATCTGTACGTAACCGGCATACGAGTATAAGATACATATCTTATAATGTAACAACAATGTGTTTTCAAAGCAAACACGCCTTATGTATATTTTATCATATAATCAAATAGTCGGACACATCAACACTATCCCTTGCAGCCTCTTATTGTTGATTGTGCAATCTCAGAACTGCATATTTAAAGTACTCCAATGTAACATTGACGATTCACTTCTAAGAATAATAATATAATAATATAATTCACTTCTAAGAATAATATAATATATTCCTTATACCTACTTACTATCTTAGTATTAAATTCATATGCTATAGAATTTAAAATTTGTCGTCTTTACATATAATGTTATGCTTACTTTTATTCGTGTACTTGATTTTTTTATAAAGTAAATGTAATGATAGAGTTAGTGATATAAATTATCAGCATCAACAAACTGTTTGTATAGTGGTGTTGCCTACTCTAAAATGTCCTCCTCAAATATTTAATCATATTTAGTATCTCTGATGTCATGTTGACACAAACTGAAAAAAAAATGTAGAAACAACTGATTCATAGCTAATACACTCACTAAGTTCAATGTCTTTTAGTAAATGATCATATAAATAATATGTTTCAAACAATATACCGTAAAAGATAATATGAAAAGGAACAATGTAGCCTAAAATTTAAGTGGTCAACGACGGCCTATAAGAAGCTAAGAAGCTTTGCTGTTTGGAATGCAGCGTATGTTCCATTCGGACTCATTTTAAGCTACGCATTCTTTTTGGAATTAGAGGTAAAACTTAGGATGTATTATGATAAAATATGATAAGGGAAAAACTAAAACCTTGAAACTGTTAATAAGGAGGTGTACCAGCGTAAAAGTTTTATACTTTATTTTACTGTACGGTATTTTATATTTTATTTTAATCTTAACGAAAAAAACGGGGAAGGTTCTTCATTCGACGCGTTATTTTTTTCTTCTGTTGTTTGACGTTTGACGGATGTTACATGAGTCAGTTGCTACCAATATAAAAAAAAATATACATATCATTTGTGGGCGTGCGTTTTCCTTAAACATTTTTCTAACTTTTATGAGTGCTTAGAAAGGCATCAAATATTTTTTCTTATTAATTCCTATTTCTAAAAATGACCCTTCCTTTTACTTCTTAATATTTTTTACAATAGAATTACATATTTGCACGAGTAATATGCATACAGAGTAAACAATGTTGAAACATTTGTCATATAAAAAGGAGGACGAACTTCTTCGAATACATTGTTAGAATGTATTGCGTTGAACGAACGTGTACCTTTTTCGTAACTTAGCTATAGAACAATTGGAAGGTCTGTATAGATGATAGCATAATTTGCATTTGAGAATTTTGTCCAGTATTCAAATTTAAATATTTTATGTGTAAGTTTCTCGTTCAGTTTCATATTTGTTATTTTTTTTATTATACTTTAAGACTTAATCCAAATAACGTGTTTTCCATATTTTAAATTTCGGGGAATCCTTAGTGCTCCCCAGTTTGGTTGTGCGTTGCCTGTCAGTCACTTAATAACGAAGGAGTTTTATATATCATGGAAGATAATAGTAATTGAAAAATTATAAATACGTGAAAACAAACAACACATTTTAACAAAGTGTGCATATTATATTAGCTAAATATTTTTAGGTACTACCTAATCCATCAAAATATGAGCACTGCCAACTCGTTTATGTTTATGATTATAATAAACCGTATTATTAAAACATTTAACTGACCCTCAGTCATGGTGCAGGGCACAGACGCGTGACTGACTGTAAAGACGACGAATTTTCGACGAGGTTCAGTTCTCACTCAAGGAAATATTTAATATTTTAATTTCTTCGTTTTGATGTCGAGGCAAAGTGCGGCGTTAGAGTTTCGCCACTCAACACGCAAGGCCTTCCGAATTCAGCGGAAAGTGGGAACGGAAGTGCCTTAATGGGAACGGAGTGTCTAGTGTTAACTAAGTTCCCAGGTTCCATCTGTCGACCCTGCTTTGTGCGGGAAAAAAAAATATAAATATTCTATTTATATATTATTTCTCTTACGCCCTGGGTAACTAACGATCATTACTTTAGTTGAACCATAAATTTATATATTAGGTACTTTAATTAATTGCGTACGAGCATCTACGAGATTACTACTTCTGCGACCTCGATTTATGAAGATGAATTTGGTAAATTTCAATATCATTTAGTAAACATATTTATAACTCTATTTATCATTTATTTCAAACACTTACTAGGTCAATACACACTTTATTGGGAAGAAAATAATGTATTATTATTTTAAACGTGAGTTAAGTCACTCAGGTTACGAAAGATTTTATATGTTCTAATACTTTCTCTCTTTTCGAAACTCATATATAAAGCTTAAGAAAACAGTGCCTTCTTTACAAAAATGTATATAATTTTTCCTTTTGTGTTTATTCAATAGTTTAAGAAATGTTCTACTTATAATATTAGTTTTGAAATAACTTCAATTTAGTGCAGGATCTCGTTTTAATGTTTTGCGACTTATTCATCTCTATACGTCTATCATCTGTATACGTTTAAACAAAATAAGTAGGTTTAATTTGTAATAAAATAATATGAGCGTCTTCTTGGGAGTCATGTCGGGAGCAGTGTTTGTGGTGAGCAAATACAACATACTCGTGGCACGCGGGAACTACCACTTGTTGCTTGTTTGCTAACGTTGACATGCATACCTCCCAATTCACTTACACCCCATCGCCTTTGGAACTAAATACTGCTCAAATTTAGTTTTTTTTAGTTTATTATGTTTCTAGAAAATTACAGTAACTTTGTCCTGTTGCAGTTAGCTGAATAATTTTATTCAACTAATTAATAATAAGATAAAGCCAGTCGTGGCGTAGGAACACAAGTGTGTCACTGTAAAAGTGACAGGTAAGGAGGTCGATTCCCACTCGAGGGAATGAAATATTTAATATTTTCATTTCGGTCGGAAACGGAAGGGCCTTAATAGGAACGGAGTGTCTTAAACACTCAGTTCCAAGGTTCCCTCTGCATACCTTACTATATGCGGGATACCTAAAAAAAGAAATAAGATAAAATATCGTTCATTTAGCATTATACACCATCAAATTATGTATTTTCTGGAGGAATGCGATTGCAATTGTTTATAAGTGTAGTTCTAGACATATGAAAAGCGTTTTCTATTACGGCCCAACATTGGATATGGAATGTAAATCGTTTATGGCAAGTAAAGCTTACATAGCTACAAGTCCCGGTAGTTGATTGATTATGAGAATAAGCTGCGGTCACCCTGGACGTTTTACTGCTGTTTCTACTAACGAATTGGACGTATTAAAATAAACTCGTGAGAAAATCTAAATACAAGAAAATTACTAGAAGTGTTTGTTTAAATAGTTATCGTTAAATTTAAAATATATGTATACACATACATATGTATATACGCGTATTCGCGAGCTTAATCAATCGTCTTCAAGGCTTTCACATCCATCATATTGTTTGGCTTTTACAAAGAAGGAACAACATAATGAGAAATTCATCTTTTCTTAAAAGGCGTTACATACAGGTGATATGTAAACGTTGTTTTTTTGAAAGGAAGTCATTTACGGAGTTATCGTACTAAGCTGCGCTTGTCCATTTTTATATTACTGATGTTAATTGTATTCTTAACGACGAGATATCTGCATATCTCATAAAATTTACTACATGGAAATCTATTTAATTTGTTATATATATTCTAAACGGTTGGATTTAGAAAACATTTAATTATATTTTCCCGCTTTTGTTCGTCTTGATATATCTCATCAGATCTAATAATATTTTAATATTTATTTTGATTTCATTATTTATGTACACACATTAAAACCTATTTAAAGTTTACGTATGATAAAAGGAAGTGCTTGGAACATGCTAATTCAATTTAACAAGGTATCTGTGAACTTTGACATAATATAGCATTTCCTTTTGTATAAAACCAATTTGCCAATTTTGTTGAAAACAAATACAGTAACCTCTAACTTAATTTTGCTAAAATGTAGTCTAAAAACGATTCTACAATCATGATTTTTAGACTATAAATAGTATTATTTATATCCCATAAATATACCACACATTTATGTTACGATTCCAATATACTCATTTACATTAAGCTTATAAATTGTTTTATTATGATTATATATTTTCCTGTTTTCAAAACGTTCAATATCATATATACCTGCATAAATTATATAATTTACTTTAACCACCTTAATGCAAATTAGAAAGAAAATAAAATGTTTTAATATAATAATAAGTTTATATACAGTTTTTTTAATTATGCGCTGATATAGAATATGTTTAAGTACTAACCTAGGGATATTCCCAAGCAGCGTAGAGGTAGATGCTTCTATGTATTGGCTGTCACTGTCACTGAACTCATGTCTTTAATCATATATCACTGGCTTCGATTTTTATTGCATTTTCTCTTACGTTACAATCATACGCGCGGTTCTCGATTGCAAAGTTAACGCGAATCGACAGGTGCGACCACCGCAGCATCCACGGCGGCTCTGACGCGAATAGCGCTACGACCACGCCCCGTGCGTGCGCGCACCTCCCCGCCCGCCCCAGCGCTGAAGCCTCCTAAATCCTAATTTCAGCTTCTTCCTCTAAATAAATATAAATTCTTTTACTTCGTTATACCCGATGTGCCTTAATTGAATAATTTTGTATCTACTATGTCACGAAAGCTCGCGATTTTTTTTAAATAAAATTTTGGATATGTAAAAAAAATCCTTATTATTATTTCGATATATTATTTCTGCATCCATTAGGCTTGAAATTGCAAAATTTCTTTAAAATGTTTATTGAAATTTACTAAAGAATTTTTATATTTTACTTAGTTAGGTATTATATACCTATAATAATTTTATTATTTTCTCACACGGAAAAATAAACGATTAAATATTTGTCTTTGATAAAACCAAGACATACCATCATCGTTAAATATGTAAGCATGTTAATTAACTAAAATAATAATCGGCGTGTTTAATTAAGCTATCAAAGCATATCAATGAGACGAGTAGCAAGTGGCGATCATAAAGCAAAGTGCGGTGCGCTGAATCTGGGATGTGAAGCGCGTGAGAAAGTCCAATGCTCGTAAATCGTATATTGGTTACTACTAAATGAGTCCCTTGATTAGATGCTAATTGAGAAACGAAGAAATCTTTGTGGTACAGCTAGCTCTCTTTGCGGTGAAACGCTGTCTCGTATAATACTATTGGAATCATGCTGACACTCTTCTCGCGGAGCTGATGTTGTATTTATTAAACATTCAAATTATTATCCATCATTTCAATCAATATTGTGTATGTTGTAACTTTCAGTTATATAAATTGACTTTCTATTATTTGTCGACTGCTTGCCGCGAGCGTAAGTAGACACTAGACTAGAAAAGTGCCATCATCAACAGTCAGCAAGTTTTCTGCGATGTCTTCAGTAATTGCTAGCTCTGATAAGAATAAATTTGCAACAATACTTTTATGTACGAGTATATCCTACTCACAGTTTTTTGCACAGTGTCACAGTTGTTTGCATTGCTTAGCCGTAAAAGTAAGTCACTTTTTAAACTTCGACAGACATTGTTGGAATTTATTCTATTCATAATACATTTAAGTATAGTTTGTTGTTCTAAACAAAACAATTATATAGAGCCTTTTTATCGACTTAAACATACTAAATTTAATTAAAAACGAAACTTATGATAATTTATTAAACAGATAATAATTATTAAGATTATATTTTTATGATTAATGTCTGCTATGTATTAACATGTATGGCGTACAAGCAAGTAATATTTTTTTTTATTAGCACTACATCTTTCAATCATGATGAGAATTAAGAACCGACACAGAGCTTGTAAATCATAATTGCGTTACATACGTGGCGGCAGTGTCCTCCATTTAATAAGTAGGTACAATATAAATATACATAATTACCTCAACATTCATAGTAATTATGTATGTCTGTACTTAAAGAATTAAATTTTCTACGAATCAGGTTTTTTTGTCAGTACTATTAATTTTATTTAAGATCAACTACTCTAAATTCAATGCATGTGTAATTTTTTGCCACAACTACCTTTTATAATAATGATTGAGTAAACGTTTTTCGTCTTAAAACAAAATAATATAGTCCAGATATTATTTCATGCACTAAACAGATGACGGTCAGAGTGGGTTATGTTTCAGAGCTTTCCTTACCGCTATCTTCCCCCGTTCCGTTATACGAATTTCACTTCATGTTTACTAAAAATACGTTAAAAAAATATCTCACTTTTTATTAAACTTCATTTGTATTAAAATTTTATAAACATTGAATAGAAGTTTTGAAGATTTTTGTTGCAAATTTTGTGAAAAGTTATTAGTGTAATAAAAGATATTTAATCTGTCCTTCCTTTACAACGACTTGACGTATAAATACATATTCAATCGAATCAAAATGAACCAAGAACGTTACAAGACTCCTACACTTATATTTTCAATCTGCGCCGCGTGCCTGGACGCATGCAAGCGTAACGAGCCAATTAAATTTTAGGGGCAAGCGGGATGTTGGCCTCTCGCCGTCGAACTAACATTAATCCCGTGATATACTATCGGCTCACGAACTCACTTGACGTAGTGCGTCTGGTGGTCGCGGGTGACCGATTATCTATAAATCAATTTATGTGAAATGCTGGTAGCAGCGTCTGTGTCAGCCAGTAACATACCACACGACCATTAAACTTTATCGCGATTTTCTAAGACGGTTTGTGGTTTCTCATATCGTGTTCTAGAAAGCTATTGCTCTATTCTACAGGCGTATAGCATGATATTAAATACATTTGATGTTTTTGGTCTATTTCTATTTTAACTAGATATTTGTAGAAATCAATATTTTGTTCCTTTAGAATAACTTTTAATGTGTTTTTACATGTAAATTAAATTGAAGAAAGCAAATGTGCTTGCATTTATCATTAAAATTATTTTACTAGTAGTAGAACAAAATAAATTATTATCATTCAAATGAAAATGTTATTCAATTAAAGGAATTTTAACTACAAAGCTTTAACTAGTGATATCAGGTTATCTACCTATTGGTCAACTATTGGCATTACTCACGAATTTATTTACGTACCTTATCAAAGGCCTGCTGACTATTATCAATATCGACAATTTGCAAATCTCTCGCTCTATCACATTTTGCTCGTTAATCTAATGGCTTTGCATTGCGACATTATAAAGATAGAATGACCAGATTTGTTTAAATAATTCCGCTAATATAGAAGCATTGTTATAAATAATAACTGATTGCTACGTAAAATAATATTTAATATTATGATTACTGGATTAGACAAACGGGAATTTATGTCACAGTGAGCTCGACTAAAGTTTGTCAAATTAAACTCAAACATAAATAGACGTCTCAGTCTTAAGGAAAATACTTCTAAGAATCTCTCAATAGGCAATCTTTTAAGTAAAATTGAATACAGAATCATTCTCTATTGCTAGAAGCAGCGCGCTATGTTGAAAGATTTTTGGTCACCTAAGTTAAAGCTTATTTTCAGTGATTAAGACCTAACCTACATCGTTTGCAAAAATATATTTTGAATATTTTATGCTATTTTTATATTTCAAATCCTCGTGGGGAAAATATGACATAAGTAAACGAAGAATCAATCTAAAAAAATCAAAATAATAAAGTGTAAGTTAAGCTATTTCAAAGCTATTTCATTATTATTTTGTGGTTAAAATACTACATGTCACTATTTGTGTTTTTATTTGTTTGGTTATGGCATTTAAGAAAATATTATTTTAACATTCTTTCAAATTATAAAATATAAATTTATAACGCACTAAGAAAATGCTGATCAATACTGCGCCGGTTTTAATACCTCACTTTGACGTTACAAAGTCTCATTTGGAAGGTTGTGAACTGAGATGTGTAATTATGTTTATGGCACATAAAATATTAATAAACTTTGTAAAATCAGCATACAATGTTTGTGTTTATCTTGTTATTCTTTCTTGCAAATTTTTTTTTTTTTTTTTAATTCTCTTTTTATTCTCTTTTCGATGGCGGAATCAAAATAAAATAATACAAAAATAATAATAGAAGTGAATTAATAAAATGTGGGCGATTTATGACTCTTAAAACATATTCTTAAAAGCGTGTTAATTAAAACACTATCTTTTTAATGTATGAAAAATGTAAACAAATCACCTTCTTAGGCATGCGTTGACATGACTATGCAATTAAGTCGAGCGCGGAAAATTATTTATTAGGAAATGTATTGATATTAAATGATACAGAATAATTAAAACGACACTACGTGGGTGTTGCATGGGTACAAATCAAGTTTATTATGCGCTTAAAGAATCTGTTTAGATGTAAGCCGGCCAAGGTTTGCCCGCGCGTATACATACGTACGTAACCGGTATCGTTTGCGAAGATGAGCTCGCTCGGGTCGTCACATTTGCATCGCAATCGTGAGATGATAGAGCAGCGCGACAGGTTTTATTCGCAGATGAGCCACACGCGAGTCTCGATTCATATTCTTGGAATAACACAAACTAGTCAGATTTGATTATATGTGTATCTCCTACTCGTATCGTATAATTGATACATGTTTGAACCAGTATACGGACAGATGTATCATCATTAACTTAAACAAGCTCGTTTATTTCTACAATTGCCGAGACATGATCGATGACAGCCTAGATAATGTTATTATGCGAAATTTTACTATCACCAGAAGTAATATGTTTGAAGCGTAATGTTACATTCATAAATTATCGTGACAGGCAGTAAATCAATGTTTCTCCCTCTCGGACAATGCCGGTAGAAAAAGAGAAGCTTTCCGCCGGCCCGGCCCTGCCCCTGCGTGCGCGCATCCGCACTGCTATCGCTTTGATTGACGTGTTTGTTCTACTTAATTGCTTCTGTAATGAGATTCACTGTTTTATGGAGCTTTTTATTACGATCTATTCTCTTTCTAATTAATGAATACGTAGATGATGTTTTAAATGTTACAATCAACACAAACATGAGTTTTCCTTTCATCAATATATAGAAAATGTTTTGAATCATACTACAATTATATACTTATAATATACATAGGTATATTCAATATTACCAGGTGTACATATGATGCAAATTTTTGTTAGAATGATATATTGACATTAGATTTACCGTTATTTTGGTTATCTTATATTAATGGTCTTTCATATGACTTCGATATTAAAAAGTTTATAAATAGGCTTAATATTTATTATGCATCACGCATGAATAACAATCACATTGTACAACTTTCTCAAAATCGTTGTTGTGATTTATAGCATACCTACTTCAAAAGTTATTCATATTTAATAGATACAATAATTTAATCGCTAGTCACGTTGTGTATCTTTTTGTTAATCACTTGTATTTGTCTTCTTGATACAAAATACTATCTGTCGACTATTTATCTATTCTATAAAGAAAATTGATGTGCACGTCATATCACATTAAGAAATAAAAAGATAATTAATTGGAGAAAAGCTGATTATGTATAAGATGAAAACAAAAAGGTTAAAGCATAAGAGGCAGTATTCTTGTTTTAATTTTTTTTTCACATACATATGTATATAATATATTTTTATATACAACTTTAGTTTTTAATTGTTATTTAATACTGCGTAATAATACGCTCCATGCCCTCAAAAACTATATCTCACGATCTCAACTCATATGAGAATAATCTAGACGACAGAAAGACGCGCGGTCCACTTTGTGACCCATTCAACCGAAGACATCCTCGGCCATAGTGACCGCAAACAGCAAGACAATATAAACCTGTTTGTATGCTAAAGGCACTATAATTTTGTCGCTACATGTATGGTAGATAAATTAAATATTAATGTCACGCGTGATACGTTTTAATAAAAAAAAAATATATTAGCTATAGTTCGCAACGACATTTATAAGGTATTTGTATAGAAAATAATTTTAGTATTACATTTATCTATGTGTCTTTTAGCTGTTTCTTGTAATTTAGCTTTGCGACCCAACAGGTAATATGTAGAATTTAGACAGACAGCGGAGGTCGGATTGTCTTAACTGGTTGACTCTAGGTTCTTTTTATCTGTCGTATACAGCTTAAAGTGTCGCCTATCGCTATCGTGGCGCAGGGACCGTCTTTAAGCTGTATCGCTGTTCGATTCCCACTCGGGGGAATAAAATGTTTAATACTAGTGGACCCGAACGCGGCTACGCCCGTTTTATTAAATATATAATATTTATTAAATATATTTATGAAATTCTTTTTATTTTTCAATAGAGAGATGCGTTAAGCAAGCTCATTTTGGGTAACGTTTTCTAACAACAAACTTTGCAAATCGTTGCTTAGCAACGGTCGCATATCGACGGTTGTTATTAACATGGCGGAATAAATTGCATGTCAAATTAATAAGTATTTTAATATATTGGTATATATCGAAAATATTACAAATATGATAAAAAAAAGTATCCTATGTTCATATCGAGAGCCTCAAGTGTCTCTATATGAGTATTTTATCACAATTAAATTAGCGGTTTGGCCCTGATTGCGTAAAAGACAGACAGACAGACAGACAGACAGAGTTACTTTCGAATTTATAATCTAGGTATGGATTGTCATTTTCTTCGCTCTCAGTAGTAGTGCGCCGCGTTAAGTTCGGCCACTCAACACGCAATGCCTTAAAAATACGGCGGAAAGTTCGGCGTTTCCTACTTTCCGCCGAATTCTGGAATTGAGTGGCGGAACTCAACGCCGCGCTTTTTGCCTCAAGCTCGACCAGAGCGATGAAATATTAAATATTTCATTTCTCCGATTGGAAATCGAATTCACAACCAGTCGCGTTTACGTTGCACTTTTGTGCCCCTGGACCACGATTGGCCGCAGACGATTTTTTAAATTTATCCTTCGAATAATACTAATTTAGTTCGTTTCATTTACCATTTGATTTTACTACTCACTGGAACGCCCACAAACCATTCTATATGCCTACTACGGGAAACAATTTTAATATTTATTACTAACTCGCGTGAATTACTAAAATTAGCAACCATAATTAAATGTCATAAAATATACTGCGATTCTTCATTTTCACTCGATAATGATCCCCTAGTGTATATTTAAGATAATTTTCTTTACGGTATATTTAGTGTATATTTAAGTAATAGCTGGATTTGCTGAATATTAAAATGTTTATAACTGTGTATTTATTTATATTTCATGGAAAAATGTTAAAAAATCAACTGGACAATGTCTGTTAATCTCCGAAATAAGTTGTATTAAAAATCAAACAATTTATTAGTGTACATAATAATAAATAAGTTTATCTATATGTAACTCTGTTAGGTTCTTAATATGTGAACGGTTTAAACATCATAAATTTGTTCTGTTTGCTTAGTATAAGCTATGAAAAACCCTAATAGATAAGTAATAAAATATTGGAAAAAAAAACTTTTGAAACACGGCGTCGTGTTCTACCACTCAACACGCAATGCCAGAATTCGGCAGAAAGTGGGGAACGGAGTGTCTTAACACTTGGTTCCCTCTGTCTACCCTGCGGTGTGCGGGATACAGCGTAAAGCTAATTTATTTATTAATTTTCATCTAAATGAGCACTGGGAAGTAGGTTAAATTAAACTTGCAAGATTTTACATACAATAAGACACTAACGCGTCACACGGCAAGTTAAATAAAAGCTTGTAAAACACATACATAGATGTTTAACCTTCGTTGCGTTGTATAATAAATAAAAATGTGCTAAAACTATATTCCATATTTTTATTTGAGTAGGACTAAAATGTTGTTACTTTTCTTTTTCTGTCTTTGAGCCCTATTTTAGCTTACTACTAATCTTTATATTATCCTAATGCCGAAGAAAAATAAGTTAACTGACTACATAAGTTAACTAAATAAGTTAACTAACTTCTTTAGAGCTTTTTCGATCATTACATTAAGCAAAGCGGGAAATACGCGAGCGAAGCTGACATGGAGTTTTTAGTCCTTAAGTAGACTTTAAAAAGTAACAGTGCCTTTTTATTAATACGTTCATAATTTATAAATTTAAATTGCTCACCGTGAATCAACCTTCACGTCATATTTATGTCATCGCGGAATTTTATCTTTTAATGTGTACTTAGTGTAAGCAATGTAAACACCTGAAATTATATTTTTGTTTTAAAATATATTGCGTTTGTAAGATAAGAAACTGTACATTCAGAAAACATCAGAAAAATATCTTTAAAATACACAAAAAAATGTATAAGTAGTAATGATTGCTGGAAATAGGCGCAGAAATAGATAAAATGGAAACGAAAGCGGGGATGTAGCTTTTATTTAATTGTAGTATAACGGAACTTTAGCGCTAGTTACACATAAACTTCATCATCATAATTTCACATTAACAAAATTAAATTTTATATACCGAATACAATTATTTGACAAGTAATTTAATTTATTCTTTATCATAAGAAAAAAAAACATCCAAAAAGTTGTAATGTGTTTATTGAGAATTTGTAATTTAATACAGGACGTTTATAAGAATGCATTACTTTTGCATGTCGTCATGCTACGTTACATACATATACACGATTCTTAGAACCGTCTGTGCTTGTAGACGACATGACGTCCACACGTGCATATTGCATCGTTGATTGCCAGGTACGAATGACAAACTTTCTTAAGCACACTTCTCACACTGACAAAATCTAAATAGTTTTCGAAGAAATTGTATACCGAAATAAGATACAATATTTTGTTGCATATAAATTTTAAAAATGTTATCTATGAAATATTGACTGTCTTACCTTTGAGATTACTTAAGAATTTAATTTATTTCAGTTTCTCTAATATCTCACTCTATTTGTAATACTAGTTTTATTGTACAGAAAACGTCGAATTAGGAGCAAAAAATTCGGATGCAACTTTTTAATATTAAAAGACTCTACACAATAATTACTGTGACTAAATATTTTAACAAAATTATAAATATTTTATAATTTAATTATAGAACCCAACATACTCATGTTAACTCTAAAATAGGCTACTTAAAGGTAAATTTAAATAATCAACGCTGAACGCTTGGAATGACTCCAACTCACGGTGGCGGGCGAGCGTCTCCCAGTTTGTTACTGGGAGTATTCATTAACTATGTTCTCTATAGCGAGTTCATTATTGTACTGTCTCGTCATTTGTTTCGCTGCATGCCGTTTAAATCACGCCATTGTTAGACAACGTACTAGACACGGACTTTCTTCAACAAATAGCTAAACTGTATGTCATTCCATAAACTAAGAAATCTTAAATAATATATACCTACTCATTTAAAAACAAGGCATATGCATCCGGTTGCCAGTCGAAGCGGCTCTTTTTAATATATAATGTAACTCCGATAAGACAGTGTTAAGCAAATGAGCACCCGCTGAGATCAGAACCTCTCTGAGATAAAATCCGTTAGTCAGTTGGGTGGTTCCGTTCCTCACAAGCCTTTCTATTGTTTATCGTCTTCGGGTCTTACGAATTTATTTGAGATTTTTGTAAATTGATTTTGTTTATTTGGGTAGATATAATAGTAGATAAGTTCATTCAATACCTAATCTAAAATAATATAAAATATACTTGCGAGTAAGTGCAGATATTTGTGTAATTTATTTATATATTAATATTTTTATCCAATACTGTTGAAAAACATAAATAATTTCGTTGTTCACCTTTTTGTAGTAAGTAGTAGACGAAATATTTATAATATAAATAGATACTTTCCTATATTTTTTGGATTATGGCTCAGTAAGCCATGTATTTTGTTATCTTTGCTTAAAAATGCAATGCAACAAAACTTAACCAGACTTTAACATGTGTCAGTAACTGATATGGAAAAAATACGAACTTATTTCTTTTTAACCTTATTACTTTATACAACTCATCACTTTGATGATCCTAAGTTAGCGTACTACTAACTTTAGTTTTTACTTTAGAATTCGAACATAGTTATAAACAAATTAGTATAACGTCATGTACACAAAAGGGAGCTCGTAAACCCATAAAGAAAACAAAAATTCATGCAAGCAATTAACCTCACTGCCCTTAAAATGTTTAAGAACAGTTAGCGTAAAGAAGAATGTTTGCATACTGAGTGACATCAGGTGAAAAGCGGCAGGACAATCGTGCCTCCTCGTGACAGACTGGCTGCAAACGTTTTATGTAAATGAACGCCGCGTTGTGTTGCTTCCAGAGGTACAAATAATGTAACAGTGTTGGGACATCTGCTTTTGTTTTTTTTTAATACTATTAACAACCTTGATTCGTTACCGTTCGTTTGTTTTTACAGGTTCCCTTGGTCTTGGATAATGCTTTTAAACGTTTTTTTTATAGATTTTCTTATTATTTATGTTTGAAATCTTTAAAAATGATTATTATTTTTTAATATTTTTAAATTGTTATTTCACACTTAGAAAAGAATAATAATAATTTACACACTTAAAAATATATTATATTTCATACGAACGATAATTGATATACGATGCAGCTTTCACGTTAGATATTTCCTCATTCCTTGATTTTCGAAGGCATTTTGTTGACTGTCGCGTCTATTTATTTTATTTAATCTGGTTGTGTGGTCACATACAAATGCGATATTAGATTAGGTAACTACGACACTAAAGTGCTTGAAGATATTTTATAATAAGAGTCAAATTTCGTTTTATACGAAAAACAGTGTCGACACAACCCGGCAAGATTTATTGTTACTTAGCGCCATGAATAAAAAAGTGGTTTATTCGTGTGTAAGCACGGCTAGTGGCCGTCGCGCGGTCGGTCGGTCGCGTGCGCGACTTTGTCTAATCGTAATGTATCTAAGAAGTTTGTGCTGATATAGAAATGTTATGAATCAATCTTTGCTATGTTTGATGTTATCTGCCATCAGTCACCACATTCGATGAATGAAGCAACGCTACTTAGGCACTGCTTATACGTATTTGGTTAAATAGCTACTCTGTTTTCCTAGTCGGTTAATATTTTGTTACTAAAACAGATAAAACCTAAATATCTACTTAAGGAACGGAGTGTCTACCCTGCTACCTACCTGGATTCCATTTAAAAAATAATATTGTGTTAGGACTTAGGGTACAAAAGACAGAAATTTAGACAAGCTTTCTGGATATCAATGACCCGTATTTATGTGGTTCGTTACATACAATTTATCAATGATTCTTTAATAACCGTGGTATAGAGATAGTTCATTTATAAATAGACCGTTACATTTCGTAATAATTTTATAATTTCACTTGTTGAAAAGCGTTACTATTATTGTAATATTCACAATTGACCGTTAAAACACACGCCCACTAAAAGCGAAGACGATAATGATCTTGAGATCAGCGTAGGACGTATTTATTGAATATGAATGTTATACAAAGGTTATATGAATGCCTTGCATAATTTATTATGCCTGTGCAAAGATCTGCATTTATGAGCTTTGGATTCCAATTTTATATTATATTTTGGCGTGTTTCCTTATTGTTAACTGTCTTATAGTAAACAACACAAAAATATGACTATCTTTCTAGGGCTAAAAGCAGTGTCTCATAGTTTAGATGTTCCAATTATGTTTTCAATGTCTCAAAATTTTAATTAAACAATATTTTTGGGTTTTACATTATTATACCTAAGCACATAAAGCAAACTTAGTAATATGAACTAGTATTTAACAAGGTAAACACTAGAAAATGCTTATGATAGCATTGACAATACGCCCGATAAGACACGAAGTAGCTTTATCTTGCATAGGTATCATTATGTACTAAGTATATTTACTCATAAATGTATATGTTAACTTATGTTTTTACCATGTCTGTTTTCTTTTTATTTCACAAGCTGTCTAATTTTTAATTATTGCAACTCCAAAATGTTATAACAGTAATAAATGGAGATTAAGTATGCTTAATTGTGTTGCCTTAATAACAACGATATCGATTTGCTTCCGCAGCTTTACGTTGCAAGGGTTATATAATACTACCACTGCTCGTAGGTATACACATAAATAATAGCAGTAAGTACTTGATTGAATGCATCTGTACTTAATTTGAAATAAAAGTGAAACTTAGTTAGATAATATGTTTCACAATGTAAACGTGTTAATGATGAGATAATAAACGCACTTAGAGTGTTTTGGCTATCAATTGAGAGTGAGACCGACGACGAGCAATATCCAGTTGACGTCAATATTGATACTGATGTCGCCCGCAGGGCTTAGCGTTTGTTTGACAGTTGAAATAATAATAAATAACACCTCCATTATGGAATATAAATTAATGGATACAATAAAATGTAATATTATATGAAATTCTTTAATAGACACTTGTGCTTTATATTAATAATATTATTTTGTTTAATTTAGTTCTTTATGTACCTACTTCAAAAGATGTAGCATAAAATGTTTTGCAGTGCATTTTTTGATCACACATTACACCCACATGTATTACGTGGACTCTCTATTATTTAGGATTTTAAATGCCAAAGATTGTATGAGATAAAAAAAAAAACAGAAAAATGCTCGAACTCATTGAAATTTTAACGCCCCATTTTTGCAATTTGATTTTTGAATCTACAAGTTTCATGTTTCTTTTTTTTTCTTTTTTAGGCGGAGCTTGTAGATATCAGAGCTGAATTAATACAACTTCGGGCAGCAGGTAAGGCTTAATCTTTTTATTGTTCCTAAACAATAGGCGACTTTGTAGGTAATAAGATATCCAGATATCGAGGCCATCCTTGGCTTGGTTGTAGGTTCGATTCCCACTCGTGGGAATGAAATATTATATACATACTTTGCCTCACAGCGCAACGTTGAGTTCCGCCACTCAACACACAATTCCTCCAGAATTCGTTGAAAGTGTGGAATGGTCATAAAAATTTAAATTATAGTCTTATCTTTTAGTTGTTTCTGCTTGTTAATCAATTCACAGGCCAAAAATGTGGAGACATTACGGTTAATGTACCGCAGTCGGCGCGCGCCCGTGCCGAAGCTGCACAACTTGCACGAGAGAACGCTGCTTTAAGAGAAACAGTGCTTGCCTTACATTCCGAACTTTTTGGCGCTAGGTAATAATAAATATATACATCTTCCATTAATAAATATATACATCTTCCGCGTGACCGCAATAGTCAGAAAGTATGGTTACAACTTTTTACCGAATTGAAACAAAAGCCACAAGCCCACAGACATCACCGTTTTACCAAATCTAACAAATATTTTCAATATATACTAATTAACATAAAGTAATAACGAGAGAAACTAAGAACGGAGTGTCGTAACACTAAGTTCCCAAGCTACTTCTGCCTAAAAAATATATAAATTTACATATTTATCCTTTTATAACTAACTTTTACAGGTTAGCAACAAAGTACCTAGATAAGGAGCTTGCGGGACGGATACAGCAGTTGCAGTTGCTCGGTAGCGACATGCGGGCCGAATTGAGAGATTCGTTATGGGCCCAAGTATTTATATTATACTACTAACTTATTGTCTTTTATGAATAAAAATGTCTACTGTGAAATTGGAACACTTTCTTTTTGTAGTTTGATCAAATGGTATAGTAATTTAAAAACAACCGTTGTTGTGTTTTGTATTTTATTTGTCATGTAGGATGCAGTAGATATTTAAGTATTTTTTTTTATTAATATATAATAAAATAAACAAATAATAACATAGGTAATTGATCGCAAAGTGGGAAACGGAGTGTCTTAACATTAGATTCCCTCTGCCTTCCTTATTTATTTAATTACTTAATACTTTCTTACACCATAAATAACTGAAACACAAAACCAAAAAAAGCAAACAATTAACTTAAACATAACACAGATACAAGAGAAAACAAATGAAAAATGTTGTGTATAGTAGGTATACACTGTGTACAGTGTGAAGCTAAAAAAAATATTCAATCATTCTATTTAAAGGTGGAGGCAGAAATCCTTCTCCAACGCCATAAAACGTTGGTCCGCGTGTGCCGCGGATTAGCGCCGCGAGCGCCGCGCCCGCCCGCCTCGCACGCGCCGCCAGCGCCACGCACTGTGCGCGTGCGACGATCTCCACATTTGGGACTTGGAATTTCTGTTACAGTAGGTTAATTTATATGTTTATAGTTACAGTAGGAAAATTTCATAATCAGGGGGTAGAAGAAGGCGGTACGAGCATCTTCTACTCCCCATACTCTAGAGGAGGTACTCAGGGTGATCCTTCTGCAAGTCACCGAGGTTGCGGGTGCCCTCGGAGAAACCCCAGAGCACCCTGAAGGCGACGGTGGCTCGCAATAGGCGGGCCTTCCACCGAGGCGTCGTAGTAGTATGCGCGAGCGATCCTGTGGCGTCTCATTTTGGTGGAGAGGGTTTCCACTGGGTTTTAGTGGGTAGGATCGGTTTCACCGGTGAGTCCCGCAGTGCCGTTCATCCGTAAGGCACTGGCCTTCTGTATGAGCGGTAAATGCATTTCCCAGCGATAAAAAAAAGGACATTTTCATAATTAGCAGATATAAGAAAATCTCTAAATTGATATTTTGTTACTATTATATTGTTAAGATTTTTATACATATTGTGTACAAATAATTACAACGAATAAAGTGTATACATGGACGTATCTAAAGATTGTTTCTGGGGCAGCCTCTACTTTAGCTTTGAAGATATGTGCGTGTAAATGTCTTTGTTTTTTTTATTTTCAGGGCAAATTTTTGTTACTAAAATATTTAGGGTGGACACAGAACTCTCGGCCCCGTTATTCTTATGCCAATGAGTATATATTATGGCAACTATTATAAACAGATATTGGTATACACCTTGCAGACTTATCGAACAGTTTGCAAAGTATTATTATGACCTCATTTATACGTATTTATAATTTGTAATTAGGTTTCTTATTCCAGTTAATCATTCAATTAGTTGTCCCTATAAAATCTTGTAGCGAGTGAACTCAACTTTATCCTGATATGCCTTGGATTAAACAATTTAATGAATGTCACATTTATGTACTATTTTAAGCATTATTAATAATGAATGCTTATATACAGGGTGGTCGGGAACATGGCGTGCCTATTCTCATATCAGAGCTGGAGACAGGCGGGCCGGCGGCGCTCACCGGCGAACTGTATGTGGGTGACGCTATACTCGCTATCAACGACTTAGACCTAACTCAGGTATTGTATTTCATGTTATTTACTTGTTTTTTGAGGTTTTTCCCGATTATAATAAAGTAAACAGAAAAGCTAACGTCAAGATACTCCAAACTCAGTGTTGAGAGGCGGAACTTGACGTCGCTCTCTATCTTAGAAAAGGGGAAAAAAAATATATATGCATTTAATGGAGTGCCCATTCTCATTTCGGAGCGACATAGGTGGCACTATATTACCATTTATATCTAACTCAGATATTGTATTGTCAAATTTACTTGTTTTTATAATTTTATTAATGTTTTTTTTTATATAGTCATAAATAAAATAGATGCCCAGGGATAAGATATTAAGTTGAGATTGTTAAGATTAATAACATGACATATTAATATGTATTGCTCGTACGAGGTAATAATAACCTAATACCTTCTTAAGTTTTAATTGTCATATCTCCTATTTTTTTTGTGACAGGCTTGTCACAAAGAAGCAGTTCAAGCATTGCAAAGTGTAAAAGGAGATTGTGCCCTCTGTGTTCAATTCATCGCTACCGACGATGATGATAGACTTTCTGAAGATAATTACAGGTTTGTACTCTTTTGTACTATTCAATTAACACTAATTAACACTGAACCAATGTACCACTTTCGAGACAGCATTGTTTACATCGTCATATACAATCTGTCGTCAATATTGGAACATAACAACTTAACACCAATATTTTAAATAATTATACGGAATCAGCCTGAGACCCGGTTTCATTAAAAATAAATTTTTTTATCTAAACAAAAAAGTAATCCAGCACGTATTGTACAATTTCGGAATCCAGATTAAATGCGCCAACTTTCAAGGTTACTTGCAAAAACTGTGTAGTACATTTTTTTTACAGTACGGTCGGTTAAAGTTGGGTGTAGTAATTATTTTGAATTTAATGTTTGGCAAAAACACCACATTTTATTGAAAACTAATGCAGGTATGTTTAAAATTTAAACTGGAATTCACAGAAGGGTTACTCATGATTACATTACAGAAAAAAAAATGAAGAAAGATTAATATTTGTAGTCTCAGGACCTTAAAAATCATCACAGGGTGCCGGTTTTTTCGATAGTTTTTAAAATCAATATAATATGAAAAATACACGACAAAGATTTTTTAATATTTTTCTCATAACTGTCACGACTTGGTCTATCACCTGTTTTCGTTTTATCGTTGACTCCTGGGACACCCTATATATATATATAAGCTATCATGACATTGAACACAGTACGGACAAGGAATCGTGGTCACCCTGAAATTAGCTGCAGATGGGTGCGTAGAATTGATTTCAGAAATTTTCTTACATTCCATTATTTTCTTCCCAAATGAACCGAATGCCAAATAGTTCAGAAAACTTAAATTCAGAGCGGCCTAGATTCATCGACCGTACAAAATATAACCTGACCTAAAAAAATAAATAAACTTTCAGTGATTAAGCTGAAAGCTTCACATATAGTATTAAATTTATATTATTTGTTGCAATTTATTTGAATGTATCTATTTAGTTACACTAAACTCGAAAGATATATTTTTTTAGATTTCCTCTATACCCAGAAGACGGTGAAGGTTTCGAAGAACCAGATGCGTCTGGCGCTACGCCCACCGCGCCTCGTACACCAGAATATAACCATAAGTGAGCTTGCTTGTGAAAATTTATATGCAATTTAGGGTTTTAATTGACTATGTTGACTAAAATAAAATATTTTCTGTTCACAGTGATAATTCAGCAAGTGAATGCGATGAAGATAATTCGTACGCTCGCGAGCCTGTATACGATCCGCATCGTGTCTGTCTTCACGATGGTGTACGAGACTCAGTGCCTTTGTATGAACCAGAACGGAGAACTTACAATCGTAATGAAAACGGACCTTTTAATAAGTATGGAACGAGAGATGAAAACGGACCTTACGATAAAGCGTATGAGCCGAGGGATGTAAACGGACCTTATGATAAAACGCACGAACCGAGGGATGTAAACGCGCCTTATGATAAATCATATGAACCGAGAGAGGTAAACGGACCTTACGATAACTCGTATGAACTGAAGAATGAAAACGGACCATATGATAAATATGTGCAAAGGAATGAAAACGGACCTTACGATAAGTCCCATGAGTTGAAATCGAAGGATGAAAACGGTCCTTATGTCCAAGAGAGAGCGGTAGACAGCGTCACGCATTATGCTGATTATAATAATATCAATAACTTGTCCATATTAGACATGGATGATGATTCTATTAAAATAGAAGCTCGACTCGAGGTAACGTTTTATAATTAAAACTTTGACAATAATTTGTCAAAGTCACATTTTCCTAACTAAAACTTTTGATATTTCTGATTTATTTTATATTTTTTTTATATTACATTATATAAATGTTAAGTATATAAAATATAATTTATAGCTGTAGAAAAGTTTTTTGTCATTATCACATTAACACACAATCATATCATATCTGGTGTTACACGGGGTCGTGGACGGCGGTGATCGCCATCAGATGACCCGAACCCTCGTTTGCCTTGTCCTTTTTCCATAAAAAAAATATCCATTTAAAATCATAGTAGAGTAAAGTAAACTTGTAATGAAAAGGAACTTTCCATAGATGTCTGGCGCGGTGTCGGGTTCCACGTCAGCTCGCTCCACGCCAGTACATACCCGTAATTCGCTGAAAAAGAAACGTAAACCTCAGGTAAACTTTTTTGTAATTAACTAGCGACCACTCTCGGCTTCTTAAACTTATTTTTATATTATTATAGCCAAGTCATACAAAAGTAGTTTTTGCTTGAAAGTGGAACAAACATTTATCTTACAAACTTTTACATTTGTAATATTAGTTGCATTATTTGTCATTCATTAAATTAGCTTTCATATTGTTTTTTCATTTTAAGAATTTAAATTTTAAAGCCCACGTCTGTCTTTGAAAGTTCTCTTATTTTTCAAAGTCTTTTTCTAATGTTCCTCACTTAACATATTAAATTGTTATTTAGGAACTGAAGAGCTTTATTTTATATTGTTATTTGGAAAAATATAAAACGATTACGAAGCCTACCCAATTGAGATTAGTATTGCAGTAAAGTCAATGCTAGCTAAGTACAATGGCGTTTTTACATTTTTACTTAACTATTACGTACAGTACGAGTTTCATTACTAAAATATTTATTTTCCTGTTTTGTCTATTTTTTTCTCGTTGTTTTGAACAAAAAAACATATTTCAAATAAATAATTGTTTACAGGACTGGAGGACCAAAGGTGCGTACTGCGCGGTGTCGGATGCGCAATCCTCCGACGACCTGCGTACGTATGCACATAAATATATCCTAACTATCTTTTTTTGATTATGTATGATGTATAACAAGTTCTAAGTGAGAGCACTACGCAGAGGTGTAACTCTGAGTACAGGTACCTTGCTGTAACATGTTAAACGTTCAATGAAACACATTTCTTCCTTGCCTTCTTTGAAACATGGATTTTAATATCTGTAACTGGACGTTTAAATATTTGTTTTTGTTATTAAAAAGTGCATTACCGAATGTATTCATTTTAAAAAATTTTTTTTAATACAAATGTAATTGTACTACAAAGCTTTTTTTTGTTGTTGTATTTTTAATGAAAACCTTAATAACTTTTGTTTAGCTTCACCATGAATCCCGCACATAGCCTTAAGACACTCTGTTCATAATAAAACACGCAGAACTGAATGCCGGGCTTTGCCACAGTGCCAAAGCAAGGGAATGAAAATATTAAATATGTCACAACCTGTAGCGTTTACAGTCGCTCGCTTTTGCCCACTACTGGCCTCAATAACTTACTAGATAATAGGGTATTTTACTATATATATTCTTTGGAATATATATAGTAAAATACCCTTTTATATATATATTGAAATAGCTTCGGTAATAAGCTATAAGAAAATTTTAGTTCTAGGTCATAAATAAGAAAATAATTTGAAAATTCATATCAGTCTTAAAATCAGTCTTAAATCAGTCTTAGTCTATCAGTCTTAAATAAAATCTTGTATACAAAATTTCAAAGGATCAACGCCTCCCTTCTGCATAGTTATTGCCAATGTCAATGCATTTGCTTACAACACCAACTGACGTCACATAAGACCAATATGGTATTCATCAGAAAATTTGAAAATATAAAATTGTAATGGATCAATGTGACATCTATGTATTAAATGAACATTCTAATATTTTATATATTTATTTATTAAGATTAAGATAGCGTTGAGACAATTTTTAAAAAATAAGTTAAGATTTGTAGCAGTACCAAGTCCATATAATTAAAATATTTTTCAGCTACGAACGATACAAAAGAAACTGCACCATCTGGATACCTACCGATTTCAATCCCGTCTCCGGCGCACGAGACGTCATGCGCGTTGACGGCCCCCGTCACGGCTGCTGTGACGTCTACCATCACGTCAAACGTGACATCCACCGTGACGTCATCCGTCCCGGCAGATATGCCACCTTCTGTCACGTCTAACGTGACATCTGCTG
Source organism: Heliconius nattereri (assembly GCA_013403645.1). Classification (NCBI taxonomy): domain Eukaryota; kingdom Metazoa; phylum Arthropoda; class Insecta; order Lepidoptera; family Nymphalidae; genus Heliconius; species Heliconius nattereri. The sequence continues at coordinate 5,164,706 of JAAIXI010000226.1, read as the reverse complement.
TTATGTCAACCGTCATGGTGACGTCATCTGCACCAGTTTTGCCAAAAAGCAAAGCAAATGGCGATAGTCGTTCGAGAAAAGATACTAAAGGATTTCGGTAAATGGATTTTAAATTTATAAACGAAACCACGAACGAACGATTGCAGTTCTATTAAATATTTTTAGTATGTGTATGCAAAGAGAACCTACTACTACTATTAAGACACTCCATTCCCCACGCATCTCCCAGTTGAGGCGTGTTAAGTGGCAATACAACACCGTGTTTTGTCGTTTTTCAGAGCGAGAAAATGAAAATTATGACATCCGCCGTATGGGAATCGAAAACACAGTCATTGTTTTTAGGGTTAGACGCGACGATATATTACTCAACATGACGGTTATTTTATTAAATTTATTTTAAAGATAATGAAAGGGTTTAATCAAATTTTAATCAAAATTAATATGTTAATGTACGAGTAATAACACTGTGGAGGATATTGACAACAGTTCCGGTTCCGGCCTTGCTCTGGTGAGGTCGCACAATTGGACGCCCTTATTATGTATATTCGATGTCGATTATATACTTTAGTGTTGTGGTTCCCGCTTCGCTGTGCTGAGCTGCGTAGCACCCTGCTGTGTTGTGCTGCTCGGCGCTGCGTTGTCCTTAGGTCGATAGGACCAGAGAGTCTACTCTTCTGTGAGTACTTACACAGTTTTTATAGTTAGGCACGCACCTTCCGTTCACCGACGGAAGACTAGTTTTTGCCAAAGTGATAGTTTAGACTTAAATTACACACCTCCCCCACCGTAAGGTGAGGAGAATGACATAATGGCCGAAAAGGAAGATATCCTCCGCTACCTAGAAGCCCACCATAGTGAGGCTTACCGCGCGGTGGTTTATTAAGCGCGCAACCGCAACGCGAGCCCGAGCCCGCCCGACGACGGCCCGAGTGCCGATGATGACCAAGTAGAGCCGATGCTCTTGGACGGGCCGAGCGACTCCGAAGTCGCCCCCGAGGGAACTTCTCCGCGTCCCCCGCGCCCCTCGTTTAGCGCAACCGTCCGGCAACGAAATGGAGGCGAACAACTGCTCCTCCTCCGATGACTCAGACGACGGTTTCGAGACCGTCGCATCTCGTTCGGCCAAACGTAAGGCCAAGGCCCTTAAGGCCCCCCCGCCGCCCAAGAAGGCAAATAAGCCCAAGGGCAAAAACACCCGTGCGAATGGCACCGCGTCGCCGGTCCCCCTCTCCCCTGCCCCCGCAACTCCGGCCGAGCGGTAAGAGCCCGAGACCCCCCGCGCCACCCGTGTCACGCCTCCGCCGCCCATTTACCTGCAGGAAAAGAACAAATGGGACAAAGTTTCTCGTTGGCTTAACAGCCAAAATATCTCCTATTCCACCGCGCGCCTAACGCAGGTAGGAATCAAAATACAAGTAGCCACTTCGTCGGAGCACCGACAACTAACCTCATTCCTTAGGGAGTATCAAATAGGATACCACTCGTACGCCCTAGAGGACGAGCGCCAATTGCGCGTAGTTCTCAAGGGCATTCCGAAAGAATTAGACGTAGAGCTTGTTTTCTCCGATCTCCGGAATAAGGGTTTCCCCGTGCGCCAAGCGCATCGGCTTTACAATTCTCGCACTAAAGCGAAATTTGATATAGTCCTTGTCGTCCTGGACCTCACTAAAGAGGGAAAGGAAATTTTCAACCTGAGGTCGGTGTGCTCTCTCACCGGCATCAGGGTCGAACCCCCACATTCGAGGGGTCTCATAGGGCAGTGTCATCGCTGCCAACTATACGGCCACTCGGCCAAAAATTGTTTCGCGCGGCCTAGGTGCGTTAAGTGCCTAGACGACCACGCCACTGCGGATTGTCCCCGCAAGGCTCCTGATCCCGCCGTCCCTCACGACGAGACGCAGGGTCATACCGCGAACTATCGCGGATGCTACCGCGCGCCGCGCATACGTACCAGGCGCGGAGGCAAAAACAGGGAGGGCTAATCCCCATAATCGCAAAATAGAAGAGCCGGCTCCTAAATACGTGCCCGCCCCCTAGCCTAAGGAGAACGCGTGGTTCAAACCCGCGCCACCCCCGGTAGTCGCCCGCGCTGCGGCGCCGGTCAAGCCGCCGACCGTTAAGGTGGTGGTGGTGTGAAATCGCTACCATTGTACCTCTCCAATGGTAGCGATTTCACACTAGTGCTAAATTTAGTTAGATCTCTTGGTTTCAACGAAATCAAAATTTTCGCGAATAAATTAAGGAAAACGAATAGTCCAGACGACCGCGCTTAAGCGATAATCGAGCATATCAATCTCCTGGAAGCCATCGCGGGCTCCATAGCTAAATAATGTTTCCAATGGCGATCATCAATAGATTCACTCCATTACCCGCTGACTCGCAACTCGCGCGTATTAAGCCAAGAGCCCTGTAGCGACTTTTAACGCTAATGGTGTCAAACGTCAACGTGAGTCAATGAGTACCTTCGCTCACACTCACCTATTAGATATCTTTTGTATACAGGAATCTTTTCTTAAGCCCGGGGTTCGCAGCATTGCGAACTACAGGTTTGTAAGGAATGATAGGGCCATCAAAGGCGGCGGCACTATGATTTATTACAAAAAGAATTTACACTGTATACCGCNTTACAAAAAGAATTTACATTGTATACCGCTCGACCCTCCGTCTCTTGAAGCCGCCGAGGCGTCGGTGTGCCAGGTATTCCTCACAGGCCATCAGCCATTGATTATTGCCTCCGTTTATCGTACGGGAAATAGGCAACTATTAGAAAGCGACATTTTATCGCTACTTAGTATGGGTAACTCGGTCCTTCTGGTCGGGGATTTCAATTGTAAACATAAAAATAGAAATTCGTCGATAACTCATACCGACGGTAGGAGACTCCTCGAATTCACTAGTAAATATAACGCTTTTGTTATTGGCCCACCTTCACCCACCCGCCTTAGTGCCCGCGGCACAGGCGAGGTTCTCGACATAGCGATTCTACCGAATGTAGGCTTATGTCAACATTCAATAGAAACAATTCCCGACCTAGATTCGGACCACCGTCCTGTCATTCTCAAATTAGGCGAGGTGCGCCCCTCAGGCCCACCCACTAAAACAGCAATCGACTGGAGGAAATTTGCAAAGCTCCTCCGTTCGAATGAATCCCCTTTAAAGGAATTAATACCTGGCATCGCCGACTCCGCGGAGTTAGCAATGACGCGGCGAATAAATTTACCGAATATATTCAAAACACAACCCAGAGCTGCTCGAAAGAGGTACCAAACTTACCCGAAGGTAGGTTTGAAATCTCAGAAAAGCTCCGGCGATTGATTAGACGCAGAAACAAAGCAATGAGACGACACGACGCATACCTGACTGACGATAATCGTAGGGAATTTAATAGATTAAAGAGGAGAGTTCGATTCGAGTTCGAACTTCTGCGCGGGGAGTCGTGGGATAAAAAGCTCGAGGGGCTCGCTCCATCGCACCAGGCATTCTGGGCGCTGTCGCGTGTTTTCGTGTCGATTGTCTCTCGACTATGCCTCCTCTCATTAGGTCAGACTTATCAATTGCCGCCGATGACACCGAAAAAGCGGAATGTCTCGCTGACAGTTTAGAGGCTCAATGTACTCCGAGTAGTCAGCCCTGCGACCCGAGCCACATTGCGCGCGTGGATTCCGCGGTCGCAGAATGGGCTCTGACGCCCTCGCAAGGGGAACCGCTCCGCCCGACCTCGGAAGACGAGGTCAAAGACATCATCAAAAATCTCAAAGATAGGAAGGCCCCGGGGCCCGATAAATTGTCTAATAGAACACTTAAGTCCCTTCCGGCTCAGTTCTTATCTCTATTGGTCATTATTTTTAATTCCCTTCTCATGTCGTGCTCCTTCCCCGATGAGTGGAAGGAAGCCATTGTCATAGGTATACCGAAACCTAACAAGCCGCGGAATATGCCCTCTAGCTATAGACCTATCAGCCTTCTCAGCTGTTTAGGTAAAATTTATGAGAGAATCATTCTCATTAGACTCTCCGAGGTGGTAGAAGCCAAATCTCTGCTCATCAAAGAGCAATTCGGTTTCAGAAAGAAACATTCCGCCATCCACCAAGTCCATCGCGTGGTAGAGCACATAGCCCAATATAAAGTAAAAATTTCGTACCGCAGACACACTGCCGCCATTTTTCTCGATGTAGCGAAAGCCTTTGACAAGGTCTGGCATAACGGCTTGATTTTCAAGCTGCGGCGCTCTGGCTTGCCAGACTGTCTCGTGCGCATCCTGCGGGATTTTCTGTCAAATAGATACTTCCGCTATAAAGTAGAAGGAACTCTCTCCTCTCCCCGCCTCCTTCGCGCAGGCGTCCCCCAGGGTTCAACCCTCTCTCCTATGTTATACGCGCTGTACACAAGAGACATACCTCGTACCAGGGATGTACACTTGGCTATGTACGCCGATGATACCGCCCTATACACTTCTTCGCGTAACACACGCATAATAGCCGATCGACTTCAGAAAGCGGCCCGCGCACTTGGTGTGTGGTTCCGCCAATGGAGAATCGAGGTTAATCCAGAAAAGAGTAAAGCGATACTCTTCCCTCGCGCTCGTTCAGAGCAAATCTCTACCATCTATCTATTAGATAAAGCCATTCCCTGGGAAAAAGAGGTCAAATATCTAGGTGTCACATTAGACTCTAGACTCTCCTTCAAACCCCACGTCACGAAAGCTTGCAATAAAGCTAAATTCATTCTTAATAGATTATACTATCTCATTAACAAGCGTAGTAAAATGTCACTTAGAAATAAGCTGACACTATACAAAACTTGTATAAGACCCGTCCTCTCTTATGCTTGTGTAGCGTTCGCGCACACTAAGCTAGATCCCATGCAAAAGGTACAAAATAAATTCTTACGTATCGCATCAGGTTGTCCCTGGTTCGTGCGTAACGTCGACCTACATAGAGACTTTGAACTGGAATCGATTCACGAGCACAGCAAACGCTTAGCGAAGCGCTACTTTGAGCGCGCAGGCTCGCACGCGAATCCCCTCATCGTTAATGCGTGTGATTACATCCCTAATGCGCTCCCTAGACGTAGACGCCCGCGCAGCGTCCTTTTAGACCCCGATGACGCCATTACTATAGCGAATGCCCCGTATGTAGGTAAGAAACACACTACTCACACACGACACAACAACGTCGTCGATGGAATCGACGACGAAGTCCAGCTTATTCAACGGCTCAGTCACGTCTCGGCGCGGTCGGGCCCAGCGGTTAGGGACCGTTAGTTCCCTTAGAGTAGTCTAATTTGTCCCTAGTCGCGACTTCATGTCGCGGCTGGTTTGCTTAACATAGGTGAAATTCCAGTCCGCTCGAGGGCCGCAAGCCGAGGTTAGAGTCCCGCAGGGGGCGCCCTTACAGTCGTCGACTTCCTCACAGACAGCCACTTAGTGCTTGCATTTCTTCAGGGACAGAGTACCCTCTTCCCTACCCAACCGGTGTCGCTGTAAAAGCCAATAGGGCTAACAGCATTATCCACATGTTCGAAAAAAAAAAAAAGGATATTGACAATATTTTAGAAACAGAAATTATATTAGTAATTTACGAAAATATGTGATACAAGTGATTCATTCTGCCTACCCAGCCTAAGCGGGAAAACGTAGAGCTAAAAAAATAGATACAAAATAATATCCTCATGTCCTACAGGATAGGGTCAGCCCGTCGAGTCACAGAACCTCTACGCAACGGCGAGACGGAACGCGAGCGGCGACCTCCACCGCGCCTGCTGCCCGGCCGAGGCGATCCGGACTTCGGCACGCCCGTCTGAGCGCTACGCCTCACCTCTACTAGCTTCGACTCGCCTAGACTCGCTTGGACTCGCCTCAACTCGCCTCGAATTGATTCACTTCGCTTCGTTTCCTGTTGCTCGGTTCGCACTAGTACCGCTAGCTAGTTATGCTTAAACTTTAATATATTTATATGTAGTATGTATGTACTTATAATGTTTCATGTTTACGAGCTAATCGGCCTAATAAGCCGCTATATATTTTTTTATAGTTGGAAGTTTTCAAGAGCCATCCATAAATTTCGTCACATGTTAAGGGAAGTGGGATCGACGAAGTCTGATATTATGTAAAAAGGAGTGGAGAGGAGTCCCAAATTACTGTATTTAATTTAATAATATTTAATAACGGAACTGCTATATTTTTAAGAATGTCTATGTGTAAAATTGCAAAATATGTGACGCACACAAAGTAAGGGCAGTTTCACTAATATGACCAGTTATGACAAAGAGGTGGGGGTGTATCTTAAAATATGTATTACGTAATTTATGGATGGCCCCTTAATATCGTTTGAAATAATGTCGCGACTTTTCATATATCCTTTTTATGTACAGTGCCCTCCAAATATAAATTGAAATGATCAATAATGTAATAAATGAGGAAAAAATATAATAAAACCAAAAAAAACCTTGGCTGCAATATCTATTTATAAAAATATAATCAATTTAGAATATTTTTATCGTTAAGAGAACCTTTACAACTTTCACAATCATTGAAATTAGGATACCAAAAGTTAGTTGAAATTGTTGAAAAATTATTTCTGGGATTGTGTCTTTGCCAATGTCTTAACTTTTAATATTTTGTATGACCGCTATTATTTTGTAGAACTGCTTTAAGGTCTAGGTATTGATTCTACAAGATTTTTTTGTGTTTTGACCGGAATAGTCAACCATGTTCAAGAATTTTATTTTAAAACAAATTCTTGTTGCGTCTTATGGAAACAAGGATCCTGCAGTCTAATAAAATGTTCATTAGATTTAAGGTCCGGTGCAATTGAAGGCCACTCCAATAAATCCAATCGCTTCGTTATATTCAAAATATTGTTTAGTTATCCTTGCAGTATGCTTCGGATCGTTCTTGTGTTGAAACTTGAAAATACGACCTAACTCCATTTTTGTCAACAGATTGTTTTAAATTGTCGCTGAAGATATTACAATAGATCTGTACTGTTATCTTACCTTCAATTATTATAGCCATTATTATTTCAAACCATTCAAATGACGTCATAATATCTAATTATTAAATTTAATTACCTACACTGCCCCAACAATATTAAAAAGTGAGATTGATGAGAAGATATTAATAACCGCGAGAATATCGGGAATCGTTTAAAGCTTGCTGTTTCAACTGACTTTTGACGTACTTAATTCAAGTTGTACGCGCATAACCATAGATTATAGATTTTAATTTCCGAGAATTCCTTTCTTTACGTATTAGAATAGTGTATCCGAAAATAAATAGTAATTATTTTTTGGAGGACATTGTATCACACACTGTAAATATTAGTTACGGTGCTTCTAATTATATATTCTTACACTAGACAAAGTGTTGAATAATTTTAGAGCGTAATATTTAAACATTCTATTTTTAATTAATATCGCCTAGGATTAAATAAAAAGGTCAAAACGTGGAAAGTGTAAGCTGGCGTCGACTTTAATCTTAGAACCTTGAAATTATTCATATAATAACTTTTATATTAATTGTGATGATCCTAATAATGATAAAACAAATTCAAAAACATTTCAAAAATAATAGACAAGTGTTCTGTCAAGAGATTTTCTTATGTTTCTTAATAAATGATATCTAAAGTGTATACACCGTTTTAGTTTCCAGTATTATCCGGCATAGTAAATAGACGATCTCCTCTCATCGCCGAAATGTCTCGAACATTGCGTGATGAGTGGCGGAACTCTACACTGCGCTTTGTCTTGCCGGATGTGGTAATTGAACCCACAACCCTGTTTACAGTCAGATGTTTGAATAGGTATTATTTCCTGCACGGTAGCGACGTAGTAAAACAATATTAATTTTCGTAATATAATTATTATGTCCTAAGAAACTATTTTTTAATATGTAATTTTTAAAATTCCACAATTTTGAAATAATTTTACAAAATTATTAAGATTCTTTACATATCCTGTAATTATATTTAATTATTATGCATATAACCAGAAAAACATTCCTCGGTATTATCCAATAAAATATATAGTACATAATCGATGTAAATTGAATAGATGAGGCCATTTATTCTTGAAAGTTAAAAGAATAAATCAACTTACCCGTTTTAGTGCAGTAGTACCCGGCACACGGCAGTGTGGCCAGAGGGAACTAAGTGTTAAGACACTCCGTTCCCCACTTTCTGCCTGATTCTGGTGGCATTGCGTGTTGAGTGACAGAACCCAACGCTTTCTTCAAAGATTATACTTTTTATTTAGTTTCGGGCAAAGTTCTAAAAAAAATGAGTGCAGTAGAACCCCTTAAATGTGATCACGTATCAAAGCCATGACGCACCGCAAAAGTTATTTAAAAATAAATTTGTATTTATACACAAATATTGTATTGCTGTGTACAAAGTTAGAACATAATATTACGAGTTATTTTCCCTTCTCCTCTTAAAACGCTATTTTGATTTGGTTTCTATTCTGCATAGATTCGTGCTCAACTGGCACGCTTGAAACGCCATAATCGGAACTGAATTGAGTATAAATATTAAATTATAATGAAATCTTGAGGACAGTCGTGGTACAGAAACACAAGCATGTCACATGCATACGGGTAAATGCGAAAGTGGGGAGTGGAGTGCCTTAACAAGATTCCCTGCGCATATGATGTTGCTGATCATGAAGCTGAAAAAAAAATCTTACTATTATTTCAATTAGTGAATACGTGAATATAATTTATCTGGTCTACCATTAATAAAATGAATATCGTTAAGTTTTTAGACTGTAGTGCAATTGAAACTGCATTTTTGCTGCCTCTATTAAGAAATAGGCAAGCAATAGGAAAAATTAACTATAAATTATAAATAAATAAAATTAGAATAACTTATTGGTTTACAACGACGCACAAAATTTGAGTGATTTAGTTCCAAATTATAAAAGTAATATAAAATACTTTTTAAATTAAAAAAAACACACACATTGGCTTCCTCTACACGAGGCGCAGCTTTCCATCTTTGATCTCTTAATGACCTATCGTCTGCCGACTTGAAACCTAGATATTTTCCCTATTGTATATTATATAATATACATAACTTTAATTATGCTTATTTTTAATCTCGCTCAGTGAAATAAAACACTTGGTTGTGTCATTTCAAGGTGCACAGGCTGACATTTATTTTTATTATAGGTAAGGCTTGTGATGTAGAATTTAGAAGGAAAATTAAAAATTTAACAATTATTTGTTAAAATATTTTTTGTTACTTTTTAATATTGTATTTACTTATTTCCTACTTTTTATTTTCCATGTACATTTTTTTAGAAATTTATTTTATTATATATCGAAATATTTCATAATGTTTTTAATATTTTATGCTATTTATGACGCTTTAGTTATTGAATGTTGGAATGATTTTATAAATGACGATTTACATTCACATTTAAAATATTTGGCATTCACAAACCAATAAAAAATCTTATAAGATCGACGAGACATCTCACGTTACGGTAAATTAGTCCGCAACGTAGAATTTTTCAACTCCCACGCGTCTTGAACTATCATCACTTGACAACGTAAATATTTTACGCAACACCTTTAGTATATCGGTCTCTTTTTATACTTTGAAGTCTATTAATAAAGCTTTCATTTTTGTATTTTCTGTCAAATATGCCTTTACAATTATTTTTGTGTTAATTAATCTAAATCGGTCACCGAATTCCTACAAAATTCTTGGCGCTTGAATCTAAAACAATGTAATGACGTTCGACAGTAAAAAAACCTTTTAATTATATCGAATTACTTTTCTTTTCATTGCTATATATTTTTAAGAACAAAAATTGTTCTATTCACATAAATAACATCACTATGTTTAAATATTATTATTTATTTTAAACACATACCTATCCATTATACATAACTTATTGATTTCTTACAACATCCGATGAGGACATTCTATTAATGTAATTTATTAAGTAATTGTTGTAAATAATAATAATAATAATAGGGTGCATATATAGCCAACAGCTGTCTGGATAAATGCCAAAACATATAACGTAACCCGCGTAAGTAAATATACGCCACAAAACAGCTTTGTTTATAACCAGTGATAAAGTTATAATTATAATGTTATTTGTCATATTATCTAATATTATGTTCTAATTTTTTTGTTCTTATTTATATTTTAAGACTTTCACATTATTTGATGTATAATCATTTTGTGTTAATATGAAAATGTGCAGTGACCTCTATTTAATATTTAATATGTAACTATAATTAAATTTGTGAATTTTAAAATTGTATTAGTAATCATCGAGAAATTATTAAGTAAGGTTTATTGTATGTATTTGCGCTTTTATATACCTATAAAATAAATTTAATTTCATTCTCCCTTTTTTATAGTAGTACCCACAACCTGTTAGGTAGAAAATTTGGAAACAATATTAAATCATGACTTCATGAGTCAAATTATTATAATGAGTAATAACGAAATTCTGTTAATAAAACAATTTAAACATTATTTATTTTGTATACATATATAGTACCTGTTGCATAAATGGATATTCATAAATACTAGATATTGCGCTATTAAATTATATGAGATAAAGACAATTGAGAGTCATCTCAGCAGTAGTACTTATATGCATTGTCAAGAGAACGTTTTAAGAAATATTGTGCGCGTAAAGCCTTGCTTCATTAGGTATATGTTGCATCGAGCAATGTACATCGTTTACAAGACAATACGCATTTGTATAACATCAAATGAAGTAAATTTATATGAGTAACCTATATTGTTTTATTACTGTCGTTCCTTTTTTTTAATTTCATAAATACATTTTACTATAAATCCAATAATTACTGTACACGAATGTACCTGATGTGCTTTTACATCAGCAGGGCGACGGTCGGATCCGGAAAGGCGAAGTTAAAAAAAAATAATCTGCACAACAACAGCACTTCTTGTTTTCCCGAAGAAAGTACAAAAAAATATTCTGTTTTCTTTTAACATGTGATACATTTCCCTCCTTCCTAAAATTGATTTTTCATTTTATTTTTAATATTACATTACTACTTGATGTGTGAGGTAAGCAGTAACATTTAAAAATGTTTAATTATGTTCATACCACCAAGTGAGAATTGAATTCACAGCCACCATGTTGATTCCCACTGCCACGATGATTTTCCCTTTATATTGAATTATTAATTATAAAATGTTTGTAAAACATTTATTTACAAGCAAAGCTAGTTTAAATTCTCATTATTTTATGACCAATTTTATGACAATATAAAAGATGCAAAATTGTATTGTTACGGTAGTTAAAATTATAATGGCAACACTTTACTGTCACTTTGACAACTTTGGTAATAATTATTACAACAGATTGTCTAATGGCCAAGCCTATCTATATCTTTCTCAGTTAAGATTTCGTTAAAAATTATTTTATTTTGAATAACACACTGGTAACAGGACTCTTACAGACATGGTTGTTAAAGTGTATATAAGTGGTATTTCAGGAAACAAAGAGGCAAGTATAATATTAGAAACTTCCTGGGATAACCGGGCGCTTTTCTTGACTTTCCAGTGCTGATTCATAGTTCGATTTGTTTTTAACTTTTTTTCGTGCACTTTTAAGGTAAAAAAGAGACAGCAGCGTGTTTTAATGATACTTGATTCGAAAAACATTAAATATGAAATAATTGACATAACGGAACCTGGTAGAGAAGATGATAAGGATTTTATGCAAAATAATTCAAAATCGAATGGAGGCACTGTAAGTGACCCCAATCCTCGAACACCTTTACCTCCTCAAGTGTTCAACGACGACGAGTACTGTGGGGTAAGTGTTATCGATTTTATTTCATTTTTGAAACTTACTTTAGTGCAGTTCTTACTATTTTTTTTTTTGGAAAAAAATTATCAAAATTAAGTTAACTAAATATTTCATTATAATTAACTTTATATGAATTTGTGGTTTATTACAGGACTATGATCAGTTTGACTTAGCTAATGAAGTAGATACACTGGAACAATTTCTTAAGGTAGAGGTCCCGGCAGAAGAACTTCAATTAAACAATAAGGTTTACCTTTTAATTTATTCAATAGTTATTTGAGTACTTTAAATTATTTAGTATATTTGTGTCTAGTATTATCATCAATAAATCTCTACATTTTGAAGGTAGGCTAGTAGAACATTGTGTATGAATGTGCATAATTTTATATAATTAAAGCAGTTCCTTAAACCTACACTTTTATTGAATGCCACGGGCACTGCTCTGAGGTCTTTTCTCTGCAAAGAGACAATGTGCTATGCACACAGGCATGGTGGAACCATGGAAGCTAACAACTTTACTCTCATTCTTTCAGAGTAATGTTATTAATGGCGTGCTTCAAAATAACGAGGATGAAAACGAGTCAAAAGAAAAATCCCCAGAACAGGATTTAGTTGAACAGGCAGACAAATCTAAAGACATAAATGAAGTTTCTGCTGACGATGGCCATTCAAAAGAAAATTCTCCAGAGATTGAAGCAGCATCCGTAGAAAAAGAATCCTCACCTGCAAGAAACCCTTCCCACGACAAGGAAGCATCTGCTGATGATGATCAGAAACCTAATGAGACTGATGTTGAATCTAAACAAATTTCAGAGAGTGAAGCCTCTGTAGATGTAGCCAAGAATGGTGCTAGGTCTCATGGTCAATCAGAAGAGAAAAATGAAGAAAATGAACAAATTGCAGAGAATGCCTCAGAAGCACTTATTCAGAATGAACAGCTGGCTTCTACAGAATAATTTGCTATCATCTCATGGGCTCATGTTATCAGCTCAAATCATTTATTTAGCACTAAGCAAGCACTATCCATCATCATTGCATTATTTATATTGCATATATCATATTTTTGGCATACTTTAAGTCTTGTATATAATGCAAATTCAGTGAACTCCCTTATGATTCATATGACCTTGTGAAGTATATGCTGTAATAGTTTATTGTTAAATGGATTTTGTGTCAGCCTTGTTGATAGCAAAGTTTGAACGAGTTGCCTTGTGACTAGTTAGTATAGATTAAGTGATGAAAATTTAGCTTTAGAAAGTAAAACCATAAAGATTGTTTATAAATAAAATTGAAATTGTTAAATTTTTCCTGAACTATTCACCATTATGCTACATGTACTAGTCACTGATTATATCGTCCTTACATTGTACAGGAGGGGAGCTCATTGCCATTACTTGTTGGTTTATAATGTTACATCTTTGTAGTTATTGCTATCATGTGGCCTATTTAAATTTTCTATGAAATTAATCAAATTATCATTCTCTAACGTAATAGTTTATTAATTAACATAGACATGTATTATTTGAAAGTATTATTATTATTTTTTTCACAAAAATATTTGTATAATTAAATGAAATAACTATTTACATTGGAGTGCTCATTTGCTTAAGAAACTCAAATATTATCATTTACATGACATTATTGTTAAGTAATATAAGACTTTGTAGTCTAAGGTGCTGATTTTATATTTCTTTGATTTATACATAAATGGGCATTCTATGAATTTAATCCTTTGTTAATTTTTATTGTACATCCTTTGATGTCATCATGTTTATTGTTTTAAAGACACTTTTTACTAATATTTTTTTCACATCAATTATATAAATGCTACATAATTAAGAGCTTTTATTTTAAACATATTATTATAAAAATAGTTAATATAAATATTAGGTTTCGTACTTCATATTTCCTGTGTTCTAAGAAACTGCAAGGCTAGATTTCGATTTCATTAGGATAAAAAAAAAACAATTTTTTTGCCAAAATTATGGGATTTTCTAATTATTCTTAGATTTACAAGATCAATTACATTGTGAAGGCTCATGTTCTCGTTCCTGATTCTAAAGAATAAAACAAAATATAATTTATTTAACAACCTGCATCGGCTTCTTTCGGCGATTGTGTGATTTAGATGTATACTATTTCATTTATTAATAAATTATTTGTTTAATATTAATGATAAAAAAAAGACCTGAGAGGCCCGCCGCGCAGTTATTGTTGATGTTGCTTTCCCATGGTGACAATGTGTTTCATCATTCATAATGTAATACGTAAAACAGTGGCGTAATGAGGGGAGATGGGTAAGGGGGGTTATCATGCACCGGGCGCCGCTCATAAAGGGGCGCCAAATAGCCCGCAAAACTATTAAAACATACATATAAAATTATATTGTCTTCGTCTGGGGAGCGCTGTTAAAGTATTTTGCCATGGGCGCGAGTTCAGCTCGCCTCGCCACTGACGTAAGGTAATTAAACGTAGTAATACAAAGCACGGCGTTAAGTTTGGCCTGTCAACATGCAATTTCTCGAAAATGTTACAAGGCATTAATGGTATACTGGGCGAACAGCGTAAAAATATTAGGTAAAAATATAACTTCCCGATATTCCAAGAGATCTTGGTTTATAATGTTTACAACTACAGAGGACACAGACGTAAACATTTGAAGGAACGAACGGAAAGTCGGTAGTGTTTTTATATGTGACGGGGTGTGATTTAAGTTTAGTTTGTAATTTCCAGTTCCACTGTAGGAATTGGTGACAAACCCAGTTACTATACCAAATTGGTTTAAGAACTACTTTTTACAGGAGAAGTTTGTTATTTAATTAGAATTTATATTTTATTGCTTGAAATATAAATTCTGTACAAAATTGTCAATTTTGAGCAACATAATGGCAAGCATTTTAGCCACCTTTACCTTGCTTTTCGCCGAAAGGAACCTTCAAATTATGTTGATTGATTTAAATCTTGTTAACAAAATCCTCTGGATGTACATTTTTATACAGTTGTAAAAAATACTACATTTAAAGAAAGAAAAAAATGCAAGCATAATTTTTTTTGCGTGTTAACTGAATAAGTTAATAATATTTTTATTTACTTATTCAGTTAAGTGGGTATGGAACATGGCTTTAAAACCTATTACAAAATTCCAGTATTTAATATTTAACTTACTTTTTAATGTTAGAAAAAGCACAACAATAGAATTTTTATTAACATTGTATTTATATGCAAAGAATATAATTATTTATATTACTAAGACTATCATTATATTAATTTATGTAATAATTAATCAATACCTTTATCTACATTAATATGAAAATATGATAGATCTAGCTTTTTATTCTATCGTTGAATGCATTTTAATAAATTTTATGATAAAATATAGGGACACTTTAGAATAAGAATATATTATTCGAGAACTTTACTTACTACTTACTTAGGATATAAAATATGCACCAACAAAGTGTAAAAATACTTATGTATTTTTAGCTAACCATATAATACTTCTTTAAAATTTTCATTGCTAAAACAAAGTGCGTTTGAATTGATTCTATAGCTATTACACATTTTTTAATAGACAAGCATAGATTTTTACGCTGCATGCAATATATTGTTTATTTCATTGATATTATGTTCAAATCTGAAGACTAAATTGGAATAACTTTTTTATTTATTTACCTAAAATTATGAAAAATAATGCTGCTTTGTCTTTGCTGTAAAGAAATTAAACAAATTAATAAGCAGAAAGAGGCGTAAATCTGCTGAAACTAGGTATAATTTACAGATAAAATATTATAATACAAGTTATTAAAGTAAAGAAATAAAAAAAAACAAAATAAGTAATTAAACATATAATATTTCAGCGCAATCAATCATCTTGAGCAAATTAATCTTTGTAATTTTCTACATAACTATAACTTAATATAAATATGGAATAACATGATATTATATAAAATCTAAAATGGAAATGTTGAATAGGCGTAGACCACTATGCAACTAAATGTATATGACATAGTTCATATATTTTTTTTCATGACAGGAGAAGGTGGGTTGCTAAATTCTTTGAAAAGCGAGTCACTCGCCAATTCTGCAAGATTTCTACGACGTATTTCAGCGTCCGGTAGTTCTTCTAATAGACCAGCTTGCACATTCTTGTCAAGAGTTACGAGTCGCTGACGAGAGCTTTTATATTCTTCAATAAGACTGAGATTCCTTTTAATGCCATCGACTAGTCGCACTACTGAGTACTCCCCCATGGCGGCCCCTTCTTGTAATTTACTACCTGCTATCTTGGCCATAGATGATTTTTTCACGTCAACGACAAATTGGATAAGCCATATCTTCAAGTTGGTTACAATTTCCATTGGCCCCTCGTACTCGTTAGGCACTATGCCATCTACTTCAGATTCGAAGAAGGACAATAGAGGAAACCAAATTCGTGTTCTGTAAAATAATATTTAAATTGCTTATTGTCTGCTCCGAGAAAAAACGCGCGGCGTTGAGTTCCACCATTCAACAAAAGCAATGTCTCAAATTTATTGGTCTAAATTTCAATGTTAACCTGTACTAGGTGGAATGGAAGTATTATGGATATGGTCATAAAGTTACGCAAACGATGTGGGGTCACTCACTATTAAGTAGTTTGTCAAAAACCGATGGTAAGGAATATAGAGTCCATATTAAAATTGTATAAATATACTACGTGAGGAAATTGAGATATATTTAGATTTTTTTTTAGTTTTCGATAATGATGTATATCTATTACATAATACCTACATTATTTATATAAAGAGATCTCTTACTTATATTATTTCAGCTTTCAATTTATTTTTATATATAATATTCAGGTTATGGATAATTTTCGTTGATACCACAATGCTGTGGTTCATTTAATAAGAATTGAGTAGCGCCAATGAAATCCTAGCAAGGAGGAATGAGGGACATTATAAATAAAGAAGTAGAAAAAAACTGGGGCAGTAGATATTACGAATAATGCCATATTTTTAATATTTAATGTCTATAATATTACTTACCGAGAAGAGTCATTTTGCATCAAAGCTTGGTTATTAGACAGAGTGTGATAATAAAGGAAGAGACGCGACGTTATATAAAATGCAATGAAAACGTCAATAGAGTAGTGCTCGTGAGCCGCCAGAATGAAAAATATGCCGAACATGTTCATCACCCACGTCAGTATGTGCAGGAGGTACAGGCTGCGTGAGGTGTCTGGAATTAAATTTTAATAAATTATTATTAAGCAACTGAAAGGCTATGCTGCAAGCATATTATGTCACCCCATTCTCCGCTTTTCGTACAAATCAAGACTCTGCGACTAAAGTGCCAACACAGTCAGTGGAGTAGCGAGCCTAACTCGTGTCCGGGGCAAAGTACTTCTTCAGCGCCCCACAGACGAATCAATTTAAATTGGTACACAAAAATTGTTGTTCAAAGTCCTTTTTATGTAAATAGATAATATTCGTCTGTGTATTTTAATAACTCATACATTGTATACAACATTAGGTCCAATTTATATCCACGTGGTTTGGCTGCAATACAGAGCTTTTGGCACACGCTTTATTACCCGTTATATTATGTATAAGTAACGCGACTGTAATTTTTTTGGTTGAAAACAGGACATACCTACGTATTTTTTAATTAATTATCAATTTTCTTTATTTTACAAAAATTGTATAAATTGGGTAAAACACTTCCGCTTTTGATTTTTTCACCTGTTTTCGTTTTCTTTTGTTAGAGGTGGAACTAGCAACAAAAAACTAACTTACTTAACTAACTAACTTAATTAATAAGAGTTTATATAAATTACCTATTACCAATTTTTTGTTAGATTTTTTAACGTCAATTATAAATTACTTTGAATAATCTCACATAAATACAGTGAAAATGAGCAATGAATAATATATGGATAACTTCTTAATATTACGTAGCAAAGGAAACCCATTGTCATTAGTTGTTTCCCTGTTTTAATTGGTGAAACAAAAGTACTGCGAAGTTACATATGAGTCATAGCATAGCGGTGCACTATGGGATTACTAACCCAGGTAAAGCTTCCTTATAGCGCAATCTCTAATAAGCTATAGTTTGTAAAATCAAATATATAAAAAATCTATTTGTTTGTTTCAAAGAAATTGTCGTATTCACCATTGTTTTCTCCAAAAATATTCAAAACTACAATAGCGCAATACGCGTTGCGTTCCGTCCAGTCAATTTTCTTTGGACTTTAGTACTTTATGTTTCACTTAGAGTCTCTTAAAAGCAAAATTCTTACTAAAAAAATCTCCCAAATATGTACATATATGTATGTATTCCCGAAGCACCATTTTGAGTAGGTAACTGGTTTTTAATAAGTCCTATTATTTTTTTATGTGGTCAGATAAAGAATGGTATCATTAAATATATTAAAAAACCAATGATAAAAATATCTAACATAGTAGGTACAAACAGACATATGTACTTACCTATGTGGTATAGGAACAAGTGAACTTTGTACGTGAACGATAATTCATAATAGCTAAGCGTTTTAGTAACCACTTAATGATAATAAATTGTTTCCGTATAAACCTAAGCATAACCAATAATATTATTATATATTTTTTAGAAATTTCTGGTGTTTCTTACTAATTCTTATCGTACACTGTAGCTGAACCTGTTGGCTATTAAAAATATACTTATGAGTTACGAAGCGTACAACAGAAATATTTTCTAAAGTTAATAATAGACATGCCCTGCAGTAAAGTATCGTCGATATAAAAATGTTTTTTCTTATCACGTAACACCTTGATTTGATAACCATAACTTGTCGCGTAATTTCACAAAAACGCCGCTAACTATTGACTACGTTACAAGGTAATAGTGACTAATCTTTCCGACAAGAATATAAAATCAAAAATAAATATATTATTTTCTTTACATTATACATGAATAATGAAGGTGATAGATAATATGTAGTAAGATATTTTTATCAAATCTGCGTCGTCTCATTAGAAATTAGAATGTTTTATTTAGAAATTAAATGTTGTAAATCAATTTTAAATTATAGGTACCATGGCATGATAAGGGAACATACTTAATATGAATATTCTAAATACAAGCAGCAAGCGTTTGTTTACTACTTTTATTAGTTTTTTTTATTATTTATCGACATAATGAGGTCTTCTTAATCTAATCTTAGCAAAGTTTCATTTAACATAAGTGTTAGATAACATTTCATTTTGGCCGTTGAAACAAAAGCACATTCAACAAAATGTCGTTCATTATAACTGTCATATTTTATTTATTTATAGCTTCACGCTGTGTTCCGCACTTAGCACAATAGGCAGTGAGAATTTGGGAGCCTAGTGTTGCACCTAGTGAACACACTTCGTCGCCATTAACACAGTTCCCAACCAAATTCTGAGAGCATTAGGTGTTGAGAAGCGAAACTTAACGCCGCGCCATACTAGGGCGAAGAAATGAAAATATTTAATATTTCATGTCCCCGAGTTAGAATTGAACCCATAACCCACAACAAAAACCACGACATGGTTCGACTGTCATTCTATTAATAAAAAAAGTATGTTATAAGATAATATACATTTTCCCTAAAAGGTTTAAATATTATAGACAAGATAAACAACAAGAATATTACTACTAACAACTATTGCATTATGGACATAAGCACGTACCTACAATAGCAATTCTGCTTCCGATATTACGTGATTTAATGACGCATATAAATGTTATCAATAAACATAGTAATAAATTGGAGTTTGCAAAATATAATATACGACACGGAAATAATCTTAATGGCACAGTTTCAATAGTAACAAAATATAACACTATCGAGAACTGTAAACAAATTGAATGTGAATCTCAACAATGCGATATCGTCTTTTAAAATGTTATGGAAATATAAACCTAATTAATATTTTGCATTTAATTTTAGCTGTCACCTAAGAGTGCGTTTGTTAGTTTAATTTATATATTCGTATAGTATGTACCTACCTACAAAGCTTTCAACAAATCGTACTTCGGTTATTTTACTTTTTTAAAATAGGAGTACTTAAATGATCAACTTTAGATAATGTTTACAAAACACAGATGGAATATGTAAAAATGGATTCTGAATGGAAAACATTTCCAGACATGATAACATTTCATCTGCAATCTTGTTGCCAAATTAATGATGTCATAACGCATATAGGTAAATTTTAATCTTTTGATGAATACCAAATTTGTTAAAGAAACTTTTACAGAATGTCTAATTAGTATTTATGTACTTATGTAATATATTTTTTCTCGTAACAACAATTAAGCCGTGCCATCGTTAACCTTCACTTAAGTACAATTCTGAACGGAAATATAAAATTTATACCTAAATGTAAATAGCAATTGCAGTTTTTTTTCCTGTATACATAATTAATGATATGAAATTATGATGTAATTTATATTTTAAAAAATATATATTTAAAGAAAATGTATATTTGAGGCCAGTTGTAGCGCAGGGGCACAAAGCGCTCCTGTAAACCGATTGGTTGTGGGTTCCATCGTAATCCAAGAAATTAAATAGTTATTTACATTTATACTTTCATTTCTTGGTATTGACGTCGAAGAAAAGTGCGGCGTTTAATTCTGCCATTCAGTGGGGAACGGAGTGTCTTCATACTAGGTTCCCTCTGCTTCCCCATTGTATAAGATATTAATGTTAATATAAATTTTATTAAGTAATGAAACAACGTGCATGCATTACAAGTCTCAACTAGTATTTTTACTCAGTGTCATAATATGTTGTTAAATTTCCATATAAACGCCAAATATATTATCCGTACGTACGTACGTACGTTCTTCAATTCAAACAATACGAGATAAATAAATAATAAGAGAAAATTTTATAATAAAATTCACAATTAATATTTTTTCCCTTAAAAACCCACCATATCTTTGATACCACCTCAAGCAAAGAATTGCATAAGTTTTATAACTTTCACAATAATTTGTTTATACAAGTTGACAATTTTCACAAAGTGGGCTTTTTGTATCTAACCAACATTCATTTAGGTACAAAATATGAGGTACGGATAAATCTGGAGTACTATAAGTAGGTACGCTACCTCGACGAATATAAACCAATAAAATGTTTTAGATACACAGAAAAAAATGAAATCTGTTTTTAACACACTTAAGTTTCTCTTGTATTGATCTATCTCACACGCAATCAATCTAAGAAAATGAAATCTTGCAAAGCAAATTGCTGATTTTATCAGATGCCATTACAATATTTTTAGAGCAAAAACTCATGTCCTTGCAACCATGACCAGGACCAGGATAATGATAAAATACTTTAAAGCCTTTACTTGAAAAAATCAACGTATATTATTTTAAGTAACTTTTGTTTAAGACAAACAATAGTGTCAATGAATCTCGTGTCGTGGCGCAGCGGCAAGGGTGACTGTAACATGACGGTTGTGGGGTCGATCTCCACTCGAGGAAATGAGCTATTTATTTACATTTCTTCGCTCTGGTGTCGAGGCAAAGGGCGGCGTTGAGTTCCGCCACTCAACACGCAAAGTCTTCAGAATTCGACGGAAAGTGGGGAATGGAGTGCCTTAACACGAGGTTCACTCTGCCTACCCTGCCGTATGCCGGGTACAGCGTGAAGCTGATTTATTTATTTTATTGCTTTTTAAGTATTTTTTTACAGTCATATACTTATACGATTAAAATTATGCATCGTCTTAAGCTGTTTAATAACAGCGTGTGTAACCTGAACTTACGCGTTAGGAGTTAGGTATAATCACGTAAATCCCAACGTGTAAAGAGGACATATGGTTGCATTAGGTACACTTGAATGTATAAGTGCATTATATTGGTTTATTACATATCATCAAGAAGTGAACCCAATTCACGTACAATAAAACTGTTCCTTGAACCTTTTATCATATTTACTGTATTGTACCGAGTGACTCATATAGGTAGGGTACATCAAAAAATATAAACAAAGCTTTGTAAATCTTTCAATCTCTTTGTTAAGCTATTTTGTTGAACCAATTCATTTATTAATATATTATTATTACTTAACTGTTACGCATTAAATTAAAGTAGGTTGAGAAAAATTTATGGTCCGTTATTATTTTATTGTTAAAAAAAAAGTCAGTTATAAATTATAATATCATGCTTACGTAAAATATTGAAATACAAACATTGCATCAAGTAATTTATTCTATTTGTCATGCTGTTGGAAACTAAGGAATTATTTAGGTAAAGGCAATTGGTATTTTACCTTTACAATAATATATTGATCTTTATTGTAAACAAATGACTTATGCAATTATATGGGTATAGTTCTTACTTATTTGACAATTTTTTTTTAATTTTTAAGTAATATTTAAATGATAAAAATATAAAATAATCAAACAATTTTTAAATGTTATGTTAAGAGTTAACTCAAATAAATACTTAATAAAATATTTTTAAAATAATATCAAAATATAAATATGTGTTTGTATTTAAAAAATATTTATAAAATAATTTTATCTATTATTAGGTTATAGGTATATATTATATGATCTTCACGAATCTCTCGCATAGTGCAAAAACTGTAGGATGATGCGAAGCAAAAGTATACTTGTAATAAAAATGATATTATTTTATTATAAATTAATTTTGTATTACATTTATATATATATTATGAATATTAACGTAACAAATTTCTATAGATCCATAGTCAAATATATACAATTGAAGTTCAGTCAATGTTTACACTCTTTGAATCGTTAAATTGTACCCAAAATGTGTCAGTAGCTTATTAGGGTTATCTAATTAGGTGCTCTTTGTAACGACACACAGTTTCAGGACAGACAGTTCGCTTTGTGGGAACTTAATGTTAAATAAAAACAATATGTACTATATAAAATATTATACTTGTGATGAATAGCATATTTGGCTGTTTTTATCGTATTCGGAGATTCTGAATATTTAGATAATACATTTTATTGGAATGAGGTAATTTAATTGATGAAATATAATTAATTATTGAAACATGTCATAATTTTTTTAAAAATCATATAGAGTATAATTATTATATAGTTAGATTATACACCAATAGTCATTGGTGTATAATCACCCTTTTTATTACAAATCTCTGTATATTCGATATTTAGTCTCTGTTGTATATTCGATATTTAGTAAATGGGTATGTTATATATTGCAAGCCTACTAAACTACCATGTTCATGCAACACCATGTACAACAGTAAAAAAAAACAATAACAACTTACATTCAGTGATGAAAAAATTCAGTAATGTCAATGCAACAGTGTGTCCAGAGAACATGTAGTCCCCACAGGTTCGTACTCCTCGTACAGACATGCCTGCACCACTCCAAATGTCATAGGCTTGGCGGAGCCTTCGACCCCACACAGTAAGGTCATCAGCGGGGGGGTAAAATCGAGGCTCACATTTTAAATGTGATCCTGGTACTGATAATGATGTTATCAACATTGTGAAACAGCGCAATAGAAATACTGTTCCAGCCAATGCAAAGAATCTCCTCAGAATTATGAATCTGACAAAAGATAACATTTTAAATCATCCTTGTTATTCAACTACTCTAAAAAATATTTATACAAGTTGATAAAAACATTTCTTAGAAATTTCAAAACTAAATATAATACATCTTTCAATTCTCTATTTTTTTAATGTATGATAAATACAGTCTAATTTTCATTAAAAATAAATTCCACTGCCTCCACCAAGAAAAAATTGTATATGTATTTTGTATAGTAATAAACTGTTGATACAAAGTTCATATTCTCGATAAATAATAGAGATGACTTATGTATATTGAACAAAAGACAAATAATGACTTCCAAAGTCACAAAGAAAAAATGTAAAGTGCACACAAACAAAAGAATGTATGATTTTGTAATCACTTCCACAATTATGATAAGTATTTATGTGTCAATATATTTTCATATAAATCAGCACTTAAGCAAACTAGAATGTTTTCTATTGTTTAGAAACAAATAGTAATTAATAAAGACAAATTAAACTTACCTATGTTTATGGAAGAACAATACTACAAGCCATATAGCCATTAGAAATGAACCTGTTATTTCACACATATCAAATGCCCAAGGAATGTGGGGCACATTGTCCAGAAAGAGATCAGGCAGTGGAGGATATTTTTTCATATCAGGCACCTTATCATGAACAATAACCATCACTACGGCAGTGACCCAAGTTACCAGAAATACATAACCTGAGATAAAGTAATACACAATTTAATCCATATTTATCTATATAAAAATTTTATTATTTTATTAATATTAATAAAATATTTTTTTTCTATAAAATATCATATTAATATATTATGAAAATTACCTAAAGCTATAGCAGTTTTCCACACCTCAGGTTTAAGCTTTGAAGCCTTAACATCTGTACTAAAAGTTGATGGGCATTCTGAATTTCTCTCATATAGTTCATTTTGTAATTGATTATGGAGATTATAGCTCAAATGTGATAAATTGGTACCAACAAAATTTATATTAGTTGCAGGATTATTTAATGTTTGATCTTCACATAAACCAAGTTCATACATTGCATTTCGGTTGTTTCTTTGTAATTTTTTCACTAATAAAATAAACCTTTTCCTTTCTCCCAATTTTAGCTGATCGAAAGGATAGTCGTAAAAATCTCGATCTACAAAAGACAGGAGACACTGTCCATCTATGTCTTGAGATTTACATATATCTATTATAAAACTGGATATCTTCTCTTTATGTAATATTTCTAAAACTTCTTTGTTGCTCCACTTAATAATATCCACATCCATTTTTTGGATTACGATCGCAAGTACTATTTATGAAAGTAACTGTACATATAAATAATATTGTTAAAATTCATATCATAGTTAAGGTTAAATCTTTGGTTTATATAAACATATTGTTGATTTTACTGTCACTCTTAATTTCTCTTAACACCGATCTGCGCGAAATTCAGATTAATAATATGATCTGATGTTCATGTTACAGTGCATAATGTCACTATGACAGCACATCAATGTTATGATTTTTAATTTGACAGTGACGCTGTCGAATATTGCCATAAAACTAAAAAAATATTTTTTCAGTGAAACTAGACAAAATGATAACACTGAAGAACTCGACAAAAAAGCATAAAGAAAACCCTCCGGAGAGAGGGCATGTAGGAAGGGGTTGATGGCAGTGGACGAGGTGAATGAGGTATGCAGGAACAGTAACTTTTGGCGCTCCATTCTTTCTGCCTACTCCGCTAGGTACACAACATGAAGTTAAGTCAATATTTAATTTCAAGTTTTTACACGTGCTTATCATTATTCTTAATAATTATCATTGTCCATATCAACATATTTCTAACGAATTCCATTTTTTTAAAATAAGGGTAGTTCATAAAGGCCACTTCAATAAATTATATTTATTTATTTCATTATAATGTGCAAGCTTGTATCTCACAGCAAAATTTCAGCTTTACATGCTGGTTTGATCCCGTTGAATCCCGCTCTTAAATGTGTCATACCCAGTGTTAAGACAGTCCGTTCCATGTTCCCCCGAATGCTTAAGGCATTGCGTGTTTAGTGGTGGAACTCAACGTGCATTTTGCCTCGAGACCAGAGCGAAAAAAATGCAAATATTATATATATCTTTCTCCCCAAGTGGGAATCGGAACCACACACGATTCGATTACGTTTCGTACTACATACCACAAACGTTGCGTCTGCAGTCACACGATTGAACCACTGCGCCACTGCGGCTACAATTATAAATGATGTGTTTAGTGTAAATAAAACAATATATTAAATTTAAAATCAAAATGTAATATAATTAAAGAGAAAAAAAAACATTAATAATCGCAACATGTTATGATTATAACAAGAATAAAAAAATAATGAAACAAATTCACGAAAAATAACACTTCAATTAATATAACTTAGTACACAATTAACTCTATTTACGATCATCATAGCATATACGAATAATAACATTATAATTACAATGGTCATGACGCCAAATTGCTACATGGAGTAAAATGTTAGTATCATAATTCTTAGTAAAATAAAAAAATAGTATTTATTGTGATTAAATATAACAAAAATCTAAAATGCAATACTGCTGCCAAATAAAATTAATTTTAAAAGTAATGATATAGTATTCTAGCTAAAATATATCTATATTAAAAATTAAGCAGTTTAGCAAATCTCTTGAAAAATTTTCGTTTTAGGTTCTGTATATGAATTTCATCTGCACTAAGTACTTGACGTTAACTTGCGCCACATCATATACAATAAATCTGTGGTACTTGTTCAGGAAATATATTTATTATATTTTAGAAACTGTTTAAAAATTTTAACATTGAGAGACTTGTTCTTGAAGACTGACCATTGTCTATTATCCTGGTAACTCCCAAGAGGCGTGATTTCGAGTCCTGCTGTATTTAATTTAAAAATATTTCCCCATCCTTAGCGTGGAATAACACTTAAAAAATATAATATTAATAAAATATATATAGTAAATTATGATTTGGATATAAGCAGCTTGTGTTGGGTGATGATGGCATGTTTACAAACATTCAAATTCAACCGAAAACATTATAAAATTACCTTTATCTAAGCTCTGTGGAAATGTAGTATCAGCCAACAAGTCTTCAAAATTAATAAAAAAATTAAAATAAAGACTTCGCTAAAGTAAAGACTTACTAACAAAATGGCCAGAAATTTAGAGTAAATTTATACGCGGTAAAGGTAAGAGGTAAGTATACAAATGTAATCTGACTATAGTTTGCTGAAAGATCAGGGCTTGCTTGGAACTATCATCAGTTAATTTCTAGAACATACTTTGAAGGTGGCACACATAGAATTTGGTGAAGGTGTCGAGAAGAGCTTGGATAGTGGCAGTGAGTGTGGGATCCAGGCACTGCTCCAAGCTCCTCACCCTGCAACGACACCCTCACACACTATGCTCATAATACTCAGAAATCTCAGACTCTCATCTCTCTTTTATATGATATAAAAGGATACTCGTTATACAGTAAGTAGGCGTTATTGTCATGTGTGGTTGGTTGGCCCAGCGGCACTGTGACGTCGCCAACTGTCCGTGCCTGTTCCGGGTCGGGCTGGGTACGCCCTATACCCCATACTGAATGTTTGTCAGCTGGCAACTTTGTCACATACTCTGCTTTCATACATTCCTTCCTGTAAAAATTGAATTATATTGATATTGAGTAGCTGATCGCCACACTGACATACAACACTTAATAATATAGTTACTAATACAGAGAAGAAAATATATATTATAATGCATAAAACATCGAAAGAATTTTCAAACTTATATGCTTAAGTATAAATAAACAATACTAACATATTTCCAAGAGCAACATCGCTAAGCAACATGAAACCGACATTATTCCTTCTATCAGTACAACAATAATTCGCAGATTTCGACACCATATCCGCAAAATATATGCCTTTTCCGAACATGTAACCCGTGACTGGGGCTTCTGGAGGCGCTATACGAAGACCTAAATAATATTATAAATTATTATTAGATATGGAATGGAATCTAGATTTTCATTGTTTTAAGCTACATGTTGTATGCCGCACAAAACAGGGTCGGCAGATTATCACCCAATTTTAGAGACTTTTAAGTGTTAAGAAGCGGAACTCAACGCCAAGCTTTGTCATGATACCAGGGAACG
Organism: Heliconius nattereri; assembly: GCA_013403645.1. Classification (NCBI taxonomy): domain Eukaryota; kingdom Metazoa; phylum Arthropoda; class Insecta; order Lepidoptera; family Nymphalidae; genus Heliconius; species Heliconius nattereri. Next base: position 5,137,182 of record JAAIXI010000226.1, on the reverse strand, counting down.
AAAATAATTCTTTTAATCCAATGGAATCGAACTCGAAACAGCCTCGTTTGCAGTCAAATCCTTTGCCGTTAAGCCACATTGACCTCAATAAATTGGTTAATAATATATTTTTTTATATTATTAACCAATTTATTATACATTGTATGATGGTAAGTTAAATTATTATTTTTAAATCTGTTTTTATTACCCGACTGCTCAATACACATTGCTTGTTTTTATGTTGGATATTAAAATTCAACTTCAACTTGGTATAAAAATGACTTATATTAATGGTGAATTTAAATAGATAAATAAAAAAAATTAAAAAAGTATGTTATTGTAACCCAGCTCTTCTTGATAAGAATATCAGGATCATGCTATGAATATATTGTATTGACATCAGATCAATTTAGCGTTGAAAGATTTTCTTATATAGACTGATAGATTATCTATCGCAAATATATATATACATTTTAGCTTTACGCTGAATCCCGCACATAGCAGCTAAAGTTAACTTAAGAAACTTGTGTTACCACACTCCATTTACATTAAGACACTTCCATTTTCAATTCTCCACCAAATTCCGGAGCTCTTGAAAGTTGTGATGCAGAACTCAATGCTGTATTTATATAAACATCATACAAGATAGGCAGTCAATGCAACAATTAATAAAAGCGTACTAAAAATATCCAAATTTAATTGCAATAGGATTCAAACAAGCAATCTTCGTGCTAACTTTGTTGTTCCGTTGTATCCTGTGCCTTTTTTTTGCGCTGTATCCGCATATAGCAAGGAAGGCAAATGGAACCTAGTTAAAACACTCCTTTCTACTTTGCGCTGACTTTTCGAGTCATTGGGTGTTGAGAGGCGGAAATCAGCGCCGTGCTTTTCCCTTGGTACCCGAGTGAAGAAATGATTATATTAATAAATAATAATGCATTCCTATGATTGGAATCGAACTATACGATCAATCTTATCTTTATATTTTTAGATATAATTTTGATTACTTAATATTATACTTTAAAATATCCCGCAAAAATTTAATTTTATTGTACATAATAATCGATATTTTTTATAAACGTGAAGATGATGGTACCTTGTGAAAGTATTCCTGCAAAATTGGTGGTTCTTGAACCATGCCATAATAATCTTCTGTTGTGAAGTTTCTTAAATGGCTTAAATCGTTTTTCTTCACCTTCACGAACCACTTTAAATACCTGTAAAACAATATGTCATCAAAAATGTTATAATGAGACAATTGTTTTTTTCATTTTTTATAACAAAAAGTAGATTGGTCAATTTATGTAATTTGTTGCCGGCGTTGCAGGCGATTGTAAAATAATTCTTTAGGCAAATGGGCGAAATTGTATAAGACTTATGCGTGCAGATATCACTATTTTATATAATATAAAACAATATCCATCGTGGTCCAGTGGGACGGTGAACTGTAAACGCAATGGTTCATTCACAATTCCCAAGAATAAATTATTTTCCTTTTATCCTTTAAAAATTGACACTCATAAAATGAGATAATAAATTACATTTATTTTTATGAATCATATTTATTCTTATAAATCCTTACCTCTTCAACTTCCAGCGTGTAGAATGTATGCGTGGTTGCGTGCGTATTACGTGTATACTCAACCACCATTTGGAATTCATCGGAGTTTTTATCCAATGGAACGATCTCCGCTTTTAATTTGCGATAGTGAGACTCTATTGGTACCATGTCGTCGCTCTTGTCTGATGATAATTAAATATATTTAATAGTATCTTTTTAGTTTTATATGTATCCTGCACTTTGTGCGGAGATAACGAAGGTATAAAAATGTACATAGCGAAACAACAAAAAACGGATTTAACAATTTACACTTTAAACTTACAACTTTTGGGTTCAATCTCTACTCGGTCGAATATTATCATTTACCTTTTCTGGGAAGACAAAGCGCGGCATCGAGTTCACACGTACAGCGGCGAACAGTGTCATAACTATAACCTCTGACCAACTTGCTATATGCTAAATGAAGAAAAAAACTGAGAACAATATTAAATATCTCTGTTTACCTGTCTTCAGCAAGCTATAGGCGATTTCTATCTCCAGTAAATTATCCAACATTTCGGTTTTGGTTTTGATAGACTCCACATTATCAAGAAGTGGAGGATTATCAGTGCCAAAGCTATGTGGAACTAATGTGTAAAACCTAAAATTTAATAAAAAATGCTTTTTATTAGCTTTAATTGATTAAATTTAAATTTACTAAAGATATTTTTTAAAGTCTTTTGAATCTTTTGTGAATGACAGTTTTGTTCATGTCAATAAGTCAATACTTATAAAATAATAATTGAAAAATAACCTGTTTGTTGCATCAATAATTTTGTTTTCATTACTAGAGTTATTTTCCAGCAACTTAAGTAACTCTGAGAGTACACTATAACCTGCTTTAATTTGTTTCTTAGACAGCTTTCCTAGTGGCATTTTTTCTGTATCAAGCTAAAATAAAAACAAATATATCTTTTATTACAATAATTAATTTTTGTTTGGCCTCAAAAATATAATGAATTATCTTCATTTTCTTGATTTGGTAACGAGACAGTTAGTGAGAGACATGAAAATTGGGCAGTGATATTTAAATTAAAGTGTCTTAACATTCGGTTTCCTCCACCTACATCACAAAATGTGAGACTGTACCTCACGGAGCTATGACAGTCAATTACCTCAAATTCCAAAAGAGTTTTCTTCATGGTATCTATATCAAATATTTTCTGCATAAGTTTCTGTACGGGCATGGCCAGTGAACATTGTGTGTCTGTTTCTAATTTTGCCGTTTCTTCGGTACCATAGTCCAGGTCTATTGGATAGTAGCAATCTGGCATCTAAAATGTATGTATAATTATTATATTTACTTAAAATATAGTATTTGGGAATCTAACTGTAAACCTCGCTCACTCACCAAGGGAAAACATTACACCTCTATTTTATCCCATTTTTAGGAAAAAAAAATGACAGTTGGGTTCCACGCCCTAAACACGTCTAAAAAATGCGCTCAATGAGGAGAATTGGTTTTTGCTCCTATTGATCGTAGCGGTTGTGATAAATAACCTATTATGGCCTCATACAAAAAATGGACCTTCAAATACAAAAAAAATGTAAGCAAACCAGTAGTTCCTGAGACTAATACGTTATTGTATTAAGTATAGACTAATAATTTTTCATATTTAATAATTTTACTTTGACAAAGTTGTGACGTTGGCTCCATGGATTTTGTGTCCTTTCCATATAAAGATTTTCGAATTTGTCAATTGCTTTATCGAGGGTGCTACATTCTTCTACTTTACTGCCTCCTATAGGTGTACCAATTCTTCCCCATGAACGGAACAGCCAAAATCTAAATAAATTTTAAAAATATATGTATTGTTATTTGGTGTCAATCACTTATTGCAGTTATGTAGAATTTCTTTCCGTATAATTTAGAAACATATAGACAATAAGTGTTAATAATTCACAAAGTAGTTAATTTTTTATAAATACATTATATTCTTTCAATTCTAGCATTATAATCTAATTATAATTGATCGTTATTCTTTGGTTTCTGTATGTGCATATTTATTGTATACATATATTCATATTTACCAACATAATACTGACTTATTTTTATTATCGGCACGCAGCACCTGTAGTTTGTAGAAAGAATTCTTTCCAGCAACTACGTCAGTCTTTCCTAGCACTACGGTATGTTTATTACCATCAAGGTCTTGATATACGTGAGCTACGTCCTGGAGATTCGAATCTGGATCTACTGCTGTACCACCTTGATAACAGTTATATATATTAAATATACCTATTGATATATACTGGCAGAGATAAGAAAGTTAAAAAACGGCTCTTCAATTTTTTTTACTTGGGCTAGGGAAACGTAGTTTTTTTAACGTGATGAGAATCTAGTACCAAGATACTTTGCATACCGTATTCAACTTTCGGCTAGAACTAGAGACATTGCATTTTCAGCAACTTCACACGGCATTAATAATAAATCCACCAAATGGGGATTGAACCCACAACCGCGTGTAATCAACCAGACATGTCATCACAATAAGATCACTTGTGAAGATATTACTTACAATTAACAAAAAGGTATATGTAACAAATTATACTGATAATAAAATAAATAGAAAAAAAAGATTACCTTTAATTTTTAATTTCGTTGTAGTTGATTTAGATTTTGCGTACATACTTCCAGATTTTTGTATGGATTTTCCATCCATGACATCTTGGGGAACTCGTACAGTTGGCTATTTTACAAGCAATAATTAAAATACATTAATAAAAAATATATAAAATTATAATAAATAAGTATTAAATACGTACATCTGATCCCCAATCCGCAATGTTGTTTTCTCTTATCAGCTCAAGTGTCTTTGCAATGCTCCCAGTTTTTGGATCAATCAAATCAAAGAATTTTTCCTCTACAACCTATAGTACGATTAATATATTAGGTCGGGGCAAAAGTATTTTCGTATTGTTCATACAAAGGGAAATATTTCATTATATTTAACCTCATCTTTCACACAAAAATTTCCAGACTTGAAACGATTAAACCACATTTGTGCTACTCATTTCTTTTATTCACGGCATTCGCCGCATTTTTACCTTTTTTGTAATAAAATTTTAAAATGTACCGTATTTCTCCGTCACATACGCTCATTTTGCTTGCTTGAAAAACAATTGCAAAACGGCGGAAACTAGTTTTTATTTATTGCATCTTCAGAATGTCACATTTAAGGGAGGGAAGGAATGTCATATTATAACCAGCCAGTTACATTCAGTGCAACCAAAGAGATTTGATTAGTAATAAATAATAATACATGCAAAATACAAAGAAACTTTAGCCCCAATAAAAATTATATAAAAATAAAAATTATATAATAGATACATTTTTATTCAAATTCCTAGCTGCTACGAGCGACTTCGACCCATGGTCAAATGGAAATAACTGCAATGGTTGCTTATGAGACATACCACAGCCTTTGCGTTTGTATTGTAAAAGTTCAACCTGTTATTTAAAAAACAATCTCAACATTTGATATAACATTATTGTGTTTTTAATACATACTACAATATCACTTTCTTGTATTTGCATCATCTTAACGTTCATCTTTTCTATTTCTTTTTCAGAGGATACTACTGCGGCTAGTGTGTCTGTCAGTTGATTTACTACGAGACCACCAAGTTTCAAAATCTTATGCTTTATATCTTCCTTGGATGACTTAAATTTACCATATATAAAGAATTGAAGATTTTTCAATGGCGGTATAGATATTGAAGACTGAGAGCTAAAACATTTTTAAAATTATATATCGTCGGCTTAGAGAGCGTTTGCAAGCATTTTACATCTTTTTTTACGTGAAACATAATGTAAATAAACTTTTACATTTATAATATTAGTAGAACTATGATTAGTAGGATATATTAGTCAGTAATATGTTTAGTTAGCAGTTTAACGTTTATTGTTATAGCTCCTTTTATTTACTTCTATTACACACTATAGAAATCTATTATGTTTTGCATGCAGTGTTTACCTAAAATTTGATTGTACACATACTTGGTCTTAAGTTTATTTTATAGTACACTAGCGACTCGTTTGCGGCTTCGCCCGCTTCGGTCGTTATTAACATGGCGGAATAAATTGCATGTCAAATTTAGTATTTTAATATCCTATATCTTATAAAACAAAGTCGCTTTTCGTGTCTGTCTGAACTTTCTAACTCTTCTTCTAAACCATCCAACGCATTTTGATGCGGTTTTCACCATTAGGTCGAGTATTTCTCAGGGAAGGTTTATATATAGTTTATTATTTGTACATTCTTATGTAAGTTAACATAAATAAGATAAATGTGTATAAAGTCCTACCCGTTGATACACTTTCGCGCATGCGCTGCTTTAATGGTAAGTACTACATGAAAATAATGTACTGGAGTATTATTTCTCTTAATAAGATCTACAAAAAAGTCCGCGACAGCATATTCGTATCTTTTAAGGATAACGTGTAGTGATCATATTTCTGTCTAAAAAATAATAATTTCAATATATTTTTTAATGTGAGGGATATTTTTCCATAATGGTATTAATCTTTATCCTTTAAAATACTTTATTATTTTTTAACGTTAAACGAAGATACAATTTGCTTTTTACACTATTTCGAAGCTGCGAATAGTTTTAGAGAAATGCTCTCAGCATATAAATAAGTATATTAGTTACGTTGGCCATTTAATGTAGATCAAAACTGTCTTTTACTGTTTTTCATTTTAATAAGTACTTTAGAAGTTGTTACAATATCAAAAAATCCTTGCTGCGAAACGGCTCGCCACTCGCCATTCGTCCCTCCGCCCCCCGCGACGTTTTGCGTCCGCCGCGCCCGCCTACCTTACACGCATCGGTGGTTCAGTGGTAAAATGCTCGGCTGCCACGCGGCCGACCCGAGTTCGATTCCCGGCCGATGCATTCTATTTAATTTTCCTCACAGGCAGCCACGTAGTGCTTGCTTTTCATCAGGGACAGAGTACCCTCTTCCCTACCTGACCGGTGTCGCAGTAAAAGCCAATAGGGCAAACAGCATTAACCGTCAGAAAAACCAAGGCCCTGATGTCGTTCGGAGCTACTACTGGCAAAGTAATTAGAAGTGATTGCACGTACTTATAATGTATTTCCACGCGACATAGTTGGTTACATCTTTCGTTCAAGTATTTTTGGGTAAGAGAATAAATAGTAGGTAGTCTGTTGTTTATAACTTCTTTCGTTTAAGTTTTCTGTTGTTTGTGTTTATTTTAAAACAATTAGAAAATCCTTATTGAAACTACGAAAATGCGGGTTGCATTAGGGTTAAATTAATTTTCACATTATCTTAAGGGCTTTGCAAACATACATTATATGAATAATTTAGTAGTTAAAGCGGGCGAAGCCGCGAGCGCGTCGCTAGTATTGGTATATATCGACAAAATTACAAAAAAAGTAACCTATTTTCATCCCGAGACCATCAAGTATCTCTATACGAGTATTTTATTACAATTGGATTACAGGTTTGACCCTGATTGCGTAAAAGACAGACAGACAGACAGAGTTACTTTCGAATTTATAATATAGGTATGGATATACAATATTAGGTTCTTTTTAAATTTTTATCTTTAATTTACTTTATTTTAGACTATTATATAGATATATATAGATTTTCTTTTCCATTGCTCAACAATTATTGGCAAATGGAATAAATATATAAATTGAGGTGTAAGTGGGAGAATTAATAAATAAATAGAGAATAATTATAACTTACCTTTCAGGTTCTTCCTTTTTTATTACAACGGTAGTAGGTGGTGGTTCACTCTCAAATACACGATCGCTACATTTTGATTTAAAACCTTTGAATGGCTTAACATCTTTATACTCTTTAGGAATATTCATTGGAACTCGTTTTGGAATTTTCACAGTGTATCTACATTTGGACCATTCACTTATGTTACCTGGTTAGGAAGAAAATTGTTTTCAATAAAATAATATCTATACTTGTAATAAAATTTTAACAGATTGGTGTCTGTATTTTATTGGTGGGCTGGTGTTTCTATTTTATTTCTTTGTTCATAAATAAAATAATAATATTAATATACAGTTGTCTGAAACTTTAATTTTTATGGTTGTGTATCCAAGTGGTAAAACTAGACTTTATTAGTTGAGTCCGTCCATCTGCTTGTCTGTCAGTCTGTCTGTGACTAAGCTATATGTTATGAACCATGACAATTGAAATTTTCATAGATGATGTATTTCTGTTGCGTCTGTAAAAACAAATACTAATAACGCTTCTTAATAGTCGGGAAATAACCAACTAAAATCAATAAGAGAAGAGATTTTTTTACTAATGCATAGATAGTCTGTAAAGTGATAGTTTTAATAGAACAAGAAAATATTCCAGGTTAGTCTAAAAATAATTGTATATTTCAAGCTGGCGAAGCTGCAAGCGGGTTGCTAGTTATAAACATTTTTATAAATAATTAATATAAAAATGATGAGATTCATGACACAAAAAAAAATGAATAGCTGGTATAGTGCTATAAGATTTTTTCCCACTGTTACATGTTATCATACTAATTAGAGGATAAGTAAATCACATACCAGTACACTTATAATAAAATGTATCTAATTCAAGCTGGCCTTTGCATTCAGGACATGGCAATGGAACACCAAACGTCATTATATCAGCTAAAAGATCCAAAGACTGTAAAAAATAAGTATATTAAATATAATAAGGGATGTGTGTGACTGTAAACGCGATGATTGTGGGTTTGATTCATGGGGGATTGAATTACTTAATATTTACAATTCGTTACTCTCGTAAAAAGACTAAGCAAAGCGCTAATATTAAGCATCATTTTTTTCAAAATGCTCAAGTATTTAAAATGTTCAATTATTTTCAATTCTGCTGTGAAAAAACTAAATATAACATCACACACATAGTGAAAAATGAAGTGTCTAATCACAAATTCATCTCCATTTATCTACCCAAGCACAAAAGAAAAAAAAAGTAAAGAAATTTTTTTTTTTACATTTACCTCATCCCGGGTACCAGCATTCAATGCATTTTGATCAAGAATATCATTTATATCTTGTTTAGACAATTCAGTAAGCGCACTCCTGTATTTGTGAAACGTTTTATTTTGTTTCTCTATTTTCTTTTCCAACTCCTTCTCAGCTTTAATCTCTTTCTCGTCTTTTGGTTCTAACTTCATTTTTTTTACTTCCACTTCATCTGGTTTTGATGCTCTAATATGATATTGTTAATTTATAAATAATTAAAATTCATGAGGCCGTCGTGGAGCAGGGAAACAAGCGTGTGAATGTAAACGCGACAGGTTATGGGTTCGATTTCCCCTCGAGGTAATAAAATATTTAATAGCGCAGCTTTAATTGCACTCAACGCGCAATGCCTACAGAATTTGGCGGAGATTGAGGAAAAACAGTGATTTAAATGGGAACGAAGCATCTGAACACTAGGTTCCCTTCCCACTCGGTTCCAGGTTCTTTTTGCCTACCTTGCTATGTGCTGGATACAGCGTGAAGGTCACAAAAAGTCAATAAAAAAAAAAAAAACAAATAGTAAAAAGACGTTGTCGCGTAAATGCAGTTTCTGATTGTAATATGTTGTTGTCTGTGAGTTCAATTCCATTCGGAGGAATGAATTATTTTCATTCCCTTGATCTGATTTCTTTCAAAAATAAGACAGAAAATAAGGGGCATTAAACTAATGCTGCATCTGAATTCACCATATGTATATGTTTTTTATCTCAATATTAACTATAATAAATGTAGGCAAAGATTCTATAAAGTATGTAATATTAAAATTTATATAAGTCTTACATACTTTACAGTGTCTTTGACTATTGACTGATCCTCCTTTTTAAGGCTCTTAAATCCCGGTAGATCTTCTCCACCAGCCAAGAATAAGTATTCATTTTTCTTTTCAGCAAAACAATTGACGTGGTGCCACTTGGGATGATCACCATACTTAGGATCATACTCTACTTTAGATATTCTTACTTCTCCCTGAAACATTACAATGGAATTTTTTTTCCTACAATAAACAAATCTCGCTCACCCTCCCGCATCCGTGTTTGTGAAAGAATTTTCTGATTCAATAAAAAAAGTCAATGGAAAGCACAACTTATAAAAGCTGACAAACTACGAGAGTACGAGAGAGAATACGAGAGTATGGATTTCTTTTATATGAAATTAAACAATTACAGATGTGTAATTGTTTTTATTTGTAATAAAAATATTAAATTTCCTCAGTAAGTTCTCCAATCTAAAATTAATAAAATATCATAATTGTAGGGTTATTGGTATCGGGTTAACCTAACTCTAGAAACCTTTCGTCTCATAGCAGCTTTGGAATCAAATATTTTTGTTTAGAAAAAATATATGCATAAATTCGACTGTATTTTTTTTATTTATTATCTTTATCATTTATTACGTCAGAACTTTTGACTGAGTGAACTAATTTTGACGATTCTTTTTTATTTGAAAGCTTGTGCATCCTGTGATAATCACATAAATCTTAAATTTAAATTATGTGCGCGACAAATAGACAAGTAATTCAATATCAGATCAACTTCATGGGTAGTTTTTATTGAGTTTGGTTAAGTTCTGATTGTGGGATTTTTTTTTCGTAAAAATTTTAATATTATAGATACTACAAATGTTAGTTTAATATTAAATTACCTTACAAATTTTAATATCACAGTGTTTACATGTAGCTCTGCTAGATTTAGAATATTCTATTGAATAATTTGAAAGTGCTGCCTTATCAGAATTATCTCTTTTTGTACCTTTGCCTTTCTTGCCCTTTTCAGCTGGCATTACAATGCCAGATGAACCACCTGAAACATTTTTGTGCAAGGAAATAATTCATACCCCAGAATCTGAATGGAACCCACAACAGTTGCGTTCAGACATAGCTATGTACCACAATGATCTCCTATATTTAATATTTATACTGTAAAGTATCAATAACAATGACATATTGTTTTGATATTTACTTCAATTATAAATAATAAACAGATGTAGTTATTGGAAAAAATATATTGTTTCATAATTTATAGTTGAAATCAGTATTAAGTATAATATATATTCAAATTGAGTGCTTCAACAATAATTGAAGTATTACCATTGTACATGCTCTAGTGCATCAAGGAGCTTTGCTACTCAACATTAAGGCTGAAAGCAGAGGAGGAAGTGTGATAAAGTAAATTCTTTCTGCCTACCTTCCTATATACAGAATTAATATATTGCACATTGATAAAAAGACCATCACTATTATATGTTGGCCAATTGTGTTTTTCATTTAGTGATTTTATCTCTACAAGTTAGTATTTCTAACAAAAAAATACATTTTTTCTTTAAGTGACAGTTTTCTTAACAATGTGCGATAGATGCATGAGGCTAATGACCATCTCACTGATTTATATTTAAGAATTTCATTAGTAAATGTATAATTTTTTACGAATTATCCTCTTTTATAGTTATTTATTTTTAAAAAACTTACCTAACTTGCTCTTAATTCTAATTTGGTCATCATGTTTCAACTTATTAAAATTTGCTATTTCAGCAATACTTTGTGGACATTTTTTCTTGAAAAAACAATCTTCATGGTGCCAATTAGGTTGTTTTCCATCATGGAATGCAGACTAAAAATTCAATTTTCATACAATTTTTATTACCTTTCAAATGAATCTTTTTTCTTACTTCTGGCTATTAAAAATTGAGTGAACTGCTTGTATGAAATGATTAATGTCTCAACATTCATACTTACAAACTTCATTCATTAATTCTCATCATTAACTTTTTATTGGAAAATAAAGCAATAATAATAAAACAACTTTATACAGTCGCTTCCATATTTTTGGTCTTAGGTTGGATATAAAATAATAACTAAGGTTATCTTCTATTCACTATATTTCAATCTAAGAATATAAGAACATTTATTAAGTTTTTAATCATAAAATATCTATATATTCCAAACATGAAACTATGTTCATGTTTGGAATCAATATTCAACATAAACATCACATTTACTCAAAATTTATTCAACATTGATTTAACCACCATCTATTTCATGTCTTTATTCTATGCTACATATAATTATTTTTCTTTTTATTGTTATCATATCATGTCTGCTAATCAAGCCTTAAGCCAAGAGATTTTTTTTAATTATAGCTGTATTTTGTTTGTAGATAAAAAATGCTATGTATAAATAAATACATTAACCATCAAACACTTTATTTGGATTCACATTATTTTATAAACAACAGTTCCATGTTTTGGAATTATATTATCTATATCACCTTAAAGTTTAAGGCTTACACTAATAACTATGTATAAATTTAAAGTTTTAATGTTTACGTAGCATTTATGTATTTTATGCCTTGTATTTTACAAATACTATATATATATATATATATATATATATATATATCACTAGAATGTAAATATTAAATTACCGCTATCTTGCCATATTTTTCTTTCTAAGAGAGTGACACTTAATCTGTGCTGTCATTCTTTTATAATGTTACGATATTAACAGTACGTATAAAAATTAGGGAAGTAAAGGAATATTAATACATATTTAAAACTGTTGGCAAATATATTTTCAGTTGTAATGTTCTAGCATTCTAACAATGAAGTTCTAGAATTACACCAATAAATTAGAAATATTAATTAAATGTCATGATTAGAAAACATTTAATACGTATAATATGTGTATTATACTTATACTGTTATAATAATTGCAACATATTAACTGTGAAAACTTACCTGCACCATAATAGCTACTCGTAATTCGTCTTGATCAATTTTGTTTTTACATGCCTTACATGATGCTCTCCCAGATTTAGCATATTCTACTTGGTAAGGTAGATCAGCCATATTTATTACTATTAACAATTTTTAAACTTGTCTCAACACGAAAACACGACTCTAACTCAAAGTTGTTATTCAAACCGGTTAGATAATTAATAATAACAAATGTCAAGACTAGGGATGCCCGATGATCATCAATATTCAATGTTAAAATAAAATAATAAAATATCGATGTTGCATAAATCATCGTAGCATCGATGTCAGTAGGGACATATAATCGATATTTTCAGATTCAGATTAACGGTCTCATGATTTTCTGAAAAAAAAGAAGTATTTCTACATTTCCTAAAATAGAAATATGGGCATATTTCACAAAAATCGCGTATTTCAACATTATAAAGGGAATCAAAATTAATAAAATACTTTGGGTTGACCTAGAATTATGAAATCTAGCATCTAAATGCTAACTGCCAAATTTCAGAGAATAATCCGAAAAAATAATAACCTTAAAAGGGGAGCAAGATTTGGTATTATAGCCGATAGTTCAAGTGACGTAGATAGGGCTCGATGAAAGGGCTCTGGTTAAGCTGAGCTTGAATTTTAGAAAAAGCTTTAGACTTCCAATCTTTGTACGGAACCCTCGTTGGGCTAGCTTGATCTTTTATTTATTTTGCTTGTCCGTTTTTTTATTTATTGACGACGATATGTGCAAAACAAAATCCATCGATTTTGATTAAATTGATTCATTTATTTTGATTTTTATCGAACATCAATGTTGACATCGATGTCAACTTCAATCTTATCTAACATCGGGCATCCCTAGTGTATGTTTCTTGATATCAAGTAAACAAAACGAAGTTGCCAGTGTTGCCAGTTGCCACTAGTTATTAAAATGATCAATAACATATTGTAGGTTATATTATTAAATGTTCTTCCCAACAACTCCGTACGTTTATAATAAACATTCATGGTATACAAATATCAATGTTTACCGTTTTTGGTAAATATCTATGTTAAAAGATGTCTATTGACGTCTAACTCAGGCCCAGCCAGTGCTACCAGCCCTACTGTTTTAGCAGTAAATTGCCAGTTTTTGCCATGGTATCCATGTTTTCTCTTTTATTCCTCGTTTCCTCATATCTACTGATTTTTGAAATGAGTAAAAATAATTATGATGGTGGATCAACCGGAACTTTGCTTATTGAAGTTGCATTCATTTCATACTTTCGTTTGAATTGTAAGTTCTCGCTTTTGGTCAAATTTCATAATTGTTAGTCCACAGGAAGTACCCTAAAGGGTTTGCACGTAGTAAATTCAAACAAAACGCAGCAAAAACTATAATCTTTGGAACTCTAAGAGATCATAAATCTGAATATTTGATATTAATTTCAGTTTAACATATACGATACTCGTTCTTGAGATAAACAGTCTTGACAGACATAAAAACAGACGAACAATAAAATGATCTTATTATAAGGGTTAAGTTTTTTTAATAAGGGTTAAGTTTATAAAATTAATAATGTTTTGGGTAGATATTTAATTTTTTTTGCTTATGTGAGGCTGGTAACACTGGGCCCAGCACAGAACTACTGTCTTCTGTGACAGAAACAGAAATCAGCTGTCACCGGTCTTTCTATAAAAGTCATGACATAAGGACTTCATTGAATCTCAGTTTATTTATTGGCGTTGTTAATCATTTAAGTGTTATTTTATGCTTTACACATCTATAATTTTCGTTTTATTGTCCTAAAAAATGAGCAATAGAAAGGAGAACTTGAAAAAATCTCTTGGTATCACAGAGTATCCTTGGAGTTCTGGTAGGTATACAAATGTATACATATCTATCACTTTTAATTTATTTTGGGGGCCGTCGTGGCGCACCAGTAGCAATTGTAACGCGACAGTTGTGGGTTGGATCCCCACTTGAGGAAGTAAAATATTTATGCACTTATATATTTTTATTTCTTCGCTCTGGTGTCGAGGCTAAGCGTGGCGTTGAGTTCTACCACTCAACACGCGATGCCTCCAGAAATCGGCAGAAAGTGGGGAATGGAGTGTCTTAACACTAGGTTCCCTCTGCCTACCCCGCTGTGTATGGGATACAGCGTGAAGCTGATTGAATGAATGATTTATAATTTAAGAGAAAATGTCTTGTAATGTATTAAAAAAATGTCTTCTCTACAATATCGAAAGAATATATTCTTTGCTTTACATTTTATAGACATAATATTTAGACTTGTTTACATACTTGTATATATATACCTATAAATATTAGTTTGTATTGTACTCTCCATTTTGAGATAAAAAATTCTTATGACTTTGTATGGTTATCAGTCAGCAGTGAGTTATTTTAGATCTCGGACAGTTCATTGAATATTGTGTTTAGAGTAATTTATAATGTTTAAATGAATAAATTATTGAGTTGAAGTTGAGTTGAGTAGAAGTGAAGTCTGCATCACTTTTTTTTTTCGACCTTGTGGTTAATGCTGTTTGCCCTATTGGCTACAGCGACACCGGTTGTTTACGGAAGTGGGTACTCTGTCCCTGATGAAAAGCAAGCACTGCCTTAAGAACCAAGCGTCATTCACCCCACTTCCCTAAAAACTGACAATTGACTATGTCAAATGGCAGTGTTATCATCCTCGCAATACACCCAAGTCAAACAACTTGATGTTCCATATTCATAGTTCATTTATCCGACATATTTATTAGGTCTAGGTAGCTTTACGTATCAATGCTCTAATATCTAATTATTATAATTTTTTTATAAAAATCAAGTATCAACATTCCGTATATAAATTACGATAATGTCGTAAAAACACACATTAGAAGTCATTATAATTATTGTCAGTCAATTCTGTGTATTAAATGAATAATCATGTAATTCAAGCGTGTAAAGCTGCATGCAGGCCTCTAGTAATAGAAAAAGTGTATAACAGACAATATACATTTAAATTTAGATAATGTTGCAAATTCCAAACAATTACAATTTTAGATGACGAAGATAATCCACGGACTAATCAAGAGCAGTCACCTGCAAGCAGAAGATATCTTGAAAGTGCTACTCTTGTATCTGGATCCAGCGGTAAGTCAATAAGTAGGATAGAACTATATTTAATGGAAGTTTCACTGGGGTTTCACAAGGTGAGGCCGTCGAGGCGGTGTTGAGTTATGCCACTCAACACGCAATGCCTCCAGAATTCGGCAGAAAGTGGGGAACGGAGTGGCTTAACAATAGGTTTCCTCTGCCTACCATGCTGTGTGCCGAATACATTAAAGCTGATTTATAATTTCACTTGGTACCAATAAAGTTTTAGATAGTAATCTTATAATTAATAATTTTATTCTAATTCACCGTCAACTAATATAATAGACAATAATGACCCACTTAAGTTAACATAACAGCAATAATGCAAAAGAAATATTTTGGTGTTTCGTTACTAGTACTACATAAATTATGGAATATTTTTTATTTAAAATAATTCTAGCAAAAGTAACAAAATAGAACAAGAAAAAAAATAGCAGAAGAAAAATAACTATACGTATTTAAGTCCATAGTGATAAACCTAAATAAATAAACAGCTTTCCTTCAAGGACATATAAAAATATCTTAAACTGATCTCTTCCTTATCTGATAAAATATGGTACAGCTGTTTCTTTATAATATTTGTATAATGAAGTTGCAGGCACATCTTCATCTGCCATTTCACCAACGAGAAGAAATCCAACACGGTTGGAACGGGATTTGTACTGGTCTCGGCTGAATACGCCAAGTATAATAAATGTACCAGCTCCTCCTTCACGGTAAATATATATATTTTTTATCTATTTTTTTTTACTAATTCCCTCAAACACGACGGTTGTGGGTATGAATACATTCCCACGCGTGCAGCTACGTAAACAGCCTATTAAACAAATTCTCAGGGGAGGAAAGAAATATCTATTAAAAACTATGAATATACGTTCATATATTATCGGAAGATTAAAGCTGATTAGAAAAACTGATTTAGCAAGTTTAGCCGACGATATGCCAAAACTATCTTCGAATGTGCACAAGTTGTTCTCTCACATTACTGTTTAGTAATATTTTTATATGTAATTCTTTAAAATAAAACATGTTTATACATAGTGCAGCATGTTATTTAGTTTATATTAATTACAGATCTGGCAATCCCAATATGCTGGCATTTACGAGACGGACGCCAAATTTAGAAGATATATTTTGGCCAGCGTGTAAGTCTTTTCATTTAAAAATTATTAAAGTAAAATTATAAACATTCAATTACAAAAGTATGTCCTTACTTAAATTTGTACGTGTTGAACTGCGTTATTTATTTATCTATACTTTTATACTAATATAATAAAGCAGACGAGTTTGTTTGTTTGTTTGTTTGAACGCTAAGATCGCTGGATCTACTGGCCCGATTTACTTTGTTTTTGTTTTATATGAAAGCTGCATTCTTCAGAAATGCTACAGGCTATATAACATTACATTACACATATATATTAAAATACTTATTTCTAATTTGACATGCATTTTATTCTGCCATGTTAATAACAACCGTCGTCGCTACGCGACCGTTACCGCGACATTTTGATATTCGTCCTTATGAAAATAAATGTAATAGTCACTTTTAACATTTTATCTAGATTTAAATTATAGTTTACTGTAACACATTCTAATAAATAATTAAGGAGATGTCACTGATTCGAAATGACGCGAACGGGCAGATGACGTTGCCGGTTTTATAAGTCTTCATACATTTTCGAACTATTGTTAATTTTTATGTTATTATTTGCTGTTTATAATTAATTTGAGCTACACTTTGGTTCTCTTCTTATTTTATTTGATATTGCTCGCAAAAACTTTCCTATTTAATATAGAAAAATATTTAGTTATTTCATAGAGTCGATATCTACGAGTATATATACGCACGGAAAATTTTAGGTACTTTTTCTAATATTAAGAATATCCTTTAGTTACTTTTACTTCTTTTGTTGGTTCATTTCAATAACTCTGATGTTTTTTTCTAACAATATGTCTCTACTTATTATTCTTTTTGATTGTTTATGCTTATATTTTCTTACTAATTCTATTGAAAACTGAAAATAATTTCATAAATATATTTAATAAATATTCTTATAGTTCAACCAGGCGTAGCACTAGTATATAATAAAATACCTTTGTTAAATACAAATGTGCATATAAGTTAAGTAATTTTTTTTATTTCAAGGAATGAATAATATTATTTTTAGCTATCGAAGACAATCCGACGACTAATGAGGAAGCGGTTGCTGGCAGACAACGTAATCTTGACGGTGACACTGCACCACCCAGTGGTAATTTTTTTATTTTTTTATATTCTATAATACATATACTGCATAAAGAACAAAAGGTTATATTTTTTACTATTTTTATCGAATAAAATCAAAAACTCCTAGACTGATTTCAGATATTTTTTCTCATTAGTCTTCTTCTTCCTCCTGGCATTAATCCCGGCTATTGCCAGGGTCTGCCCTCCTACTCGACCTACTCCACTTTGCACGGTCTTTTGCGTCCTCGGTGGTTAGGCCATTGGCTGTCATATCCTGCATCACGACATCCAACCAGCGCTTCCTTGGGCGTCCGGGAGGTCTCACTCCAGGAACTGATATATCAAGATAGGTCAGGACCCACCGCTTTTCCGTTCTTCATGCGTCGAAGGCAATTACAATTGAGTTTCGTCAAGGGTTATTGTGGCAATAAGTCCGAGGTGGTGGATCGTGATGAATACTGCATGGGTGCTGAGTATTCAGCAAGTCCTGGAAGTAGCTTCTCCACCTCTCCTTCACAGAGGCTACAGAGCAGCGTGCCTTGGGAATCTTTGACGCAAAGACATTTTGCGATATCTTGCCTCAATTTATCCCGGGAACGTGCCAGTTTGT
This sequence comes from Heliconius nattereri, assembly GCA_013403645.1. NCBI lineage: Eukaryota > Metazoa > Arthropoda > Insecta > Lepidoptera > Nymphalidae > Heliconius > Heliconius nattereri. Next base: position 5,118,881 of record JAAIXI010000226.1, on the reverse strand, counting down.
AAATGAGCTTCTGCCCCTCCACAGTTTCAAGTTTATCATACAATGGTGACAAACTCTCACTGCGGGCTCTGGCTACAGCTCTTTTACTGGCACGTTTAGCTACTGTGTACTCCAGTCTGTCTTCAGGAGAGTTGGATTCCTGCCACTTCTTAAAGGCAGCCTTCTTTTCGCGAGTCACCTCCTGGACCTCGTCATTCTACCACCATGTCTCCTTGTCGATGACACGTCCTCCCCTAGAAAGGCCAGGAACCGGCCTGCCCGCCGCAATGATTGCCGATTGAGCCCAATCCCAAGCATCCTGAGCAGTCTCGGTGTTAGTCGAAAGATTATGACTTTTCACCTCTGCCAGGAAGTCGGTCTGCATCGGTCCATTCAGCAACCACCACTTGATCCGAGGCCTACGTTTCTCGGCTACTTTCTTCTTCGGAGTGACGTTAAAGTCCATGACAAGAAGACGATGTTGGGCCGTTAGGCTTTCGCCTGGAATGACCTTACAGTTAGTTACCCTGCCCATATGACACCGTCTGGTCAATAAGTAGTCTATTTGAGTTGAGTGGGACCCGCTCTTATACGTGATAAGGTGCTGAGAATTCTTTTGGAAGAACGTATTCACGACGGCCAGATCAGACAAAATACAGGTTCTCAGAATGTTTTCTCCCTCTGTATTGCGAAGATCGTGCCCAAAACCCCCGTGAACACGTTCATACGGTTCAGCAGCCTTACCGACGTGACCGTTCAAGTCCCCCCTCCCCCCAACTAAGACCACTTCGGTAGACGGTACAGCAAGTAGCACCCGTTCATACTTCTCCCAGAATGTCTCCTTTTCGGCCGCGCTACATCCCGCCTGGGGAGCATTGACATTGATTATTGACATTATAGGCATAGACATTGATACCAGTTTATATAAGCCGGTAATCCTGTCCGATGTTACGGGACTTATTGCCCATCCTGGAGGAAAGCACACCGACGTCTCATTAGTACATCTGCGAGTTCCCTGCATCGTCCGGTTAGAGAGCCAATATTCCACGTTGCAAAGCGGAGTTTCCGTCTGGGTACTCGCGTCTTTAACCAATAGTTTTTGGCATTTTTCGATATGTTATCCGTTAATCAACCTTAATTTATTCTCTAATCAACATTAATAATTGTAATAAATTTATATTTTTTTATTTTTTATAGCATCACACTGTATCACACTATACGTAGCAGGGTAGGCAGAGGGAACCTAGTGTTTAGATACTTTGGTCATTTTCTCTGATCAAATGAAAATCTGAATTCTGGAGACATTGCGTGATGAGTGGAGAAATTTAAGGCTGCACTTTGCTTCGACAGCAGAGCGAAGAAATGACAATACAAATTATTTAATTTCCTCGAATGGAAATTGAACCCACAATCTGTCGTGCTTACAGCCACACTCTAGTTCCTCTGCGCCACGTCTAGTCTTCTATTATTTTATAATTTTTAATAATTACAGCAGGAAATACATCTAATTTATCTCCTACACAAAGAAATCAACCAGAAATGGAACGAACATACTGGTCTGAAAGCAATCAAAATAACGATTCGGGTGCTTCACGGTAAATATATATGTACCTTATATATAAATAATACATTGTTAGCGTACCGGTCTAAAAGAGGGTAGATGTAGTTGCAAAAGACTCTAAAATCAGTGGAATTGTGTCAATCGGAGTAGTTGCTTGTAGGCGATGGCCCTGATTGGAAGGTACCTTGTGTGAAGTATTGTTATTGAGTGATACACGTCACTTACTGGAATTACGTAGAATCTCTTTCTGAATACTGTTTTTAAAAAAAACGTTAACCGCTTCCGATTTCAAACAACATGTCATTTATGTTTCTTATTTTTTCAAATTAAAGCTCTATGTCTTAAATAGCAGGATAAGCAGAAGCAGATTCCAACTTTCCGAGTGATTTTGTGTAGAGTGACGGAACTCGACGAAACACTATGAATACTAGCAATTTCCTAAAATTGGGAATCGAACACACGCCCGTTCCATTTATAACCAGACGTTGGGCTTATTGTGCTTAAAAAGCATATTAATGTTCTGTGTTACCACTTTATAATAAACTTCTTTCTCATAGATATCGAGATCAGCCAATAGCCCGTGATTTAAGACTAATGCAAGCTATCAACAGACTGAGGCGCAATTTTCAATTTGTACAGCGCGGTATGTTTTTTATATTGTTTTTTTTATTAGCTTTAGGCTTTTTCTCGCCCAGCAGGGTAGTCAGAGGGAAAGACGAGACAAGACACTCGGTTCGTTGGTTTCCGTCTAATTTACAAAAAATGTATGTTAAGTGGTAGAATCAACGCAGCAACGTTCACTCCAGCAATCAAATGAAAATAATTAAAATTTAATTAAGTTGGATCAAAACAGCAAATATCACGGTAAAAGTCAGATGCTGTCCCACTGCGCTACGATGACCTCAGACCTAAATATTCTATATGCATCTATTTATTAATGTAAGAAAATCTTAATATTAACAAAAACCAGATAAATTTAAATTGAAATTAAATATATTAAAATGGTTACTGTGGCTCAATCTTCAGAAAATATACATATACCATCGCAGACATCTTATAGGTTTCTTAAAGGAAAATATTTTTGTAGAACATTGTTTTGACAGGTCTCATAAGGTTGAACCAGCGCACGCCGTGTAAGTGTTCAGGATTTCCATTTTCGGTGACCTTTTCTTAAAACATCGAAAATTTTGGAGAATCTATGTTGATCCCAATACAGCAAGCATCTCTATATGAAATGTTATCACATTCGGCTCGACAGTTTGGCCGTGATCACGTTACAGACAGATAGATTTCGAATTTATAATATTAAGAAGGATTATTATGAAATAACGAATTAGAATCATTATACAATATACTATATTCCATAATTAAACCATATTTGTAAGCTTTTAATTATTGTTGAACTCATAATTTATGCATTGCATGCGTGAAGCGTAAAGTTATCCATTTACCAAATGTAGGCTGTAGCCATATATTTTTAACATGTTTCAAATAATAATGTCTTTAAGTAGCTCTTTAAACACTTGTATGACAATAATCATAAATCAAAAATACAAAGAAATCTAAAACAATCACCTTCTTACAAATTTTGAATTCTTTTTTTTTTGTTTGCCCCATATTCGATATTCACTAAATAGCCGAAATTAGTATTCGTTTTAAGCCTACAACTTTGTTATTATTAGGAGGAGCATCTCGTGATGTAGTGTTTAATCCATCAATGCAAACGAATGTGACAGCAGCGTTAGGAACCATTCGTATCAGAAGACGGCCTTCCCATCGAGCTCCACTGCCTTCTGATAGAATCAGTAGTACGTATTTTTATTCTTTTTTTATTCTCGCTGTATTCCACACCCGGCAGCGTAGCTAGATGTAACCTGGGAATCTAGTATTTAACACGCCGCTGCCATCAGGACACTTCTGTTTCTCATGTTCCGCCGAGTTCTGAAGGCATTGCGTGTTGAGTGGCGCAACTTAACGCCGCGCTAAACTTTGTTGCTAACTTTGCGAATTCGAGATATTCAACTTTTTATTTCAAAAAGGAAGATTGTTTAAGAACCTCTCTTAGTCTTTCGAATGCCGTTCGAGTTCCCTAATAAGAACATCATCCATAACCACAACTATGTAAGTGTTCGTCAAATCATCCAAAGCTTGTATAACAGCACGCTAAAACGCTGAGGGCGCGTTCGTAGACAAAACGGCATGGCATTGGCATTCATTCATACTATATTGGCCGTCAGGTGTGATAAAATTTGATAAGTACAAGAAGTAGACGTCTGCCCTGTACCAGATAAAACAACGTTATTATTATTCCTTTTCCCGAACCATCAATTTTCTCTACATGCCAAATTTAAAGTTTTTAGTTTTAGTTGGTTGTCTATCAGTCACTCGGATAGTTATGGAAGATATTTTTTTATATTATTATTAAAAATATATATAACTTTTATATTATTATTAAATATATTATATTTAACTCATTTGTTTAACTCAGTTATACCTCCTGTAATGGATGAGGAAAGCTTCTCATCTGCCCGCAATAATCACGAACAAGCACAGAATACTGAACAGGAACAAAACTCCGATGATGGTTTGTTTGATTTAGTATAATTTATTCAGCTTAATTATTTAATTAAGCTGAATAAATTATAGCAATTATTTAATTGCTTTCATCCATTTTAGTAATAAATCTTGGAATTTAAAATTATCTTTTCTTATTTGCGTTACTCATTTGCTATGAACATGTGACACTTTTTTAAATTTCTTTCTTAACATTATATTTTTATCATTTTATAAGATACAATAAGGGATGTGATGTTGACATATGTTAGAAGTGTGGCCTATATGTGAAATACTTTAAATTAAATTTCACTTTTTTTTATTGTATTTCTTTCTAGATTCAGATCCACCCGTGCGTTCAACATTCGTCATTGAAGAAAATAATGGAAATAATAACGAAAATATTGAAGAAAACAATGACGATAGTAACACTCAGGGACCGGAAAGTATGGACAGTATGTTATTCTACCTTTTATAATCATTCATCTGATAAGTAAATTTTTTAACGCCACGCTTGAGCTAGAGCCAGAAAATAAGTCACTATTCCGATTGGAATGGAGCTTGCAACCAGCGCGTTTACAGTCAGCCGCTATGCCGTCGTTACGGCTAAATATTTGTTGAATTTGTTATGGTTGGGCCACACTATTGCGATAACGCGAAGATTTGCGTTGTCGCGACACGTCTGGTCTAAGATTTCCTCCTATCGCGAATCATCTTCGTGAATACCTTTCGCATTCACGAAAGAATCAAAAACGTCGTATTTGAAAGGGTTTGTCGTTACAAAGTTTGTGCGGTTAGCTAAATAAATAACACGTCGCGCGCTTTGTTGGACTGCGAGACTCCGAGCGACGTAGTGAAGTTTTTTATTAATATGGCCAAGCACTTCGTCTTAAATCGAACACGAACTTATATTGTGACAACGCGAATACGCATCTTCGCCATCAAGTCTGGCCGTAGCATTAGCGAGATTGACTTATCGAATATCGATTTGTAATAGCAAAATCTGTGAGTAATTTTTTTAATGCTGAATAAAGTTATCATAAATTACACATTTTATAATATGTCATAAAAAATCACTCACTTACTCATTCATAATTAATTTTTATAAATTTTTAAGTACAATTCCCAATAGAGCTACGTTTTACCTGTCATTTCGATGGTACAATATACAGGTGGAAGCTGACTCGTTGAAGTCTGTGCTCCTTTTACGGGAGCAGCATATAGGGAAAAAAATTTCAAACCCATATCTAAAAAAATAATAATTAAAATACGTCAACAGACGTGGGATTTTTTTAATTTCACGATGTTTATTGTACTGTATTACGTGGGGCGCGGGTACCAATAGATACCAATAACGTAAACATATACTACAAAAATCTACTAAAGGTTAAACAACTTTGAACTTTGCTGTCAATACCTACGATTCGATTTCGGAATGAAATGAAGGTTTATGTCTGCGTGCGTCGTTCTTAACAGATGGAGTTTTATGTTACAACGAAAATGTAATTAATTATTTACTTTTTCATTTGTGGCAAAATCTCTTTTGTTTTTTTTAATTGTATTAGGCTTTTATAGTAAGAAAAACTGTGGTTTCATAGAAAGTGGTGATGACAAAAACACTTTGTATATAAAAATGTTATGTAAATTAAAGAATAATTACGATAATTTTTTTGTAGTGCCGGTTGTGGTTTTTAAAAAGTAATATAAATACATGTTTAACAGTGAATATATCAGAAAGTGTACAGTTAGAGGAAGATGTGGTGGAAGTCGACGGTGGCGAGGAAAACCGTGAGGACGACGACGATAATGAAAATGATGTAGATGTACTGCCTGAAAATGAAGACGAACATGAGGTAATTGAGTAATAGCAAATGAATTATAAAGCTTCATTGTTAGAGTTCATCACATATTTACCATACTGATGAGGGATCGACGAGTCTTGTTCGTCCTGAAGTTTTTTTGAACTATTGCTGATTGTTCACTCGGGAAGTCAATTACTAACAGTAAAATAAAATTAAAATTAATGTCATTCATTTGCCAGAACCAGGTATAAAACATAAATAAATAGACTCTCAAATTAATCATATAAAACTTTACCTTGAATATTATTTAGATACATATTTTGATTATTAATAAGTATGAATTTGTTAGTTAATATTTTATTATGTTTCATAGGAGCCAGCAACCCAAAGTCTTCCACCACAATCATCACAAACAGTTAAAAGAAGACGAGAAAGTAAGTAATTATAAATATATAATAATTTGTGCATATTGTGTTCAATTTTTATTTATTACGAACTGCCTCACTATGGATATTTTTCCCGAAAACTTATATAAAAATATTTTTCGATTTTCTAAAAAAAGTACGTTTTATTTTCCTTGATACATGATCATTTATAAAGTAATTTATAAAAAAAGAACAATAAAAAATCTAGAAAATACGAAATATGTATTTGAATGTTATATGAATAACAATATGAAATTTCTAAAGTAGTGATACTATGAAATTGTTTTTCTTCAATAACTTTACAGCTCATGTCGGTGTTAAAGATATTTTTATTCTATGTTTTGGATAAATGCTGTCGTCTATCAACATTAAAACACAGAATCTGTAGATAGTAAAATTCTTCTTAATATGTCTCAATGGCATTAGCGTCTAGATTCTAGACTCTAGAATACTTGCGAGTAAAATTTATTATTTTTGGCTTCCGAAGCCTCTTCAGAGAGCTAGTCGATTAGAAAAATTGCATGTTTTTTGATAGTAGGACCATGTCTTAAAATATTCTTTATTTGTATTGTATCTTACTTCGTGTCCAATTTCGTAACTGTAGTTCCACAGGAAGTACCCTATAGTTTTTGATTACGCGGTGTATTTAATACAAAATAAAGCAATTCGATGTATAAATGGGATATTCAGGAGCAAAGGGACTGGTAAACCTGAATATCTGATATTAATTTATATTTTTATACCTCACCGCTATCTCAAGTAAAATGGCTTTGACAGACTAACAGACGGTCAACAAACTATAAGAGTTCCGTTTTTTTCCTTTTGACACAGAACAATTAAAATAGAGTAATTATTTTATGCATTAAATAAATCGTAATTTAAGTCTTTTGAGAATTTAGACCACGCAAAAATTGTCGTATTTATTAGAAAAATATTTAGTTATTTGACATCTGTCTAGGTAAATCGTAACTGTGCGCGCACTGCAAATGTAGGCTTACCAACAGAAATTCCGATTCTACAAAAAAACGGGTTAATAAAATAGATTATATGTTGCTCCACAACCCCCCGTATCTTTCATTGATAAATTGCAAGCACTACGTGACTGCTTGCGAGAGTGTCAACTTACATTGAGAAGGTGTACTTACAGTTACATTGGAGAATCCTAAGTCTTGAAATCTAGGTGTATTTTATCACCGTACAATCTCAGGCTTTTTCTATCATCATACAAATAACAATTTTATAAACAATATCAAACAAGAAAACATTGAAAACTATCGATTTAAGCAATTCAATATAACATAACTCTTTTAGCAAGTAGTAATTTTGTCGAACAATATACTTTAAATAGAAATATTTTTTTTATTTATGAACCGATTGTAAAAAAATAAACACTAAATGTAAACGGAAGCTTGCTAGAATCCAATAGTGCAACTGCATTTAAGCTGTTTCTGAAGATAGAGTGAATAAGCGCACAGACAGACAAACATTTTAAAAATCATTGTTTTGGGTTCTATTTATTATATTGATAAATGCCCACAATAATATTTTTTCTGATATATCTTCCATGTAAAGACACCTATAAGCTAGGATTTTATTATAAGTATAGATAAGATTTTATTATAAGTATAGGTTTCGTTAATCTATTTAAGTATGTGATCTCTTATCCTTTGATTTACTGATGTGTATTTTACAGCTCGTGAGAATGTTGAGCATCAGACGGTTAAAGACTTTAACCAGGTGAGCTATTAAATATTTATGGTTAAGTCTATTTTGTTATTTTTGTTTTTGTTAATATAATTTGGGATATTAAAGAAAACATTAATTAATATTTTGTAAATATTTATATTGATTGTAATTTTTATTAGAAAGCTATTGCATAGCTATAAAACAGCGTCTTATTTTAACCGCTGTGGTTGTGGGTTCTATTCCTCTACCAATGAGTTATTTTAAGTTCTCGACGGCAAATCCAATCCAATCTTTCCTATTTTTGTGAAATGTGGAGAATACAGTGTCCCAAAACTAGGTTCTCTCATGATCGTATACAAGGGTATCAATGTGCAGTTAAAAAAGAGAATAAATTTCTCTATATGAAGAAAATTTATGTTAATATAGCCTACTTTATATCAAGTAAGTATAAATAAGAAATTATTAAAAAGAAACAATTTAACAATTTTGAGGTTATTACAATGTTAACGTCTGATTGCGTTCGATTTCCACTTAGGGGTTTCATTATATTGGAATAATAACCATACAGCCTATGCAGTCTTATTAGCTTTGACTTAACTTAGACCCTGTTTAATAAGATAATGAGGTATAAGTAATATTGTGTGCTCGTGGTCAGTGTCTCCTGAGCCTGCTGGAGTGCCCGGTGTGCTTGGAGTGCATGGAGCCGCCCATGTCACAGTGCCGGCGCGGCCATCTCGTGTGCGGGCGGTGCCGCGCGCGCCTCGCCGCCTGCCCCGTGTGCCGCACCGCCTTCTCCTCCGTGCGCAACCGCGCCATGGAGGCCGTAAGTATTGTGTGCGCAGGGCCGGAGGCCAGAAAAATACCCCACATATCTATATATGGGGTTTTTTTCCTTAACATAAAAATGTAAAAAACAACGTATTTCAAGGTATTTTATTTTATAAATTAATGTGTACATTTACGGACATTATATAATAATCTTATCATACTTTCTTATTTTCTTTGTCTGGATCGAAAATGAAGTTAATTCAGGAATGATTAAAGAGAGGTTTTATTGCTTGAAGAAGATTTTAAGCTTAAATACAGAAATATGAAATAAAAGAAAAAATCAAAGGAATGAATAAAAGAGAAAGGTTCAAATGTGTATGTTGCGCGACGCGTGAAGGTGGCGGAACTGCTGCGCTACCCGTGTCGCCACGAGTGTGGGCGCCACGTCCGGATGCGGCGCCGCGCCGCGCATGAGGCCAGCTGCGCCGCGCGCCGCTACCGCTGCTTCGCGTCGCCCTGCGCCGCGCGCGCTCCTCTCCCGCTGCTCGGACTCGCCGCGCACGCACGGGTGAGCCCCTCTGCTTACCGTCCTATAGCTACCGCGCTACCCGCGTTGCCACGAGTGCTACTGGTACATGACGCCTCGTGTCGAACTGTCACTGTTTTCAATAATAATTTAATATCAATTTAAATTCTTATTATGACAATCAATATAAACATATAATTTTTTCGAATTTCATTGTCAACCTCTGTTGTACATTTACCAAACTTTTTGTTTTTTAACATAAAACTCGATAACGGTTTTGTTATAATTATAATGGTTTCATATTTTTCTTAAGTAATCACGACGGGAATTCACGGCTGATTTTACCTTGTGAATGTCTTATAACGGCAACCGCTAACTTTTACCCCTCTTCCCCAATAAAACAGATCCATTATAACACTTTCAGGCGGAACACCTACCAATGCTGAAACTGGGGCGCAAACACAAATTCTCAGTAAGAGTAAACACAACGCACTCCGACAATTGGTTCGTGATGGTCGCCCGCGACATGTTCCACTTGCATATCGACGTCGACTTACGCGCGTGGGGCGTGGTCGTGTACGTAGCGTACATTGGACCTAAATGTAACGCTAGTCGTTTTATTTACGAGGTGAGTTCGTGTAATCAATGACAGTAGAGTTACTGTGTGTTAAAGTGTGTACAGTAATTTGGCAAACCCTGAAGACGCGCCACCACAACCCATGTGTGTATAAGGTTTTTTTTTCAAATTGTTGTGTGCGGAATGCAGCGTGAAGCTGATTTAGCTGGTTTAGTTCTTATAATAGTTTAGTTCCCTAAGTAGAAAATGTCTATCATGCTTTACACTTTTGGCAAGGCGTTTAGCTGGAAAGTTTTCAAAATCAAATTTTCGAGACATTTCTTGTTGAGTGGTGAACAAAGATTAAATAACATTTCATTAACAGGTGACGGTGAAGGGAGAACATAACAACAAGAAGCTAGTCTACACAAGAGCAACACATAGCGACCTTGAAAGCTCATCACTCAACGTAAGTCGCCAAGACTGTTTTCACTTGCCCCTGGACCAGGCCCAGAACTTCCTAAAACTGAGAAGAATTAAACATAACATTCGTGAACTCGACAAGTTCTTAGATTTCACAGTGGATATTAGTAAATGCGACGAGCCTGTAGAAAGCCTGACGGACGAACCGGATTCTTGATTAGAGTGTGTGGTGTACGTTAGCGAGGGCCGCATCGTCAGATACGAGACGCACGGCATCCCTGACGCGCCTGAAACCCAGTGAAGGACTTGCATGTTCAGAAATAACCGGTCCAGTGTGAGTCGGACTCGCGCACCGAGGGTTCCGTACCGATTTCATGCTTGTATGTCAACGGGATATAGTGCGGAACGTTAAAAGTGCATTTCTTAACCATATTATTCTTATAACTCTTTATATTATATGTATTTGTTACCTTTTATTATGTAGTTTTTTTTTATTTAGGCGTGGATCGTCGATACATTGTGATGATGTATCATCATTTTGCTTCGGCGAATTCTTTAAATTATGCTTAATGTTTGTTAAATTAGTAAAACTTTGTATATTGAACTTCAATCGACATTATATAATATAATATGTATTGTTTATACTACTCTTCATATATTAAATAGTATATTTTTATTATCTCTTATGTACTTCTACTTGAGTAAAATGACCGCATACACAATTTATATGAGCATAAAAGCTTGTATGTGATTAAATTGAAACTTTTAAATTTTAAACTTAGTAGTTTTTATGTAATTAAATTTGTACTAGTTTATTTACAAAAGTAAATCGCACGACAAGCTTTTATGATCATATAAATTGGGAATGTATAATGAGGTTATAAGTTGATAGTTAAAATTTAAGACAAATTTTATTCTCTCCTTTTCATCATCAAGGGTATGGAGGCTAAACTACTGGTGAAAGTGTCGTATCATATAAAAGTATTACCTGAGACTTATATAGACTGATATTGCCTTTATAAACACTCGATAGAAAGCTAGAAGTTACCATTAGTTTTTCCTACACAAATAAGTTATAGTCGTAAAAACTTTGTTTCTGTATCTCATTTCAAAATAAATGCAAATATAATTGAATAATCTTACTTTAGTATTACTTTTTCTTAAATATTTGTTAATTATTCATAAGTTTTAAAACGATATTTGTCATTTAATTATTCTCTTTTGTATGAATTGCTGTTATTGTGTTTATTAAACTGATATTGTACATTTTTTTCGAAGATAAAATCGTAATCTAATGTTGTTAATATTTCAAATTTGTTTTCAGTGGAGTGAAAAAGAATAATGTTAATTTAGTTTCAATCAATTTCGATTAATGAGTATTACACTGTCATTCTTGTTATTAGAAATTGATACATACATATTTTAAAGAACTTTAGCAGTTAAGAGTTCTTATTTGCAATGGAACATGTTATATAGTTTTTTTATAAATTACTTTTTCTTTTATTTACTCAGTTAATTGTGTTTAAAAGATTCAAACATACCTAATATAAAGTTTTATATCTGTGATTTTTGGTTAGGTTAGGTTTTTGCTTTTGCGACGTCCCTTCCGGCCCTCGCAACGTTTTTTTAATTTTTACTAAGTTCCTGCATACTGCGGCAGAGAAGCTCAGCGCCTCAGCTACTATGAATTCTGTTCTGCTAACGCCTCAGCTACTATGAATTCTGTTCTCAGTGGCTAACAAAACTTAAAAATATTTTAAGATACATCGCTGCTTTAAAATTATCTGAGCGGAAAGCCTCGCAGATTTACGCGTGCAGTGTATATATCTCTCAATTCGTGCATCGATCCAACGATGAATGTACTACGTTCACCAAGTAATGCTGGCGGTGGATCGCAACCTGACCTGTCTAAGATAACTACTATGGAGACGGACTCAACTATAACATTTCGAAAACGCAAAAATCCTTTTGAGCATGTTTGTAAGTGTAAATGAGTTAAAAGAATTACGGTCTGAATTAAGCCGTATGACTTTATTGCTAGAAAAATATACAGTTTCTAATAGTAATATAATGACAAAGATGCAAGAAAGTGTTGTTGAGGTTAAAACTTAAATAATCGAGATGAAAGAAACAACTTAAATGTCAAATAATTTAATTCATGCAAATATAACGCAAATTAAAGATCAGATAAGTGAAATGAAGTCCTCAGCGGTAGATATCATAGCTGAGCAAAACAATATTCAAATTATTCATTATTCAAATAGATAATTATTATCAGCACTTTTGAATCGTCGAATGAACATATGAACAAAAAGCTACCACCGGTTCGGAAGGCAGTTCTGCTGAGAAGAGCCGGCAAGNTAAACACAAAATTTTGTCTACAACTATTTACATGGGTCTTTAGTATTAATTCTGCTTCCGAAGGAGATGATGGCAGTGAACGTGTTAATTAAATAGATATATCAGAAAAAAAATTTTGAAAAGTATTTGCCACTTCTAAATCAATTATACATATTAAAGAACAGGTAGCTATACTCGAGACAAAATTGACAGTGAGTGATAGAAATGTTAAAACAATAGAAGACAATATTAGCAAGAAACTATTAACGGTTCTTCCACTCCAGGAAGAAGTAAAGCATCTAAATGAAGAGTTGATACGCGAAGTTCAAGAGCGCAGTGAGAGAGAAAGGAATATCATTATTCTAGGCCTCCCTGAACAAATTGCACCTAATGCCAAAGATCGGCTATCTAAAGATATAACAGATGTAATTAAGATAACTCATTCAATAGTTCCTGACGTTCCTAACCCATTAAGGGTAATACGAATTGGTAAATATTGTGATACAAAAATTAGAAAATTCAAGGTCTTCTATGAAATCAAATTTTCAGCAAATCTTTCGAAAGGCATTAAAATTTACTCTGATCAAACTCCTAACCAACAAAAGTATCTACAAAATCTCAAGGAAGAAATGACCCGTCGTAATAATGATGGAGAAGATTTAACTATAAAGTATATAAATGGAATACCTAAAATCGTTAAAAATAATTATTCAAAAAACTACCACAAATAAAGACTTCAAAAAATACAACCACGAACACGTACCAAATGAAACCAACAACTATGAAAACCTACTTTGTGCCAAATGTCGTCTTAAATTTTTCTATCTAAACGCTCGAAGCATCCGCAAAAAAGGCAAGTTTGACGAGCTCAAATGTATACTCAACTCCTTATAACTTCTTAACTCCTAATTCAATTATATATAAAGAAACCAAGTGGATGACCCTTAAACAACTATATATAAACAGCACGTGTTTACTTATTAAATAAATATTAAACGACTCGATCCATACTAACTTAGCTTTTGTAAAATTAAAATCTACAACAAATCGTTCCTTGCGGTCGGGAGTTCGAGTTTATTGATTCTACCTAAAACCAGAAAACAGATTGGTAAAAAAATGTTTACCTACGAGGGGGCACGACTTTACAATAATTTACCGTCTACTTTAAGGAGTGTAAGCTCATTTAATGCTTTTAAAACTCAACTAAGCGAATACCTAATTAAAAGCTACCCACCCTTAAAAAACAAATGCATTAAATGAGTAAGCAAAAAAAAATGTGTTACTCTTTGAACTAAATTGACTAATGTACGATCGAATAGAATTCTTTATTTTGTTAACCAATGTTTCCATGTCTGTGGCCTATGTTTTTAATGGAAATGAAATATCTTTAACCGTATTTTTATAATAATATAAGGTTAAAGTGATTTGTATCAATCATAAAATCAAATAATGGTATTTAAATATATTTATTATTTTTATTTCAAATCTTAAAACTAAATTAATTACTATTTGCGTGATATGTCCATTTACAAACAAATGGGGCATACAGAAGATACTAAATTTAGATAGAAAATTAAAATCTGCTTTGTATATAATATAGTTGTATTTTTTGTCTATTATATAATTATTTCTGCAGTAATATTGCAATATTGGACACTACAATGTCATGCGCCCTTTTCGATCCAGTATATACAAAACTAAAAATTTACTAAATTTAATTATCACATTCATTTTGCCAACCTAACGTTTAATCAACGTTTATTAATATTCAATATGCTATTATATATTAATATAATTCAATACAACAGTAATGTAGTGCAGTAACTACTTACGCTTTTGCATAATACACATCATCATAAATAAAACAAATAGGAAAAAAATCAAAGCTTCAAAAATACCACTTTTAACAATTCCACTTTTTTAATCATTATATTAAGAAATAACTTGTAAAGACAACGTTTTTTAAATACAAAATGGTAAGCAGTTTCCCGTTGCGTTATCCCGCATATAGCAGGTATGCTAAGGAAATGCACATTTCGACATGTTCCACTCAATTTTCTGGTCATTGCGTGTTGAGTAGCGGAACTCAACACTGAACTTTGTGTACCATGACCACAAGGAAATGGAAATAATTTTAATATATTCATTCCCGTTGTATACGGTGCTCAAGCCACCATCTGCTTAGAGGCGAGCGACTGCCGCGCGTACTCCGTTCCGATAAGGCCGCGACACGCCAGTGAGAATTCTTGCACGCTTTCCAATAGCCGTCTTTTGCTTTTCTTTTCTCTGTAAATATGTATAATATAATCTTGAGAAATATTTACACAAGTGGTAACTTTGTAATTGAATTTATGAAAGTATTGTATGAATTATATAATATTGTATTTTTTCTTTATCGCTGTTGCTTGTCAAACATATTGTAAATACGATAGATAGCTAACTTACTTAAGCACAGCCTGTATAAATTTCTGTTTATGCGCATCCGTAGCGTGCGCCGAGGGGAACCCCGCACGCGCTAAAGCGTCTCTTAACCACGCACCGAACTCTCCTCCCGCGTTGTTCTCCCCCTCGCCCCATTGTGCACGGTTTAACGCTAGTAATAGTTCTGCTAAGGGCTCCATTTGATTACGGGGTGTTGCGCCACCTATACATAAATGGAATATGAAAATAGTTCTTTTTATTTTTTGCTAAATTTGCTTTTTCAGTGCTGCGTCATATTTGAGTTGAGCTAAATAACATTTTCCAAAGTTAAATAAATTAATTAGATTGTAAATAAAAAATAAATAATGTGAAAAATATAATCTTTCATTTTTCTAATTAAACTAGACAAAATTGTACAACATAATTATGTTAATTACTACATATTACTAAAAAGTGTTGATTTCTTTGCTATGAAAACAAAACATACCAATACAAGACAGAGCGGTGTGCGTCAGATTCGGCGCACAACGCTGCAGGGCAGTGGCGCGGCGCTGTGCCAGCACCGACAGCCACGCGCACGCCGCGCCAGCCGCGCGCGCCTCCCACACGCGTACGCAACTACACGCTGGAATTAATCATTTTATATTTTATTATTATCCAGCCTAGTGCGACTCAGTCACATCCGTCGAGAATTCCGTACCAATTTCGAGATTTGTTTCGAATATTGAAATAAAGGGTAGAACGGAGTGTCAAACAACAAAGAAATAAATTAAAATAACTAACCCAAATCGACCAAATCTGTCAACAAGTCTTCCAACCAATCGATTGACTGAGGTTGTTTCTTAGTTAAGGCTACAAGTAATGTAAACAAGGCTTCAGCGAGATCTGGCGCGGCACATGTAGGGGAGGGGGCGGAGGGGGGAGATATGGCACGCGCACTGCTCAGTACACCCGCACGTACGAGACGACACGCCCCGTTCCACTCGTTGCCTACGAGTACTGTTACCTGCAATATAGTATATAACACCAATAAGAAGATTAGGCCGTGCTGGTCCAGTGGGACAACATCTGTCTGTACATACGATGGTTGTGGGTTTGGGAGGTGTGTGGGTGGAGTGGAGAAATAAGGCTCGAATAAATTTTAATGTTACAAGAAATTTACAATTTCAGCCTAAATAAAAAATATTATATGACATTTTATAATATTAAATGAAAGCAAAGATCAAATAAAAGAATAACTCTATAATATAAATAACTAAATATTTTTTAAGAGTTAACAATCATTACTAAACGGAAAAAAAAACTTTAACTCACTAATTTAATAACTTCCATGCCAACAGGGCACGGTTCTATTTCAAAACCGGCTATAGTCAAGTCCGCGATATCTTCTATTAGTGTTATAATGTCACCCATCATTGCTGATACTGTATGCTTCAACACTTGAAACACTGGCTGAAAAAATAAAACATATTGAATGAGATGATAAACTATGGACCAATTAATTATGAGGGTCCGTACCTCAAAAGAAAAAAAGACAAAAACCTAGGATCTATATATAAAATCATATTGTTGTCATTTGCATGTCAATTCGTGGAGGTTTCGAAATAATATCAATTATCCAAGTCTACAATCTCTTGGAATATAGAAGAGATATACTTCTTAGTCAATCCAATAAAAAAAACCATACAAGCACGAGTGGGATTAGCTCACCGAGGGTTCCGTACAATAATTGGGGGTATGGAGGTTTTCCTGAAATTCAGGTTTATCTTAGCTTTTATCTGATACATCACTTGAACTAGCGGCTTTAATACCAAACTTTGGCCTCCTTTTTTGTCGCATCGCCGTTTATATCGCAAAAATGCGTATGTGTCGAAATACGCATTTTTTGCGATATGAACGGCCATATCTTTTTTTAGTGAATATAGAAATATATTTTTATCAGAAAATAATGGGGGCTGTAGATCTACGTATATGGTTTGAATTACAACCCGATACCGCCAAGCTTTCCTGGAGATAAAGGGTCTTGACAGACAGACAGAAAGATGGTCAACAGAGTGATCTTATAAGGGTTTCTTTTTTCCTTAAAAAGTACGGAAACCCTAAAAACATTCCATCCATTCCACCTAGAATTAAAATTCCGTGACGACTCACGGAATATTTTTTTTAGCTTCACGCTGTACGTCACCACCAATGTCACCAGGACTGGGCGGTGTGTGGAGAATGGAGTGTCCTACCACTAGGTTCCTCTGTCTACCCTGCTATATGCAAGATACAGTGTGAGGCTGACAGATTCGTTTTAAAATCGCGATTTTATGAATGCAGTGAATGCGATTCCTGTTTGAAGGAATGGTTAACATTATATCAAATATTGACTCTATGGACTTAACACACCAAGCCTATAATGGGAACACTATAGTAGTATTCATACCTGCGGCATCCTGGCGGTGGCCAACATAAGCACGAGCGCCGGGTGCACCGTGCGGTAGAGCGCGGCGGCGAGGTGCGCGCTGGCACCCAGCGCGCCCATCAGCGCTATCACCTCAGACGCGCACACTGTGCCGCCCTCGCCTATCTGTGATGTCGCAGGAGCAGCATGGGAACACAACAACTATTTATAGTTGTTCCTTCTATCGGGCCATCAATAAATTACGTCACACGGATTTTATGATTTTATTTTATCTGATCCTTCCACGGCCTAGTTATAGCTGGTTTTTTTAAATTTATTTATTATTATTTTATTTACAAAACCAATAGAAATGACATTAGGACAATTTTATTTTTATTTTTGACCAAGAAAATCGCTTGAATGTCCTGACATTTGCACCTTGGATATCTCACTAGGATTCCCTGTGCGGAGATATCCAAGGATTACCGTGTGGATCTATTATTGGATTTTAGTTAAAACAAGTGCTTATAAGTTAAATAAAGTTAATATACATTTTAAATGCAATAGGTATAATATAATATATTAAAATTATAAGAATATATATAAATGACATATAAAATATAAGTAAATATTAGTTAGTACGGGGGATAAAATAATACTGCAAAAATATATGTACATATTATTATATTTATTAATATGCTAAAGATATTAAAATAAATCACCTTTTATTTTATTTATTTATTTATTTTTTTGTTACTCTGTCACCTACATAATATCTTCTATTTCATCATAGTCTGGCGTGTGTAACCATTCGTTTATTGTTTTGTTTTATAATAATTAAGTTTATGAAGGTTTAGCTTTTTATTGATTTTATTTGCGACGTACGGGCCTAAGAATGAAGAAAAACTTTGAGTAAATCTTTTCTTAGTTGACGGTACTATGCCTAATGGGTTAGTCCGTTTTTGGCTAGTTTTATTATTATTAAGTTTCTTGCTTGATTTCTATTGATTTAGTAAAAGTTGGAGCAGGAAAATTTTTCGAACCGAATGCACTCTACTATAATTATATAACTCGGTCGTGGAAATCAGTAATGTTTAAAATAAAAATCATACGTTGAGCCTTTTCCACCATAAGTACTACTGTCTTTGATGCACCACCCCAAGAGGTAATACAATATCTAATTAACGATTCACAAAGAGCTTTATATATTATAGTTATAATATATTATGGTTAAACATAAGAGACTCCCCTTACCTATTGTAGTGTTATATATTTCTGTAGTTTCACACCTAGAATTAAATTGTAACAGTAACATGTCACGAAAATTAGAACCCTTCCTCACGCCTACGCGTGACGTAATTATGGATGGTCCGTAAGAAGGAACAAGTAAAAATAGTTCTTTTGTCCTTATGGTGGTCCTGTAATTCTCAGCTATGACATATAAATAGATTTTTATTGTGTTTCACGTCTCTTCACGTTTTTTTCACATCAGGACAGGCAGAGAGAACAAATCGTTACGACGCTCACATCATACTTTCGGACAAATTTTCGAGTAATTGAGTTTCGAGTAAGAGAGATCTATTTAGTGGTTTGTCTACCAAAATGGAGATTTAAATTTTGGGTTAGAGAGAAAACCTGGTTAGAGAACGAAATTTGTGCAATAACTTGAAAAAAATGAGAAAAAAAAGATATTTCAAAAAATATATTATTGAGGATATTAGCTCGTTAAAATAATGCAGTCATAAGAAAGTAAGAAAAAACAATCTTGTCATTCAAGGTAATCATTAACACAAATACACAACTATTGTTGTTGTTATTTATTCTTATTATTTTTTTCATAATAGGGTAGGCAGAGAAAATCAAGTATACCCAACATTCCGCATCTCAGTAGCGGATCTCAACACCGCGTTTTGTATACCAGAGCGGGGAAATAATAGAAAATACGTATATTTATTTCCACCGGTGGTGACTGAACCCACAATCATCATATTTACACTCCCACTGTGTTGAAGCAGCCTCAATATAATTATTATTTATTTCATTCACAAATCACCTGTATCGATTATTGCCGTTCGCACGATCGCACAATATAAATAATAGCTACAAGGGGCGAAAACAGAAGGGTGTCAATGGAGGGTTAGCGATCCAGAACAAAAGATAAAAGGGGGTGTAGTCGTGAAAATAGTAAAGAATTTATGATAATTGAATTTTTTGAACGTTTAACGCCTCTGTTCCCCTTGTAATTGCATTTTTATATGAATGTATGTATGATTTTTATATGCATTTTTATTCTCATATGGTTCGTATATATCGACTATTGGAAATTTCTTGTAAAAAGAAAGATAGAAAAGATTTCATTAAGAGATAACTACGTAGACCTGTATTGTAAAGAAAAAAGAGAGTGAAAATAAAAAGAAAAAATATGAGAGAGATTTATATAAATAAATTTATATTTAGACGTTTACAATAAGGTTATATGAAATAAAAATCAGGTTGAAGCTGTATTCTCTACATAGCCGAGGAGGCACAGGGTACCTGGTGTGAGGATATTGCCGAATTCTGGAGTCGCACTTTGCCTCTACACCAGAGCGAAGAAATATAAACACACATACAGTCACACACTCGCCCCTGACGAATCAAACTCGTGAAACGGCCTCAATCGGCGTCCGAAATGTATAATACAATATTTC
Organism: Heliconius nattereri; assembly: GCA_013403645.1. NCBI lineage: Eukaryota > Metazoa > Arthropoda > Insecta > Lepidoptera > Nymphalidae > Heliconius > Heliconius nattereri. The sequence goes on along the minus strand of JAAIXI010000226.1, from coordinate 5,098,765 downwards.
TAAAACAAAATTGTTGTGGGCAGACGCAGTTCTAGAACGGAGGCCATACGCTATGGTCTCTACCTACCTCTTTCACCTCGTCCACAGTCATCAACCTCTTTATACATGCCCTCCGGGGGGTCTTCATGCTTTTTACGTGACGTTCCTCAAGTATCTTTGATGTGTTTTCAAAGGTCAACCAAGGTCTCCCCCTACCTGTCTTACCACTCACTTCACATCTACACGGCATTCCTTCATTCTTCTTCTGTAATACCTACGTTTAGGATTTAGCATAACAACATCGGTACCACCACTGCATTGTGTACGGCGAAACGTGCAGCTGTTAAGCTAGAGCTAAAGCTCCGTTAACCCTGTCACCGGCAGCAATTCGCCTTTCCACATCCATCTCGTATCGTCCATTTCAATATTTTCTTAATATACCACTGCATTCACTTGTTCTAATATCTTGCCATTTACCTACACTGATCTTGCATTCCGTCCTTTCTTCATCTCTTTCAAAAAAAACCAGAACCTTTGTCTTATTCGCATTCAGGCAATCATTATAGATTATCTTTTTTTGTTGGAGTTCAAGTAATTTTGCTATTATAAAAAAACTCAAGTATATATAAATACATAAGATCTTACGTGTACCTAAAAGTTACTATTACGTTTTTGGAGGAGCAAAAACTAATAATGCAATTAAAATTGTCTGAAGGACCGTTTTTTGCAGCAAATAATTGAACAATTGGGCTGCGCCACGTTTTATTTTTTTTTCAAATGGACAAAGCTGACGTTGACCTGGAATAGACTGTACTGCGTCGCCGGGAGGCGAGTTAAACGAAATGTGAGTTCTGATCCATCCACCCTGCTTACATTAATCAGGAGGGTCTGCCGTGACTGATTCTGCCGCGGAATAAGTGCCGCAGCAGAAGCAGTCAGGTTTTAATAACTTTTATTAATATAACACGCATAGCAACACGTGGACTCATATTTTGATAGAAGGGAAAGCGCTATGGCTTCTCCCCTTCGTGTTGCTCTACGACATGAAAACGCCTAACTCCTTCAACTAATACAAGCCGTAATACTAAATGAATTATACCTGATTAACAAGCTTCTGTCGCAACGTAACAGCTAGATCACGCAGTAGCGGCGTGGCGCGGTCGGGCGCGCTGGCCGCCAACGCCGCGCCCGCCGCACTCAACAGCTGGCGGCGCGACCACGCATCCACGCCTGTACTGGCACACTGTTAAACATAAACAACACTCATACTACGAATAATCATTATATATAGTTTCAAATGTCACAAACTACAAGACCGCTTACACCTTTACAAGAATGTAGAAAACGGCTGTAAATAACAGATTCTTTAAAAATATAGAGTCTAGCTCCATAAGCATAAAGAAAGCTGCACTACCTGCTGTTCCTAGGCACTCTCAATGTATATTTTGTAAATATAATCAATGTACAGACGCGTTTTTTTTACTTTTTTATTATATGTATATATAATAAAAAAGTAAAAATAACGCGTCTGTATATATATATATTTCGGAACTTTTGGCAATAGTGTGACGCTATTTCAAATAGAACGCCCTTTCTCTATGATTCGTAACCGAAGTTAACCGAAAATAAAGGATAAACCAAAGCGAATTCAGTATACTATGTTATAGATAATAGTGAATCTCAAAATAAAAAAGCTTTCTTTAACTAACCACCATAAGGGAACGAGGCGAATACAAATATGAATATTTATCTGATCGGGAAGCTCATTAACTACTACACCTGAGCCTGCGCCACCCTCACGATGTCGTCGACCAGCTCGGCGGCGGGCGCGCTGCAGTCAAGGCACAGGCGGCGCAGCGCCAGTGCGGCCGGAGCGGCGCTCCGGGTCAGCGCGCCGCCCACCGCGCGCACAGCCGCACGCGCCATCGCCTGGCGCCCCGGCGCCGCGGCGCTCAGCCATGATGCGTACGCGCCTGTGGAATATATAGTAAGTGATATAGTAGTTGTGACTTCTCCGCACTGCGCTCCTTCTGCCCACAACAAGTACGACTCACCGAGACAATCCAGCGCCGTGTGCAACACGCGAGAGTCTTCGTTCAGATCCGCCACGCAGTGCAAGGCGTGGTGCAGCAAAGCAGCGGGCGCTGCGGCTTGGCCGGCCGCGTCCGCCAGCGCGAGACACACGTGCAAGGCCGCCTCGCGCGCAGCGGCGCGATTTCCGGCCCCCGTTGGGGAAGTGCCCGTGTAAGCGCTCTCCACTAGCGACCAGCATGACTCGCCGAGGAACATGTAGCAGTACATCTAATAACCATATGTAATTATTGACATATTAAAAAGGTTTATATTAGTTTTATTAAATTATGTAAAAAACAATAGTAATAGATGAAGTTAGTAAAAATGATATAAATGTTCATTTATCATAAGTTTCAAATGATCTTTGAAAATACATGATTGAAATAATATATATAAAAAATCTGATATTCGTTTACCACAATATCAGCAATGTCTTGTCTATAGCACCGTAGTAATTCCTTATCGTCTTTAGAAAGTGCCGACTCCGGAGGCATTTCAGATTTCTTCACTAATGTCAAGAGAAGTTGCGTAAAAACTTCACGCCATACTGGATTTATCTCCACATTGGCATTTAATATTTCGTCCTGTAATAAAAATAAAAGCTTTTAAAAATAAATAATTGCGTACGTGCTATCATAATGAGCAGATGCTATGTTATTTGTGTCCATATGCGAAGTTATTTATCTCGAGATCGCGTGGAGGTACTTACAGTTATTAAATTCTGTACAAAGTGAGAACTTACAAGACAATTAAAAGAAAAAGTCCGATAAGTGAAAATTTATAGGTATTTCAAATCAAATCAGCTTCACGCTGTATCCCGTACACAGCAGGGTACGCAGAGGGATCCTAGTGTTAAGACACTCCGTTCCACACCTTCCAACGAATTGTAGAGGCATTGCCTGCTGAGTGGCGGAACTCAACACCGCGCTTTGCCTTGACGAAAGATATAATAGAGCGAAGAAATGGAAATATAAATTTAAATAAATAATTAATTTCCTCGAATGGGGATCGAACAAAAAACCAGTCGCGTTTACAGTCAGATTTTGTGCCCCTGCGCCATGAATGGATAGGTATTTAATAGAAAAAGATTCATTACACACTTACATTTGCAGTTCATTTCATATAAAATGAGTGCATATGAACGCCAATTTAAGTTTATCATTTTTTATAAGTTGTTCTTTGCGTTGACCTACAATCCTGGTATGGTACGACCTGGTGTGGGAGCCTCAGTGAACGAGTCCGACTAGCGCTTTACTGATTTTTGTTTTTAGCTTCACGCTGTTTCCCACACATAACAGGGAAAGACTCTGTCTATTTTAGGAATCTGGGAAACTAGTGTCAAGACACTCCATTCCCATTAAGCAACTTCAGCTACCCCCTTACCGCCATATTGCGGATATGGAAGAATTGCGTGTTGGTGGCGGAACACAACGCCGCGCTTTGTCTCGTTACCAGAGTATGAAATACAATTTCCTCGAGTGGAAATCAACACCACAACGTCGCGTATACAGTCACACTTTTGTGTCCCTACTGCCCATTCGTGCCGAATAGGCTCAAATGAAATATTTTATTTGTGTAGAAACATAATAATAGTTATTATATTTTCGTTAGTGTATTAATTGCCATGTTAATTATTTTTAGTATTTTCTAATATTTTCCCTTTAATTAGTCACGCTTTTAAATTGTTTTTACTCGTTAAAGATAAGAATTATTACATAAACATGACATGCATTATCAGTTATTGCCGTAAGTGTCACACGAATTTATATTTGTAGGGAAAAGACAGCATATAATACCTAACATTAGAAAAATATGAGGAGACGCACCGCCTGTCCAGCCAACTGAAAAATTTGTTTTTACATGTATCATTTGAAGCTTCTTTTGAGCCCATAACTCAATAAATAGTATGCATGCATGAAATTTACTACTTCTAGTACCAAGGTAGATATATTATAAAAAAGTATTTCCTGTATAGGTATACAGGAAAAAATCTAATCACGGATAATTATTGATAATTACTATCACGAAAGTTAAAAAGAAGTTAAGTTAGATCAAAAACTTAGAAAATAAAGCGATTTTAAAAATAAGCAAGTATTCAATCATATCAAATCAGCTTCACCTATATCCTACTCACTTAGTGTTACACTCCGTTCTCCATTTTCCGCCGAATTCAGGAGGCATTGCTTGTTGAGTGTCGGAACTCAACGCAGCGATTTGTGTAGGCACCAGAGTAAAGAAATTAAAATATAAATTTAAATAAATATTTAATTTTCCCGAGTAGGGATCGAAACTGTCGCGCTGCAATCACACACTTGTAGCCCTGCGCCACAACTGGCCTCACAAACAAAGTAATGATATCCCATCAAAAACATAGATGTGAAAAGATGTTCACTCGGCAACAGGCACCAAATCAAATATCAACCTAATAGATTAATACAAGCCGGAAGTACACTACAACTAACTTGCAAATATGTATAACAAAGCATGTACGTACAAAATTGTCGAGGTAAATGAATATTATTATTAATATTACAAAATACAAAACTCTTTATTAATGGAAATATACACCCATTTTATTTAAAAGGAGTCCGTTCCGCCTGAGCATTACCCGCTCACCGCTTCTGGACGAAATTACTGGTTTATTGCGCGGATTTATTTATTATTACTATTGATAAGATTAATTTATTATTACTAAACAAACATACTCATGTACTTGCTCGAGCGATTCTCATTCTATTTTAGTTCCCAACACTTCTCAGACGTCGCGATGAGTTTCACTGGCAAAGTAGTTATAGTGACCGGCGCGTCTTCCGGAATAGGGGCGGCAACAGCCATAGCCTTTAGTAACGAAGGAGCTCGTGTAGTATTACTTGGAAGAAACGCGGAGAAACTCTCCAATGTCGCTTACAAATGCAATGAACCGCTGGTAATACGGGCTGATATTTCTAAAGACGAAGGAGCACAAAAATTAATAAAACAGACAGTTGATGAATTCGGACAATTGGACGTTTTAGTCAACAATGCTGGTTTCGGATCTTTGGGGAGTCTTTTAAATGGTGACATAATGAAGGCGTACGATGAAGTGATGAGTGTCAATTTACGCGCTGCGATACATTTGTCGAAGCTAGCTGCGCCGTATCTGATTAAAACTCAAGGTAAAATTGTAAACATATCGAGTGCCGCTGGTCAGATCCCCTCTTCGTTACCAGCGTTAATGCCGTACAGTGTTTCCAAGGCCGCGTTGAATCATTTCAGCGCATGTGCGGCTGTGGAACTGGCTCCTCATGGTGTAAGAGTGAACACAGTGAGTCCTGGCCCTGTGATAACTGATATCATTGAAAATTCAGGCTTCCCTTGGACAATGGAGGACTTACAAAAAGGCACTTCCTTGAATAGAGTGTCAGAGGCTCAGGAAATAGCTGATTTGGTGTTGTTCTTAGCGAGTGACAAAGCCAAGGGGGTCACTGGATCAAACTTCTTATCCGATAACGGCTTTGCTATAAAACGATACTAATTCATTTCATGGTTTTAACCGACTACTGTTCTCTAAAAGGACGCTACATTCATACTTTCGTTAACTATTTTTTTATGTTTGTGCTACGATTTCTCAGTCAGTTGTCGATTTTAAAATTATTTTTTTATTTGAAATATTTAATATTTTTTTTCCTCGCTTTGGTAACGAGTTAAAACGCGGTGTTGAGTTCCGCCAATTAATGCGCAACGCTTCTAGAATTCGGTGGAATGTGGGTAAGGGAAGTGTCTTAATGACAACGGAGTGTCTTAACGCAAGGTTCCTGCTATGTGCGGCTATTATCCAGTTACTCGACTAAATTGATTACTGTAGGTTCCTCAACTTCTGATGGTTATGTTGTGTTTTTGTACTTGTCCATATTAAGCTGTTTGTAAAGATAAATTAATGAATAATTTAGCTATTACATGAAGCGCCGACGAAGATGTTAAAAGTAATTCCAATAACTCTAATTTTCAACCGACTTTGAAAAGGAGGGCCTCGGGCCTTTTGCTTTTTGCAAAAGACAACAAAAATAAATAAAATATAGTTATGTTGGCTCATGGCATGAGAACGATACAGGTAAACGCTTGATCAGCATTCGGAGTGTGTAACGCGAATCCCCTCATGCCATGGGAAACAAACATTATGCTTTTAGTATTATCAGTTCAGGTAATCTCAGTTCGGGGTAGGTTTGCCACTAAACAGCTCTTGTGAATGTTTTGTTAAAATATTATATAAATTTAAATTACCAGTGTAAATCTAAGTAAAACTAATTATTAATGATGTGATTATTATGTAGAAGTGTTTTCTTAGTAATCAATGGACTAAAAAGACGGTTTCAATCAATTTTGCATCAAGTCATGTTAGTGCTTTTTAAAACAAACTATTTTGCTAGTCTTGTGTCTAAAAGTCAGTGTTTTGCTATTGTTTGATGGCCAACAACTTATTTATTAAATCAGTGGTAATCCATGAACAAAATAACTTTGTAAATCTAAAATTTATCAATTCATCATACGATAACTATGTAGTGCGACAATTAGTCACAAATATTAGTCTTGTATTCTAGTTTCTAACTTATAAAATCTCAGAAATTATAAATCTATATAAGAAAAAAAAATGTCACCGAGACGATTGTAATAACAATAACAGTAGTAGTGAACGTATTGTTTGCACGAAAGGTAAAAGTAGCTTCCATAGCACATGTCTTCCATCATTGCCTAACCGTGGTAGTTTTGCAAATAACAAGGCAAACTCGATTTGTCCGTTATGTTGTAGGGCCTCTAAGGGATTGAGAAATGATAATACGCCTGTACGTGATTCTTTAAGTCCTAATCAGAGTTCAAATGTGAGTTATCGTACGAAGAAATGAGTAGCGCTGTCGTCTCCCCCAGAAGTTCCTGAAATCCTAGTAATACAAAATGAGATACGCGAGATTATAAGGGAGGAGATTAAAGCTTTTATGGTACATATGAAGCAAACTATGTCCAAATTGCTGTCTGACGAATTGAAGGTAGTTAAGGAGAAACTTGTGGAGGTGAGAGGCTCAATGAACTTTACCAGCGGTCAATATGAAGATATAAAGCAAAAAGTATTGGAGAACACCGACACTATTAATGAGCTTGTCAAGGAAAATACATTTTTGCAAAATACATTGAGTGACGTCAGTAGGCGTTTAAATTATTTAGAGCAAAATTCACGTGCTACCAATGTTGAAATTCAGTGTGTACCAGAGATTAAAAACGAGAATTTATATAATCTTATAGATAAATTAAATACTGCAATCGGTCTGATATTACTGAGAGCAGTGTTCATAATTGTACGAGAATAGCAAAAACTAATCGAGACTCGAATCGCCCAAGGGCTATTGTAGTGCAGTTCGATTCTGTTAAAACTCGCCAGACAAATTTCTTGCGGTCAGTATAAAATTTAATAAATTGAAAAAGAAGGAGGATAAATTAAACACGACTGTAATAGGATACAGTGGCGAGAAGAGGCCTGTATTTGTAATGGAACATCTTTCCCCACGTAACAAAAAACTGCATGCAGCTGCGCGGGTAAGGGTAAAGGAAAAAGGCTATTCGTTTGTGTGGGTGCGCAATGGACGAATCTTTGTTCGCAAAAATGAGCAATCTCATTTTATTATAATTAATGATTTTAAGTGCTTAGATAAAATGTAATTATAAGTTATTGCATGATTTCAAGATATTTTAGCTTCAACTTCAAATTCTTAAATATTTATGATCAGAATGTTAGGGGTTTGCGTACGAAAACTAATGAATTTTACCATAAATTATGTTGTAGCGATTTTGATATTATAGTTCTCACGGAAACTTGGCTTAACAGCACTATACTATCTAGTGAGTTTATAACTATACTGTTTACAGAAGACATAGGTGTCATTGCTCTTTCACTTGCAATAAAAGGGATGGCGGTGGTGTACTAATTGTCGTTAAAAAGAAATTTAGTTCCAAAAGACTTCTTCACCTTGAAACAGATGCAGAGGACTTATGGGTTATGATAGAACTTTCGTTAAGACCTTCAATTAAGTTTCAAATTTGCGATGTTTATTTTCCTCCACCAACTAGCCGAATTCTTTTGGATTCGTTTACGGACAAGTTTAATATTTCATTAGCAACCACAGAAAATGAAACATGTATTGTAGGCGATTTTAACTTGGGTTGCATTGACTGGAACCCAAAGTCAACTTTATCCTATACCTCAGTTCTTGTCCAAAACCTCCTTGATTTTATATCAACAAATAATCTTTAACAATGTAACTTGGTCTCAAATAGTAGTGGAAAAATACTAGATCTTGTACTCACTAGCTTTTCGGAATGCAATCTCAAACCAGCATTAGATATTTTGAGTAAGGTTGATGTATACCATCCTCCAATCTTTATTGAATTTACTTTACCCGGTGGAGGGGCAATGAAACCTCATGCTCATTCTCAGAGACGCAATTTTTTTAAAGCTGATTATGAGGTTATAAATTCCTATCTTCAATTAGTTTCCTGGAGAAACGTTTTTAGGAGCTGTGAAGACGTGGATGGTATGGTTTCTAAGTTTAATGAAATACTAATGAAAGCTATATGACATTTTGTTCCATATTATGTCCCCAAATCTCGTAACCACCCTCATTGGTTTAGTCAGAGCTTAATCAAAATGATCAGAGAAACGAATAAAATACGAATAAAATATAAAATTTATAAAAATCCCCGAGATGAATTAGAATTTCTGTTAATTAAAAAAAGATGTGAAGATCATGCCAAGTTTTGTTACAATACTTACATTCAAAAGTTAGAGAGCTCAATTAAAAGTAACCCTAATTTTTTTTGGTCTCATATAAAAAATAAACGTGGTCACCGAGATACCTACCCATCTACACTTTCTTATGGGTCAACCAGTTCCTCGGATGTAAGCAGAATCTGTGAACTCTTTGCCTCCTTTTTCTCTTCAGTTTATTGTTCAGATAAATCCAGTCAAGATTCAACATAATTAAAAACACTAGGTCACAGATTGAATAGTGACTCATTCACATGTTTGGCATTCGAGAAAGAAGAGGTTCTTAAAAAATTAAAGGGTCTGGACGCAACCAAAGGAGCTGGACCTGACGGTATACCACCGTATTTTATCAAAAAGTGTGCCCACAGTTTAGCTTCACCCCTTATGGAAATATATAACACTTCTCTTATTTCCGGCACATTCCCTGACTTGTGGAAAACTGCTAGAGTTGTTCCTGTGCACAAAAATGGTGACAAAACGCAAGTTACTAATTATAGACCTATATTTATACTCTCTACGCATTATTTTCATAAATACTTAATGGAAATGCAACATGGTATTATCAAGTCGAGAGGTACTACAACTAATTTAACTAGCTATATTGAAATGCTTTCTCGTAATATTGACAAAAATAAACAGACAGATGATATATACACGGATTTTAGGAAAGCTTTTGATACGGCATCTCACCCAATCCTTATAAGTAAGCTCTCCGCTTATGGTGTTTCTGGTCCTCTAATACGTTGGTTCAAGTCATACCTTACGAATAGATCCTTTGTTGTAGTTGTGAAAGGTTTCAAGTCTAACGATCTCAATAATGCATCTGGAGTGCCACAGGGGTCACATCTGGGCCCAATTCTATTCAATATCTTCCTAAATGACATATCAAATTGTTTTTTAAATTCTACACCATTCATTTAGGCAAATGACATAAAGTTCTCGCGGGAAATTAATACCTATGAAGATGTATCTCTACTGAAGGACGACTTAAATAGAGTTCTGGAATGGTGCAAAACCAATCACATCCATCTAAACAGCACAAAGAGTTCACACATTAAATTTACTAGGAAACATAAGCCTATAAAGTCATCCTATGCCATAGAACGGTATACACTAACTGAAGTGGAAGAACAAAACGATCTTGGGTTAATCATTGATTCCAAATTAAGCTTTACCTCTCGCAGCATATTGACTCGGTTGTGAAAAGATCTTCCCAGCTACTCGGATTTATCATTCGTAATACTCGTAGTTTCAAAGACTCTAAAACAAAAATGTTGCTATACTATGCACTAGTCCGTAGTATACTGGAGTATTGTAGCATTGTATGGAGAGAGAGAGAGAGAGACGCACTTGCTACGAATACGAAAGAATACAAAAAAGGTTTCTTTGGCATTTATCCTATAGTGCGAATATTGCTCACCTTGGGGCTTACGAAGAAAGACTTAAGCATTTCAAGATATTATCTCTTAGCAATCGTGGAAAAATGCTAGACTTAAGTTTTCTTCACAAGATCTTAAATGGCTCGATTGACAGCGCTGAATTAGTAGGCTTGCTTAATTTTAGAGTTCCAGCGAGATATCCTCGAAATCAAATTTTGTCTTTTATTTATATTTCCCCCCCAAAGAAAAACTGTACTGGGTGCGAATTCGCCTATTTCGAGAATATGTAAGCTGGCAATCTCCCAAAAGACATTGACATTTTTGCGGACTCTACCTATTATTAAAAATAAATTGAAAATCTCATACACTTTTGTTGACAATAAAAAGCTTAATGAAACCTAAAGATATTAAAAATTATTATTCAGCTGTATCGTTCTTTATAGCATTTCAATTTAATTTATTAATTATATATATAGTTAGGTTTTTTTTCGTACTTGTATAACAAAGTAGAATAAGTGATTAATGCATATATGAAACTGTTTTTATCTTAATAATGTATAACTAACGTTACACACATGTGTAATTTATTATTGTTTGTGTCATGTTATGTTGTTATCGTTACATTTAATTTTGCATGTGGGGCCCATCTGTAAATAATTGAGCAATTACAAATAATTTACTTTGATTTTTCTTTAATGACATGTAATAATTGTATCAATTGTTGGTGGGCCTTATAAATAAATAAATAAATTAAATATTCTATATTTTATTTTTTCAATCGACAAGAGCATGCGCTTCTGTTCGGTCGATTCACTAGTTTAAATATATAATATTTAAATTATTTCAAAGTAAATAAAAGTGAAAATCTAGATACCTACTTACAATATTACTATTTAAAATCTGCTATTTCTTACAATTGGTGGGAACCAAATGGTAGCTTTACAAATGGTAAGGAACCATTGTCTATAAAACCGGCATAAAGACCACCGCCTTAAATATTTATTCTGTTGTTTAATATTTATTATTAAAACGAAGCTAAATTTGGAGAAGTTACCAAAAATTGTAAAAGATCTTCCTCCCACTACCAGCTGATATATCAAAAGATGAAAATGTCCGAAAAAAAATTGACCAAACTATCAATACAATCGGATAAATCGACGTTATCTCTTTCCCTGAAGAAATGCGAGCACTATGTAGCTGCCTGTGAGGGAGTCGACGACTGTAAGGGCGCCCCCTGTGGGACTCGAACCTCGCCTTGCGGCCGTCGAATGGACTGGGATTTCACTTATGCTAAGCAACCGAGCCGCGACTGGGGACAAATTAGACTAATCTAAGGGAACTAACGGTGCCTAACAGCTGGACCCGACCGCGCCGAGACACGGCCGAGCCATTGAATAAGCTGGACATTGTCGTTGATTCCGTCGACGACAGTGTTTGCGTCGTGTGTGAGAAGTGTTTCCTGCCTACATACGGGGCATTCGCTATAGTCATGGCGTCATCGGAGTTTAAAGGACGCTACGCGGGCATCTACTACTAGGGAGCGCGTTAGGGGTGTAATCACAGGCATTAAAAATGAGGGGATTCACGTGCGAGACTGCGCGCTCAAAGTAGCGCTACGCTAAGCGTTTGCAGTGCTCGTGAATTTATTACCATCGGTTCCTTAATCTATAACGGGACGGGAGCCTTCATAAATATTTATTCTGTTTTCTAACTATCACGGTTCGCGAGATACAGCCTGGTTACAGACGGACAATAGGCTGTTAAATATTTTTTTACATCCTCTAAAAAAATATGTAACAATCTAATGTTGGTATTTCAAAATATATTTTAAATTTAACTAAGAAAACGAATCCACTCACCTGTAAAGTATACCAAATGCCGAACACAAGATTCGACCGCGTCTCGTGCAGCGGGTAGTGCCCGGGCGCGGCCTGCGCGGCCAGCAACAGCTCCAAGACACTCCTGGCGGCCTGGTCGCGCTCGGCCGGCGACTCCACCGCGCGCACTATCTCGCGCGAGTGGCACTCGCTTATAGACACGCAGCACGTTATTAGAGCTGAGAGAAGCTCCTGTAATCGAATCATTTGAAAATTGTGTATCGTGTATCGGGATAATAATTTACGCATTTATTTTTCTTTTTAAAATGCCTCATAAAGTATAATCCCCAATAAACTTACTTCATTAATAGAATTTGGTACATTATTGGCATTAAACAGCGGTGTGGCTAACTCAGAAACACTGGCCAGGAGGTCCCTGGCCGCGCCCGGGTGGCGGCAGGCGCCACCAGCTGTGCCAGCCGCACGCACCGCCGACAGGCACGCCTCGCACGCTTCCAACGCTGTGTCGCTTACGGCTTCGTTCCATCTGTGTGCATAAAGTTATAGTAATGAGGACATCCAGGAGTACTGAAAAATGTTATAAATGCATGTATATTTTAAAATGCTTGTATGTTTTGGCAACGCCCGTTGACCCCTATATAAAGTTGTTGTAGTATATATATCCCTATAATCCATGACTGTATTGTCTTTGTTCCTTATAATCAAACACACCTGCATATAACATGAACAGCGGCCAACAGGGCACGGTATAATGAGGCACGTTCGGGTAGTGTAGTGGCACAGTCTACTGCATCCTCCTCTCCTAGGGTGAGCCAGCTTGCAGCACACATTGCCGCTATAGTCCATGATTGTATTGTGTCTTCAGTTGGTGGATCCTTACTGTAGTCACTGAAAGTGATATTAAAAATATAGTCATAGAAAATATATTTGAGTAGATTTATAGTGTTTAGGCTACTTCTCTTACAACTTTATATATGTTGTTATATTATTAGAGGGCTTTGCCACCTCCTTGCTTTGCTCCAATGATAAAAAAGATACAGTTTCAGAATGACAATAATATTTCTTTTTGTATTATGGCATTTGGGATAGCTGCTTACTTATATATGACACTTTGAATTTGTGAATTTATTTTTCCACTTTGGTGAAACCAAGCACAATATTGAGTTTTACTATACAATAAACAATGTCTCAAAATGAAAAGGAAATGGAGAATCAACCTGACATACTATTCTCTGACTACCCTGCTATTTAGGAGAATGTGTGAAGCTTCATTTATATTTAAAAAAATATTTACTATTTTTATTATGTCACAATGTCACATACTAACTTGTAAACAGTCTGTAGATATCTTAGCATGTCATCCAAAACCATTTTGCTTGCTTGGTTTAATGTTGCACGATTTTTTTGGCGCAAAGTTGTACCCATTGTCATACTGTTATACTGAAGATAATTACAAAACATAAAAAAAAAATTATTAAAAAAACAAAAACCAACTGCATAAATCTAAAAAGAAAAAAAACAAGCCCAACTGTTTATTAGGATTAACAGTCAGGACCTCATTAAATTATGTGGGGTTCCTGGTAAAGATTTTATTGATTGAAGAATTATTTATAGGTCCTGACTATTAATTTAATCCAGATTTTCAAAATAAACTATAGCGTAGATGTTGCCTAAACTTAATCATTATACAAACAAAAAAGTTTCATTCAAATCTGTCCAGTAGTTCAGGAGATTAGCAGGCACAAACAGACAAATAAACAGACAATTTTTTTTATGGATTTGGGCTCTTGCTGGTCCTAAATCCTCCTCAATTATCATTTTTACTTCTTTATTATATGTATAGACTATTACTGCAATCCACTGTTACACACTGTGGATACAGAAATATTTTTTTTTCAATAAATGAGGCACATTATACATATATTAATAGTGTTATTTTTATTTTTTGTATAATTATAACTTTAATGTACTTACTTCTTCAGGTATCACAGTAAGTACTTCCAGTAAAAGTGATGTGTTTTCAGCTGCTGAAAGTGGTCTTAAAGTATCTGCTAAATCTACAGAGCCTTGTTGTAAAATAAATGCTGCTAGCTAAAAGAACAATACCATAAGAAATTAATTGGAATAGATGTTTTAAGATAGACAAAGGTGCAACATAAGAAATTTATATTACTTACACTAATACATAATCTGTTAGTAACTATTTTAGGGCCTTTGGAGTAACCAATAACAGCCTGTAATAATTTTTCCTTTAATTGTGGATACATTTCTGGAGGTACCTCATTCCAGCATCTCAAAATTTTTGTATGTAAAGTTGTTGCAGCATAAAATTGTATTTCTGTGCCCTACAAAATATTGTGGTTATAAATAAATCTTATGTATCTCAGCACTTACTAATATTTTATTTGCTTCATCTATATGTGAAATAAATATAAATGACAATGATAGTATAATAATATTTCATTAAATATTTTACTATTTAGTCCATAATGACGTTAAATTATGGAAAAGCAGCAATATTACCTTGCTGGGCTGAAGCAAATCCCACACAAATGTCCAGGCTTCGGATACACGTTGAGCTGCTGTAAGCCACGCATGAGCCTTTGCCCGATCTTCTTGTTCGCCGTTATAAAATACTGAGACCGCATATTCTAAATTTTGAGCTGTATACTCCATTATTTATAAGACTCTTTCAATCCTTCTACACTTAAAGCATTATCACTAATTGATAAACATTTAGAACTTTTAAAGAATTAATAAACGTTAAAGGGGATGTCTAAAACTAGTATCAGTTATAATATATATTTTTAATTAACTAGGCACTCTTAAAATATGGATAAATAAAATAGCAAATATTCACTTGTCAATAATGTACTTAACATTACAATTGACACATGAATGTCAAGATTTTTGTATATGACATTAACAAAATTATGTTGCAACTTAATAGGCCGTTCGACGTTTATACGCTACCAGATCAAAGGTCCTTGCGATAAACGCCTGAAAGATGTTTAGACATTGGCGCATATTCAGTCTGAATTCGTATCAAACGGATGTTTTTTGTTGTTGATGTTATAATAAATTACTCGCAAATGAATAATAGTGAATATACATCTATGTTTTATTTACAATAATGTATATTTATAAATAATATATAAATGTATATCAGAAGGTAAATGAGTAATAATATATATAATAATTATTCTTAGTGTATTATTTCAAAAGATATATGAAATAAATAAAATTTCAAAGCTATTTTATTTTACATAACACTTTACAATTTTACATAAGAATATATACATTTATTTCAATGTGGAAATTAAATTAAATATATATTCATGTATTTTACTATGGAAATAATATTTATAAATATAAAGACGTAGGTCTAGGGGCCCGGTTGCATAAAGCGTCCGTTGGGTTATATCCCCCAAATGTAGAGATGAAAAAAAATTTTTCTTTCTTACCCTCTTAGCTTCTATAACCTTCAAAACTTGATATATAACAAATAGTAGTTATTATGTAAGCTAGTATATAAAATATCAAGTAAAGTGAAAAATAAATTAAAAAAGCAAAGCTGAAAACATTATTATTGAATCATTTTTTTCACCTTCACGCTTTATCCCACTCATAGCAGAGTAGGTAAAGGGAACCCAGTGTTAAGACTCTCCGATCCCCACTTACCACCAAATTTTTGAAGGCCTTGCTTGTTGCGTGGCGGAACTCAATGTCGGGCGTTTGCCTTGGTGCCAGAGTGAAGAAATTATATATTAATAAATAATATTTTATTTTTTTCATTATAACGGTACCGTACCGTAGCCATTATTTTTTATATTTATCGAGGTGTCCGTTCTGTCCGTATACCCGTTCCGAAGGTACATATATAATACGTAGTTATGGCACCTAGGTTAAATATAAAAAATAAATTGTATTATATTTTTTTACTCTGTGTTAACCTCAACTGCAGGCTGGTAATATAAAAATTTAAATTTGGTAGGTGTCACTTTTGTGAATTTCGGTAGCTGTCACGGAATTGTTGATATTAGTGTCCAAATTTGAACTTTGTTATTGAATTATATCTTAAAATGAAAATCGAAGAGGTAAAGAGCACTGCGAAAACTCAAAGAATATCAGCACACAGTCATATAAAAGGCTTAGGTCTAGATGAGAACGGAGTTCCAATTCAAATGGCAGCCGGTCTCGTGGGCCAAGAAGCAGCACGAGAGGTGAGGAGGAGCATTACGAAGTTTTATTATATCAAGCAGGCTATAAACATGATATCTCTAGAAATAGCTCATTCAACTCGTTTTAATACATTAAATGTATATTCTTAAAATCGTATATGAAATATTGATAAAACATTTAGGTTAATTTACATGGGTTGCTATGGAGCTTAGAAACAGTTTATTTAAATTCAAATTCAAAATATTCTTTATTCAAATAAACTATAAAAGCACTTTTGAATCGCCGAATGTACATGTCAACAAAAAGCAACCACCGGTTCGGAAGGCAGTTCTGCTGAGAAGAGCTGGCAAGAAACTTAACAGTTGCTCTTTTCAAAGTCAATGGTATATTTTACTATTACATTAGCTGGCAGCCTGCCTGACATTCAATAGACATTAATTCCATACATGCTTATCCTCTAAATATTCTTGATACGCTTTACTTGATAGAATTTTTTTTACAGATATTTTAAATTTTTGTAGTGTCAAACTAAGAATACACTGTGGAATTTTATTACATACACATACACTCAGACCCATAAAGGATATATTACCTTTTTGGGAGGCGAAAACTTGGAGTAACAATCTTATCTTTATTTCTCGTTCCTATCTTATGACTGTCGCTATTTTTTCTATGACAATGTATATTTTGTCGGACAAAGAGAATGTTATAATATACAAATTGGGAAGCATCTGTAATAATACCTGCATTATTATTAAAATTATGTTTTTTAATATTTGGTAAAGCAAACTCGATGCATTTCGTTTTTTTAGCATTTAACATTAGATTATTAACATCAAACCAACGAAGGATATGCGATAATGCACTATTCACTTCGTCATAGTTTATTTTATTTCTATCAACTTTAAATATTAGAGAGGTATCATCTGCGAAAAGTACAATATCACAGAGGTTCTTCACATAAAAGGGCAGATCGTTAATATAAAGAAGAAATAAAAGGGGACCAAGTATAGATCTTTGTGGAATGCCCATCTTTAGAGGAGATCCAGATGGTTTTACATTATACTAACCTTCTGGATTCTTCGGTTTAGATATGAGGCAATAAGATCAAGAGCAGTATCCTGTATACTATAATGATATAGTTTTAATAATAGAGTTTCATGGTCTACACAGTCAAAGGCTTTGGATAAATCACAAAACACTCCAATAGCATTTTGTGGCTTCTCCCATGCATCATAAATGTGCTTTAGGAGTGCAGTACCCGCATCCATAGTGGACTTACCTTTGGTGAAACCCTATTGCTCACTATGGAAACAATTGTTAATATTTAAGAAAATTGTGAGCTGATTAAATATTATTTTTTCAAATATTTTACTTAGAGGCAAGACAGAGATTGGTCTGTAATTTCCAGGGTCAGTTCTATCTCAACTTTTGTAAAGCGGCACTATTTTACTATATTTTATTAAATCAGGAAAAGTACCATATTCTACACAATTGTTAAAAATTAAAGCTAGATAAGAAGCAATATTAGGTATAATTATATTAAGAACTTTAACAGACATGCCCCATAGGTCACCAGTTTTCTTTAAATTAAGGCTTTTAAAAGTTTTGACAATTTCATCTGGTGACATATTCTTAAACACAAAATTTTGTATACAACTATTTACATGGGTCTTTAGTATTAATTCTGCTTCCGAAGGAGATGATGGCAGTGAATGTGTTACTTCAATAGGTATATCAGAAAAAAAATTTTGAAAAGTAGTTGCCACTTCTAAATCTGAATTTAAGATTATATTATTAACTTTTAATTTAATAGGTTCACTGACAGCTCTAGATCTCCCAGTTACAGTAGTAATAGCATCCCACGTAGCTTTAATTTAAAACATGTCTATTTGATACACTATTCAGCGCATTAATAATATATATATATATATATATATTTTCTCTACAGGCAGCTGGTATTGTCGTTGATATGATTAGAAGTAAGAAAATGGCTGGTCGAGCTCTTTTACTTGCTGGACCTCCGGGCACCGGAAAAACTGCTATTGCCCTAGCAATTGCACAAGAGCTGGGAAATAAGGTAAAAATAAGAATTATTACCTACTTTTAGGTATAAAAAAAAGACTATTTAAAGATAATATTTGAGATTACTATTAAATTATTACAAGGATATTAGGAATTTAAAATTTCAATACGGGATATGGATATAGATATAAGAATAATACTTTATCATGTTTGGTTTTGGTAATAGATGTAAAATTATTTCAGATTATCCATTAGTTTCAGATAATTTCCATTACTGATATTAGGTGTTATGGAAATTCTTTTATAAAATCAGTTGTTTTTTATATTCTTATAATGGTGGCAGCTACTTTGTTATTTGTGATATTTGTTATTTAGCTCTTTCTAGTACCAAAAGATTCTTCTAACATAAGAAGTCTCATTAAGACTACATCTATATCTATCCAAAATTATACATTATCTTTGTTTATTATCTTTATTTATTATCTTTATTTATTATCTTTATTTATTATATTTAGGTACCATTTTGCCCGATGGTAGGCAGTGAAGTCTATAGTACAGAGATTAAAAAAACAGAGGTCCTAATGGAAAATTTCCGACGCGCTATTGGCTTGCGAATTAGAGAAACAAAAGAAGTCTATGAAGGAGAAGTTACTGAACTTACACCAGTAGAAACTGAAAACCCAGCTGGAGGTAAACTTACTTAAAAATATGCTTAAGTTGCTTAGTTTCATGCTGTATCTCACATATAGCAGGGTGGGCAGAAAGAAACTAATGTTAAAACAATGTTTCCCACCTTCTGCCTAATTTTCTAGACATAATATTAAATGGTGAAACAATTCATCTCCTCGAATGAGATTCAAATCCTAACAGTTGTGTTTACAATCAGACACTGCAGTCAGACACCACAGTATCCTCATTATTTAGTAATTACTACTCTTTTAGTAAACTTTTTATATTAATTTTAGGTTACGGGAAAACTGTTTCACATGTAATTATTGGATTGAAAACAGCAAAAGGTACAAAGCAACTGAAACTTGATCCAACAATTTATGAATCACTTCAAAAGGAAAAAGTTGAAGTGGGGGATGTAATTTACATAGAAGCAAATTCAGGTGCTGTCAAAAGGCAAGGCAGAAGTGATACTTTTGCTACTGAATTTGATTTAGAGGTAATTTGATTGAATATATCTTGTAAATTATTGAAGTGAATTGCTTATTACTTATTTTTTTTGTGCTATGCTTTATCTCATATATAGCAGTTAATAAATTATTAGGAAAATTATGTTTTTAACATTTTTAGAGTGATATTCCACAGTTAGAAAAGAAAATTTCTAACATTCTACATTAAAATTTTTTAATCTTTTCCTCTAAGTAGGAAAATGATGTATTAAAACAACTAATAAAGTCTACAATATATTCAAGTTGGAAATAAAAATAACTTAAATATAACCATTTCTCTGAGGGAATTAAACTTGTAACCATCACATTTACTCTTGAAATTAGATTTACATACTAGATTTACAGATTAGATTTACATATACATTTCTGGCTAAAAATACTAATTTAAAACATTTTCTCTACTCTAGGCAGAGGAATATGTACCTTTGCCAAAAGGTGATGTTCATAAAAAGAAAGAAGTTGTACAAGATGTCACTTTGCATGATTTAGACTCGGCTAACGCAAGACCTCAAGGGGGACATGATATCATGTCTATGATGGGACAGCTAATGAAGCCTAAGAAAACTGAAATAACCGGTGTGTTGAAAGTTTATTATAGCTTAAGTGGGGCAGGGCAGAGAATATTAAATATCATGACACTGGGCAGAGGGAACCAAGTGTGAAGATACTTTGTGACACATTTTCTGCCCAATTTTAAAGACTCAAGGAAATACCACCATTTGAATCTTTAAATATCAGTAGTTAGTAATAATTTTTTGTTTTCATTTTAATACGAACTAGGGAATTGAAAATGGTTTGGAAACCACAATCAGTTTGTTCACAGCTAAACACTTCCACACATTACCATGATTGGTAAACATTTCTACCAAATGCTTTTATAATAAATACATTAATGAAACTAATTGACCTACATTTTAAATATTTAATATTTTTAGATAAACTGAGAAAAGAAATAAATAAAGTTGTAAATAAATACATTGACCAAGGAATAGCAGAATTAGTTCCAGGAGTACTGTTCATTGATGAGGTATGTACCTGCAATATGTATGAGTATGAATGAGTATAGACATGTATAAAAATAAGTGTACTTTTTTTAAGTTTCTGTAGATGTTATCGTATATCGCCACAAAGGCCTCCTCCAATATTATTTCCTATATTACAGATACATATGCTAGACTTAGAAACATTCACATATTTGCATCGGGCCTTAGAATCTGCCATTGCCCCTATAGTCATTTTTGCAACTAATAGAGGAAAATGTCAAATAAGGTTAGTGTTATTTTATGTATATAATTAATTTTAAAAAGTTAATGTTTGAAATATATATTTCATTGTATTTGTTTCAACAAAGGAAACCTAGTGTTAAGACACTCATTACACACGCACTGTGACATTGTGTTAAATAGAGGAACTCAACATCGCCATTTGAGCTGAGCAAGAGTAAGGAAATAAAAAATAGATATATCCCACAATTGGGAATCGAACCCACGAAAGTTGAAGTTATATTGAGTGCCTCTTCTTCCTCCTGGCATTAATCCCGGCTATTGCCAGGGTCTGCTCTCCTACTCAACCTACTCCACTTTCCACGGTCTTTTGCGTCCTCGGTGGTTAGACCATTGGCTCTGCCCGCATCTCGACATCCAACCAGCGCTTCCTTGGGCGTCCGGAAGGTCTCACTCTAGGAACTGATATAGGCACTTGCATCCGACAAAGTTCTTAGGCCGGCGCGTAACGCGGCCGAACCATCTCAAGCGACGCTCTTGGAGCTTATCCGCTACGTCACGGACCCCAAGACTACCTCGAATGAATGTGTATCGTATGCGGTCAGACCGCGTTACGCCACACATCTTTATTTCCGTGACGTGAAGCTCCTGAGTGTGCCGAGATAGTGCTGGCCAACATTCGCTGCCGTATAAAATAATGGCTCTGTGGAGAATCTGTGCCACAATTTCTGAATTAATACTTATGCATAATTAATAAAAAAAATTTCAGAGGGACCGAGGATATTATCTCACCACATGGTATACCATTAGATTTACTAGATAGACTCCTAATAATTCGCACATTGCCTTACAATAAAGCAGAACTTCTACAGGTAACAAATATTTATTTGAATTTTAACTATTGCTTGTTTTTAACTAGTTTTTTTATAAAAATATAATATAGTTCTTTATATGCGTTGTAGATATTAAAACTACGCGCTGCAACGGAAGGAATAGCTATAGAAGATGAAGCGTTGACTGCATTGTCTGAAGTTGGTGCTAACAGTACACTCAGGTAAGATATTGAGGATTTATTGTTGTCGTTTTAGTATGTCACTTTAGTTGTTCTGGGATATTTAAGTTGTTTAGTGCCTACAATTATTTGAGCTATTTTGGTGCTTTTTTAAAGACATCCCTGGTGTCCTTTTTCTTATGTATCAATTTATATCCAAAAATTTTACTCCATCTAAATATTTCACTTCCGCGAGTGGGAATCGAGCCCATAACCGTCGCGTCTGGTCTTATTAGAATATAAAAATTATGAAAGATTTTGATTTGAATTGATTTTACCTAAAATCTCATGCAAAGTTAAATGTTATAATTGATTACAAATTAACCTATTCCTATTCCATTGGAACTTTTTGCACAAACACCCTGAAGCTCGTATGTTTTTGACATGGCACGAAAAATTAAATTAATTTATTGATAGTTTCATCATGTATCTAACCAGTTCGCTGGATTAAAATAATAATTTCGACAAGTAGTGGGAATCGGTCCAATGACCATAACCAACTTATGTAGAATTCTACATGTTATCTTATGTTTTTGTATTAATTATTATTTTTTTATTATTGTATCTTCAGTTTTTACAGTTATTAAAAAGTTAAATTACCTTATTGCTCTCTCATACTAATTATGAACATTATTTACTTCTTCTTGTGTGTAAGTCAATGGCAATCATTAGCGATAACCGTGTTGGCATGCACCACTTTATTTATCTTAATGTATTTTAACCCACGACGAAAACAGAGGGGTGTTACATGTATGGGTTTATGTGTGTATGTCTGCTGTAGCATCGTAGCTCAAACGTATGTAGCGATTGTAAGTTTAGTTTTTATTTCTTTGAAAGATGACTTAATTGGAAATGTCCTTGGCCATGATTAAAATAAATATGTTGAGGCGTTTGAAGATTATCCACTCTTTTCTAGTGGTTTTTTTACTTTTTAGTCCTTTTTGTGATAGAGGTTTTTAATTATAGATTTAAGTGCAACAGAATATTTCTATGTATCTCCTATTATTCTAATGTACCATATATATATTTACACAGGTACGCAGCACAACTTCTAACCCCCGCGGCACTGGCAGCCCGCGCCGAGGGTGCGTCTCGTATCGCGCCACAGCACATACGAGCAGTACACACACTATTTTTGGACGCTAAATCATCTGCCCGTATTTTAACACAGCATTCTGATAAATATATGAAGTAATTTAGTTTATTGTTCACTTCAAGCGCCCCTTTATATGCTCGATATTTTGTTAGTTTCCTTTTGTCCTTCCTGCTGTATCCTTCATTAAGTAGGGTAGAGTAGAGGAAACCTAGTGTTAAAACACTGCGTTTCCCAATTTTCAGTCTATTTTCTATTTTTGAGACATTGTAGGTAGTTGTTTTAACCGCGGAAATGAAAATAATTCACTCCCCAGTGAACATCGAACTCACAACAGTCGCGTTTACAGTCATAAACTGTGTCGTTGCATTACTATTAATATTTTTTTATTAATATTATTATTGTACGAATTAATTGCACAATATGTGTGTAAGCACGGTTCTGTCTACTTAGCTATACATTAGACTTTTAAAGTGTTTTAAAATATTTCTACATTGGCTGGGTGTCAAAAAACATTTAAATTTATAACATAACTAGCGGACGCGCGCAGCTTCGTCTGCTTATTTGCACCCTTAGAGGTGAATTCTAATAACCCATGAAACACATGGTCAATGTAATATTTTTAAGAGTCTCAATTTAAAATTTTATAAAAATCTGTGGCGGTTTAAAGATTTTTCCATACAAACTTTCAACCCCTTATTTACACCCCTAGGGGATGAATTAAAATAAACCACGAAATATGTGTTCAATGATATATTTTTAAGAGTCTGAATTTACAATTTTATAAAAATGGGTGCTGATTTCAATTTTTTTCCATACAAATTTTTAACCTCTATTTCACCCCTTTAAGATTAAAATTTTTCAAAATCCCTTCTTAGTGGATGTCCAGATTACAGAAGTAAGCATCTGTCCAAATTTCACGTTTCTTACGCACAGCGGTTACGGCTGTGCGTGCGTCTTACCTCAGTCAGTGCGGACAAGTCCTTTTATAAATATAGATTATCACATAATATTGAGCGTATATAAATTGGGCGCTGTATTTTCTCAAATCTTTAATTTTTTTATTGGTATGTTTAATGTACTTGAATGCATAAAAAATTTAGTTAAGTGTCTATTCGTAGGTAGTTTTTAATTCAATCAATAAATATTATTTTATATTTTTTCCAATTGTACTATACAATTGGTTTTCATGAGTGGTATAAAATTACAATAGTTACTACGTTTAAATGTTAGTGTTGTTTAGTTCTTTGTCATAGCTTCAACATATATTATTATTGCATATCTTACAGTAAAAAAGTGAAATTAGATTTTCTGAACTTTTGCGCATTGTTCACTAAGTACGAATATGAAAAGTAATACTAGTCCTAAAATCAAATTGCACAACAATCTCCACCAAGCTTCAGGGCGGCCACGACTCCCCTACCGTACTGTAACTATTTTCCCTTTATTTTTTTAGTCAGAAAATAGTTTTGTGCCTAAGCATAGCCTATAATATAAAAAAGTGAGATAAGTTTTAAGTTCATAAATACTGTTAGGCTACAATTTCTATGGAATAAAAGAAAAAAACAATAACTAATAAATAACTTTTTAATAAAAATGAGATGCCTCTTATTCTACACCTAAAGCTATATAAAAACCGTATGTACATCATATTTTTTTATTTAGTCATCAATTTTTTTTTTAATATCAGATAATTGTAACAGTATTGGTTAGATTCCTAAAATTAAATAGAACGTCTTATATGTGATTTAATTACAAGTGTATTCAACTTACTGAAGACTGTCAAAGTCTTCTTTAAAGTAATATTTACATTTTTAAAATCTTCAATCACTTAAATCTATTGAATATCTTATTTCACCTTTTGTTCGATTTTCTTTTATCTGAATTTGAAATTGGATTATAATGAGAGTCAGGAGATACTGTGGAGGAGGTCTGACTTGAATGAAAGGGATTTTCGGTGGAAATCGGTGGAGTAAATGTGGGTAGATCTACTCTGACGCCAGCCGGTCCGGCTGTATGTCTATATAGTGCTTCAAATTGCATTTCCTCAGAGATCGTATGTGACTTGATTTTTCTTTCATCACGAGCGTTAATTGGATAAACAATTAAAATCTTTTCCCCCTTACTGCGTAGAGCAATCGGTGGAAGTGCAGTGCTCGTAGACGCAGAGGGACCTTCCACTACCTGTAACATTTCAACTGGCGCAGGTCGTAACGCCTCTGTCGTAGTTGTGGTGGTAGTAGTAGTTGATGTCGTCGTTGTAGTTGAAGTAGTTGTGGAAATGACAACTGGTATGTCAGGCTCCTCGGGAGTCTCGAATTCACGCTTATCCCCCGGCGGACCCATTATCCTAAGCGATTCAATCTTCATTTCTAAAGTAGGAGTAGGAAAAGGGATAGAACTAGTTACATTTATCTCTTCTGTAGGTATGTACCTTGCTACTGTTTTAGGAACTTCACGGGAGCCAAATAAGGGCAAACGCGGGGCATATGCAGAGACTAGAGGTAAGAGTGTATCTCTTGCGTAACGTTCGGCTCTCGAGATGAAAGAAGCCAGACGTGCCGGCAGGAATTGTACGGCAAAACTTGTTTCTTCCTTTTCAGCTCGTTCGTCCCACGGTAAATCATTAGCAATTGTAGACATGTCGTAATTTTTAGGTTTTCGTGATGGAGCCTGGGTAGTACGCGGAGGCTGGGTTGCGCGGAGTATTGGCTCTGATATTTCACGATTTTCATCAGGTAAGTCTGCTCTTTGTCTTGGAGTTTTACGAGGTCGAGGACGTAGAATTGGTTCGGCAATTTCTATAACTCCACTGGCTGCCGTTTTTGTATTGGTCATACCAAATGCCCTACCAGTGTCGGCTGTTTCCTCCCAGTCATAAGACTCGGCGACAAAAGGCCTCTGCTGCGGATCTTCGGGTAGTTCATTGTCGTGCGGGTCATCAGGAGGAGCGCTAGTTACATTTTCTAAATGAATACCCTCTTGTGCCAATAAAGTGCTATTAGTCGGTTCTTCAATCTAGAAATAAAAATTAAATATAGAAAAAAATATATTCATAATAGGTATATTATAACTAATTATAAGCAAAATAGATGATACCAGTACACTAACTTCTTGAATTTGACAATCCCCGGGCTGCAACGGTAGTTGGGCCGACTCGTCGGATAGAAGTAGTAGGTTCTTACAGAATGATGAACTAATAGGAGAAAAGTTTTCAATGAAAGTTATTATACACGGAGGTGGAAAAAAATGTTCGACTTGTCTTAGAATAATGATGATACTCACGTCTTCCCAAAGCTGTCAGTAATGAGCAGTTTGTGCATGAGAAGCGCGCGCGCGCCGGCGCTGAGCCAGCCGTTGTAGGCGGCGTAGTGCACAGAGGCGCGCAGCGGCACGCCCAGCGCGGGGTGCGGCACCAGCACGCGCCCGAAGCGCACGTTGCGGTCACTGGCCTCGCGTCTGATGGACAACACACGAACATATAAAACCACAAATTATAATATACTTAGGAAACGGCAAGGTCTGTAGATATGTTTTTGTTTAAATTAAATCAGCTTCGGGCTGTAGCCGGTTCACAGCAGAACCTAGTGTTAAAGTCAAAGTCAAGTCAAAGTCAAAATATCTTTCTTCCATAAAAATGCTTAACATTAACTTGGACATGTCAAAAAAGTAAAAAACAATGAAAAACAAAATAACCAAAAAAAATGTGTTATTTTGACTTGAAAAGAAGATACTCCGTTCCCCACTTTCTGCCGAATTTTGGAGGCATTGCGTGTCAAGTTGCGGAACTCAATGCCGCGCTTTGCCTCGAAGAAATAAAAATATAAATTGAAAAAATTATTTCATATCCTCGAGTAGGGATCGAACCCATAACCAGCCGATTTTGCAGTCAGACTATGTGCCCCTGCGCCACGACCGGTCTTTTTTATTTAAAATCATCGATATTTAATTTTCTATTAACAACATTCCTTCTTAATTCTGTACTGTTAAATAAAGTTACCTACTTTTATTTTGGTTTGACATGAACTTAAATCGTCGTGAAACGTAGTTGTACCTCGTCTGCACAAAGAAAAAAGATAAAATATATGAGATATCTTACTTGGTCATAGGAAAAGATTCATTTAACCCTGAATCCCCATGTAGAGTGAGAGTCACTCGACCGTAGTTTGGTTTTTGACCTACTTCGCTAGCTCCCCACAAGGCCACGTGGTATTGATGTGCTAGCATAAAAAAGAACATAATTCTTAATTACTTACTTTTTTTTTATTAAGCCTAAGTATACTACTATACTTTATACCTACGTATATAATATGTCTTGAAGTAATTATTATTATAAGGTTGGTTTTTTCGACTACACAAAAATGTACCAACATTTTTAACTAACACATTTTTTACAATTACTTAAACAGGTTTTAATATTACCTACTAAATTACATATTCCAATTATTTGTAAAAAATATGCGAGCTAGACATATCTTCTAATATGGAATATTCCTATAATGGTTGGCAAAAAAATATTTTTTTCATTTAAAAATATGAGAAGAAGGAACAATGTGTAGATATTATATAACGCCGTGTAAGGCGTAGACTTACGTATATAAGAAACAGATATAGCGTATCAAATTATACATACCACAGAAAGGTTCCTCCTCTCTCGTGAGAAGGTACAATTGTCCACGTCCGAGGGAACGGTCGGCGTAGTAACCCATATTGCCACAACGATGATCGCCATCACAAGGAAAACATCGACCCTAAATTATAGATTATTAGATACCTTAATACCCATTGCGCCATCCTATGAATAAGAATTGTAAGTAGCTGGTTTGAAACTGTGCCTTTGAATCATTACATGAGACGTTAAGGCGTTTTATTCTACATTTCTGTAAATCAGCGTTAAATTTTCTTATGACTGTAGTTAAAATATGAAAGCATTCTATGTGGCGACTTTTACAAAAATTTTTTTAGCTTCTCGCTTTATCCGGACATATGTAGCAGGGTAGACAGAAAGAGCCTGGGGAACTAGTATTAAGCCAATCCGTTTCCATTAAGACACTATCGTTCCCCATTTTCTGCCAAATCTAGGGGGCAATGGGTGTTGCGGTTGGCGGAATTTACGCCGCCCTTTGCCTCCTTATCAGAGTGAGGAAAAGAAAAAAAATATATATCTCATTTGGGAATTGATCCCACAATTGAATTGCTTGTTCTCTTGCGTCATGACTGGCCTTAAAAGTTATATAATCCAAAGAGCATTTATAACAATAATAAATTAGATTCATTAAATAAATACCATATGATTAGCCAATAAAATTTAAAAATCTTACTTCCAAGAAAGTATCATAATCAGTGCAGGGAAACGCTGGAAAGTGACACTTAGGCGATACAGAATCAGTGAAGAACTTGTATGCGCGACGATGATTGCACAATGACCGTCCTTCTGGAGACGCGCCGGCCCATGGCAAAACAAGATCGGACACTGCACCGACGAACCTGACATTTAACATTATATTTTATATTATTTTTTATTTTTATTATTTTTTATTTTATTTAATATACTCGTATTTTCATTTGTAAATTATATATAGTTAGTACAATATACTCGTAAGTGTATTTTATTAGGGAGATTATACATACATGATTTGCCGCCATTAGGAAAATCGCCATCGGTCGGAAATTACTAAGGTGAGATGAGTAGGTAAGGGTTTTCTACGTAAATGTTAAGGTACGGCAAGGTACAGCATTTTACTTCTACAAGCAAGATACAAGGTGCAAGCAAGGTACAGTCTATTTAGATTGAATGCAAATAGTTTTGATTTAATAATCGTTACACATATTCTAAAACATATATTTAAAAAAAATTACGTACGTTAGCTCCCACGGCTAACCGTGTACCGAGATATTCATATTTTAATTAAGTTTCAGAATTTGCACCTACTTATTCTATACTATGAATATCCACGAGTGAGATTTGAAGCTGCAGCCATAGCAAACTACTAATAGTATAATATAAGCCTAAGCTTATCCCAAATTTCAGATAACATATATAATACATAAGTAACTCACAGATTAGAACAGCCATGTTGCACGCGGCCGCCGTTGGGGTAGAAGTCGACGTGTCCGAGAGGCTGCGCCGCGCCTAGCCCGCCGAGTATTAACGTCTCACCGTTTGAATGTATCACGTCTACAAACTTTGCATCAGTTTTATCCAATCGTGCTCTCGGGTCTTGAAATTCGAATAGAGGTCCCGCTGGATCCAAACCTAGGTGAAATTTGTTTATTTTGAATTAAGTAAATACCGATAGTAACTGTTATCTACCTGTACTTAGATGACGCTATTCCATCTAAGTACATATAAATGGATAACAAAACATAATGTAAAATATATCTCATCATAAACAAATGTGAAATGAGAGCCAAATTTGATGTCAAATGCGTCCTCGATTTCACTGACAAAAGAATGGGAGATTTATACTGGTGCCGAGTTCTGTTTAATAATTATTTAAGCTCTTATTTTGACTTGGCTATTTTTACCACCGGGCACCTAACTAAATATCAACCCAATAGTCCAGTATAAGCTGGAAGTACACTAACTTGCAAAAATAGTAAAACATGCACGTAAACAAACGTGGAGTGAAATTTTGATCCAGAATTCTAATTATCTTGATGTATATTAATATATCATATCTTGTAATTTCGTATAAGAAATATAACTATAATACCTGTTATACGACTAATATTTCTCAACTCAGATCCAGCAAATCCTGCGACATGTGCTCCCAAGCTAAACCCAATCAAATGGACATCCTCAAATCGCAGATCTATATGTTGAGTCAAACCTGTGAAACATTCACTTCGTTAAATATTTGTAACCTGCATTTTAAAGTTTAATAATGAATGCAGATACTGAGTAAATTAAAGCTAACAGGAATGTTTCTATGTAGGTACACTGCATTCGTTAAATAAGTAGTTCACCTTGTAGCAGCATTGCCAACTGTTTGCCCACAAGTCTCGTATTAGCTGCCGCTCGAAGGTAATTTGGCATAGTCGCACCACCTTCCCAGTCTACGCAAATTACGTTGCATTCTTCCTATAAGAAATATACATAGTTTCTATTGGTATTGACGAGTTACGTTAAAAGTTCACGAGAAGCAATTATGAGATTTTGTAAAACATGCCTTTCTATTTCTAATAAGTGAAGATTAGCATACCACTGCCATTAAGGCGGAGCGCATCTCGTACACCCATACATTATCACAGTTTGAGCCGAAGCCGTGCACGATGACGCGTGTGGGTCGGACGGTGTCAAAGGCGCGCGCGGCCCAGCTCCACGCTGCCGACATGTTGCTTGCCGGGACAGCTATAAGTGGTTGGTCTCCTCTAAAGTAGAAAAAATGGAAAGAGGTAATGTTTGTAAGACATAATATTACGTTCATTAGATAGCTTAAATATTGCACAATTGCTTCCTAAAATAAAATGAATGGGCTGCATTCACTTTAAGTACAAGTGAATATTTAAATTTTTGAATAGCTTTCAGCTTCATATTTATCATGGATATTCATATCAGAATATGCAGATAAAATCTGATGTTGGGTCCCTTCGTTCTCAGTATTCCCCAGAAATCGAGACATTATACGTTCATTAGTGGAACTAACGCCGTACTTTTTATTGCCAAATTAGGAAAGACAAAAAGTCATTCCTCTGAGTAGGGATCGAAGCTACACAACGTTCAAAGTGAGACAATGCCAACCCACAGCGCCAAGATGGATTTTTGCATCAATTTTCACTCATATGAATATATTTACTAGTTTTTGAAAGGAAAGTGCTGTATCATCTGTTATGATAATTTAAAAACTTAGAGTTAGTAGAGTTTAATAGAAATAAATAGGTACTTAGTTCAAATTTACCACTTCAGGCATCATCAATTATATAATCGTGGCAGTACCTAACAAATTATTTTCTAGCCTTCACCTCAATCTTTTTGATTACTGCATGACTTCACTGTACCAAAAATTCGACTGCATCCTGTTTCAATAAAAAGTAATTTGCCGAAAGTCTTTGCGTAACCGCTTATGCAAATTCAACACGGAGTTATTTTCTTTTTTTATTATGTTTACAACGTAAGATGTTTTCTAAATAAATAAACACGTTGAAATTGTATAATAAAAGCTCTGTAAAGTTAATTTTGTTGAAAAATAAACATTAAAAACCTGCTCGTAGTAGAGTAGAGGAGAAAATGCGTTCCAACTTCTGATGGTGGACTTGGTAGCGTCTCCAAGTATGCAAATGGACCAGAATCCTCAAAGCAACCGAATTCTCCATAGCAAATGCTTCCTTGTGACCGCTTAATCCTGCAGGAAGAAATCAAAAATAGAATTAGTTATTCATTCTATCTAGATAAAACTAATTCATCATTTGTTTAATGTCATCTTTTGTATCAATCAATATTTTCCTCTTTGTGGAGAACGGAGTGTCTTAACCTCTGCCTTCTGCCTACCCAGCTGTGTGCAGGATACAGCGTAAGGCTATAAAAACTATTAAAATTGGCTCCAACTAAACATCATATTATGTACGTATAACGACAGCACATATAATTTAAAAAAACTACAATTCTAGAATAATTAACAAATCCTCGGATATTAGAAAAAATCTTGAACTACACCTTGACTTGCCCGGATGGCTATAATATATTTAAAATAATTAGCTTTTGCAACTATGTAATAATGAATACACTAATATTTTTAAGACATTTATGTTAGTATTTTTAACGATTTTTAAAAATTTAGAGTGATAAAAAACGCCAATCAAAAATATGAAAAGTCGATAAAATACATGTACATGTTTAGATAGAAAAAGGATTATCAAATAATTTTAAGTAAACATTATAAAGCATTTAATTCAAATTTCTCAAAAACAAAAACTAGGTATATAATTTTTGGCAAACTATTTTTCAGCCTCGCGGTGTAATACGTATATTTAGCATAGGTACTAGTAGTAGGAATCTATTTTGATGACACTCCGTTCCCCTTTTTCTCCTTATTTGAGAGGAGAAAACATACCGCCGCCTTAAAGCGCGGCTAAGTTCTTTAAACGCCCAATGTTAATAATGTATCTCCTATCTCCAGTTAACGTCAATCTTGTATTGTTCGACATGTCTATCCAATCACTAACCTGCATGCCGTCTTCCATCTCTGTCTATTTCAATCTATGGTTGCAATTTATGGATTAGGATTGATTATTAACATTGGGCGTAAGTAAGTTGTCTTTAGTTAAATAATTTTTATCTTGCACAAAATTTTACAAAATTAGCCTTGTTGAAGAACGATGTAATGAAAGTATTTCATACACCTGCGTGGGAAAAAACCCATAGCTGACCCGTTTTAAAGTCAGTGCCGCTGCACCACGACGTCCTTATAAGTAAACTATGATTAATAATAATTAAAGTAATGATTCGCTTTTGGTCGAAGCGCTTATATCGCGCTCCATTGCCAGATAGATAATAAATTTGCACAATAGAAAGTGTACATGGAGCTGAGAAGTGAAAGTTCTGATACTGCCTTTTAGCTTATTGCCCGAAATAAATGTTCGGCAAAAATCCATATCGAAATTATTTTAAGATACAAGTTTTTTTATAAAGGTGAGTGAATTATGCTAAAGTTTAAAGCTAATTAAAATAAAAGCTATATATATAATATTCATATATATAATAGGAAAACATTGAGTTAATAAGTGATGTAAAATTATATGAATGAACAGAATGATTTTAGATACATCGTAATTTGTACAATATTACAGTTACAATAAGGAATGTCCACAACGTAACAACCTAGTGCGTGATCTTTTAATTTCCCACTGTTTCATGGATGACCTCACGGCCGCCAGGAGCTCCGCATCGTGTCGCTCGTCCTCTGCTTCCTGGGCAGCTGTTACAGGCCTCCCGCCCCCTGTCCATGATTCTAATTCTGCATCTATTCAAAATAAACCACTTTATTTGGCCCTATCATAACGCTACGAATAGGTTTTACCAGTAGGTAAGTATTACTTACCTACTTTTATATATTTTAGTAATAACTTAACTTTTATTTAAATAAAGAATCTAATTATATTAAAATACGTTCTTATTTTTTTTATGTAGATAAAGCAAGTATATTCTTCGAAAAGGAAAAATGTCAGCTTTCATCTGTGTTGAATGGTGTTTGTCGTAAAACTGCCAACAAAGGTGCACATATTAAAATGTAAAGAGCGTATACGACACAAAGCAGGTAACCCAAATTGCGGCCGTCTCCGGGTGAGCGGCTGTCGCCATTCTTTGCCGGCCTTGATGTGGCTGTAGGGCAGTATCTCGTAGAAACGAGAAACGAGACCATTCCCATCATCTTGTATGGTGGGAAACTTAACGACTCTACATTCAATGTAGGTATATGGTGCGAGTTCATTCTATTTGTTTTTTTTTATTCTTTCTAACACACTCAACTTAGAATATATGCAATACATATTTTTATTTGTCAGGTTAATAAACTACAAAACAAATTATTACTTTACTTCGCTTTTATATGACAACTTTAATAGACTTTTAATTGATGTTTCTAACGCAATCTACGATTAACTATTTTATGGTACTTACACTTAGCTAGGGTGAAGGAGGCAGCTACCAGTAGGAAGGCGAGCGACCGCCATACTTGCGGCGCCATCCACGCGGCGCGGCATTCACGGGCGCCTGGAAATTGCTTTCTTATAAATAAACTGTACAAAGCGCACCGATGCAATGTGATACAGTATTTATTGTAACTGGTTAGCTGACCGCATAACGAACGCGGTACTCATAACCGTTTTATGGAGAATACAAACACTTAAATTTTATTAAATACTCTACCACGGTGTTTATTGATAGTTATTGTAAATTTTATATTGGGCACTATAAAACACTTCACTTTCTCTTATATCTTGCTGAGCTTAGAAATTGACTTGGCTACTATAAGGTTTATATACCGATAGCAGCATCTTTTCTGTGGGTGTCAGATTATAATAAATATCAACAAACACCTAGGTATAATATTAAAGTAGATACATATAAAGGTGTAAGTAAACTTTCATATGAACACAAAGCAGATACTAATTAATGCTTATCACAAGCTAAGTGTCCCAAGGACAAAGGTCCTTGGGAGAAGTCGAATCCAATTTTGTGTGAACTTCACTAAGCCTAATTGAAGAATAATAAGCATCCGTAAATCAGGCGAGGATCAATATT
Organism: Heliconius nattereri; assembly: GCA_013403645.1. Classification (NCBI taxonomy): domain Eukaryota; kingdom Metazoa; phylum Arthropoda; class Insecta; order Lepidoptera; family Nymphalidae; genus Heliconius; species Heliconius nattereri. The sequence goes on along the minus strand of JAAIXI010000226.1, from coordinate 5,064,709 downwards.
TGATGGTTTTGAGAAACTATAATTAAGACACTTAAATAAGCCATACAAAGGTACATAATAATACCCCTTACTTCAAATTGTTTAATGTCTTTTCATAGATATCATCAAAAACATATTGTACGCATATTAAAATTTGATTCCATGCTTTAAGAAAAAGTAATTGTTATTACTTAGAGAAAGGTGAGGTACGAACAAGGCTAATAACCATGAACGTAATTTTCTAACGAGATTAATCTACATATTATATAGAATATTTTATCGTTATCATTATCATTTTAGCTTTTTAATATTTTATTAAGCTCAATTTTTCTGAATAAATTGTTCTTATCCTGCTGGACTCAAAACGGAAAAAAACGTGAAGGCATTTATATATTACTACAAGTCGACCTCCTTACTCCTTCTGTAAATGTAATGTACATAATGGGTTTTTATCGTACTTTAACTTCGAAGCCTTGTATTATATTTTTAAAAAATAATTCATAAATTAAAAACATATTAAGTGGCACAGGGGCACAAGTGTGTGACTATAAGCGCGAGTAGTTGTGAGTTCGATCCCCACTCGAGGAAATACGAGTATGTATTTAAATTTATATTTTCATTTCTTTGCTCTGGTGTCGAGCGTATAAGATAAACAGATTTACAATAGAAAAATATCAATGTATATGTCTCATTTTATTCGCCATTCATTTGAGGAATAATAACAGAATTTCACTTAACTTTAAATTATATGATTTCTATTCGTTTGCTCTTCTTTACAAATCAATAATGGTACGATAAATAATACATATGTAAGTGAGTTCCGTCAGTATTGCTTGTTACATATGAGAATAGAACAATGGTCGTCGACTAGTCGGTTGAAGCTGATTTCTAATAAATGTGAATTAGTATGTCTGAACAAACATATCGGTCAAAGTTAGTGACCCGTATTCAGTAAATTGGAATCTTGTCATGCTTCGCTGGACATTGAGCGTAACATCGTTGTTATTGATAAAGATTTTATTAAATTGTACAATTTTTCAGTATATTTATATTATATTCTAATTGTCATATAAATAGTTTCTCATAAAGGTTATATCGGAATTAAGCTTTGAGCGGTAGAGTACTGTCCTTTACTTTAATAAGAACTTGTAAGACATTGACAGGCACTTATTTTAAATTAATCTTTAACCTGCTGTCATAGAAAATGATTTAATATACATAATATGTATAATTTCTAAACGTTTTCTTTGGCAAAAAAACACACTATTTATTATTATAGCTTTAATTATATATGTCACACACAATATTTCATATTGTTTTATTAATTTTTAGGATAAGATTTTTGAGACAAAGCTAATTAGGCAGCCACCACAAACGTTTGACAGCGGCTTTATTGCTCGCACTTCCGTATAGCTTGTAGCGGAAACAATGATCGTGATATTACGTACGCGACCTCAATTGATGCGCTATTTCATATGAACTGACATTGGCCCAAGTGAAGTATCTCAGTAGCTCTTATAAAATATTACGTATGTTTATATATGTTGACGTCGTGACTCGCGAGACACAAATATTGTGCAAAATGAGCAATGATAAAATACCTTATTTGGAATCAAAAAAACATACCGTACATTAACATTTTAAAGAGTAAATAATCTTTCTATATGAATCTAGTGTAATTTAATAATTTAGAGCACTAAAGAGAAAGATTAGTATTTTTAATTATATATAATAGCTAATTACTGTAATTACTTAAGTAATTTCCTGTAATTATCCTTCGTGCGAGTATTTTGATTTTACGCAGCCATCCATAGACATATTATTATGTGTTTTTATACTAAAATTACGAATTTTATATCTGCACATGTTAACTTTTGAATTTCGAATTTCACCGATATAGAGCATATTGATTGCTTCTTTTGTTTGGAATTAGCATTTATGATAATGATACATACGTTTTTGAAAATGTATAAAAAATTTAAACTGACCTTTTAACCGACCAAGTACTATCTTCAACTACAACAACTAAATACTGTCATCAAGCCATATGCTCTCATCAAGCTTCAAAATCTCGAAATTCTTATACGCTTGTTACAACTTATTTAAAATGTTGCTTCCAAGAGGCGTGGATTCAAACCCCACTGTGTTCAAATTCTTATACGTTTCTAAAAAAGTATTTTCCTTTACTACGCGTAGAATAACACTTTAAAAATATTAAAGATAAAAGCTAATAGTATTGTTTTGTATACTATATTAACAATACCTGCAAACCCTAAAAGAGTAAACTGATAATTAAAGTGAGAACGGAGTTTTATTGTCAGAGTAGCCGTTCTCGGTAGTGGCTATATGGTATGTAAATCGAGTGGAAACTTTCTTCGCATTTTAATTGCTGTGAGAATTGTACCGACATATGTATATTTTGTTAAGCGCTAATCTGGTTTATCGTCTTGTTTTTACTTTTTACGACTAAGATTTTTAAAGTTAAGTTCTTATATTTTCTTAAATATTAATTTTGATTGTCCTTTTATAAGTATTGTTTACACAATTGCCTTGTTTAGGCTAAAAATATTAATAAATATGAAAGCTACTTCATGAAATGTTTGAATGAATGTAGATATATTTGAACTCAACAATGTAGAGTATTTTAGCTTCACGTATAGTGGTAGTACACTCCTTTGTTCTCTTTTTTGAGTTGAGTGGAGGAATCTAACACTAAATTTGGTATTTTTTTCGTCGCCCAATACACTACGATGAATACCAACATATATGCAGTTGTATACCGTTAAAGTATAAATACTGCTCCTTCTCTTTGTGATATATTCATAAAAGAAATATTTAATTAACTAAAACATTTCGAAATGTGACCAAATTGCCTTCAATTTCACTTGAATGGACATGATTCGGCTGGTTCGATACACGGCCAGCACACTTTCACTTAAGTGAATAGTTCAGCGCATCTTGCGGACGACCTCTGCTACACGGCCGCTTTATGTCGTTCGAAAGCTTTACCAAGGCTGAAGGTTGAGGTTAATTATATTTCTCAGTCCATTAATAAAATTAAAACGTTTCATTAGCCAACTTAAAACATTTTTACTGATAAATAAAAATGATTATACTTCTGTTTGTATATTTTTACCATCTTTATGTAGGTATTTTTTTAATATAACAGTTTTTTAACTTGCTTTGCTTTTATATATATTTGTTATATATCTGTAAAATGTAAAAGCTTGTATGTACAATTAAAATCGGTATTTTAGTAATATGTCAGATTATATAAATGTTTGCTTAAGTTTTTGTATACTTTTTTTATACCGAAATGTTTCAAGGTTTTAGGAAATATTAGTGACAAAGGATATTTATATAAAAAACCCAAAAAACCGGTCAAGTGCAAGTTGGACTCGCCCAACGAGGCTTTCGAGACAGAATTTTAAGTCAACCGAAACTACAACCTAGGAAAGTTGACAAAATAACGTATGCATGCTTATTGGGCACTCATTTTGTACGAAATAACTATAAATTTAAGTAATAACTATTAATTTTTCCTTTTCGAATTTTTCCTTAATTTGTATTGTAAGTTCTTGTTTCATGCCAAATTTCATAGATGTAGATCCCCAGCTAAATACAAATTCGATACATAAATGCTCGTATCTTTTATTTACGTTGACTTAGAAGCTTATTTTTTTCTGTGTTTCAAGGAACCATAGACGTAAATATTTTATATTAACTTCAGCTTGATATCTTCACGTAATATTGAGAAAAATGATTTTAACAGACAGACTGATGGACGTGAAGTGATCCTATTAGGGATCTGATTTTCTGCCGTATGTTTTTTTTTGTCGTCTTAGCGCTGCATTTCAAGACACTCTATTTTGTATTGTCCGCCTGAATTTAATTCATTGCTTGTTGAGTCACGGGTCTCAATGCTGTGCTTTATCATGCCAGAGCCGATAAATGAAAATAATTTATTTTCCAATTGTTAGGGCTTAAATTAAAACGAGAACAGTTAAGAAACTGTGTTTGTGTGTGAAGAAGTTTGTTATACGAGTCTTCTGTGTGAAGAAGTTTGTTATACGAGTGAAAACAGATCAACGAGGTTCAATCATAACATTAATTGTTGGGAACTATAAATTCATGCTCTCTTCGAGGCCAGTCGGGGTCCCCCCATCCCCACTCGAGGAAATGAAATATTTATTTCCATTTATTCTTCTGTACCGCAATTCAACACGCAATGCCTCCAGAAGTCGGCGCAAAATGGAGAACAGAATGTCTTAAGATAACTCTAAGTTTCCTCTGCCTACCCTGATGTGTGCGGGATACTGAGTCATGCTTTCTCAACACACATTTTAAACGTGATTGATTGTCAAAATGATTTTATACAATTTTTTTCTTATTATTTCGTGCTGTAAGTAAACAAAATATACATTTTCTATTAATATTACGACAAAGTACCTACGTGTAAAACTTTCAATTGTTTTACAAATTTTTTTGCGTATAAAAGACTTCAACGAACTCGCGTTACGTAATATCGTTCTTAGCATAATGCTTAGCCGTTGGTAATTTGCTGCATACAAATAGAAATATTAATGCATTCTATAATCGTTTATATTTGTTATATTATTTTATGCAATGTGGCTTATAATATAAGAACTGCTTGCTTCAGTTTTTCATTTCAATATCAGAATATAAATAGTGAGAACACCCTCGTGTGCAAGTGCTGCATACAATTGGTGGAGTTTTCCTATCATTACAAATATTTTTTTTATTAAAAGCTAAGAATTGAGGGCATCGTGGCGCAGCGACAGTATGGTGTATCTGTAACGCGACGATTGTGGGTTCGATCCCCACTCGAGGAAGTGAAATATTTATTTACGTTTATATTTCCATTTCTTCGCTCTGGTGTCGAGGCAAAGCGCGGCGTTCAGTTCTTCCACTGCCAGTGGGGAACGGAGTGTCTTAACACTAGGTTCCCTCTGCCTACCCTGATGTATGCGGGATACAGCTGTCCAGCAGTGGACGTTGAAAGGCTGATCGAACCTGACAGCAAAGTGATAAATGACTTTTTTGTCAATTATTATATGCGAGTGTTAGTTGGTGAACCCTAATACATTTATTTTTGTTTTATTTTTCAAAACTGATATTTCTTTTATTTTAAAGTTAAATAAAAATTGAAATGAAAAATGATTTTAAAATAATTTAAACTTAACACGGGGGATCAAAATTTACACATGTATGGATACGGCTACCAAATCTAGCTTACAATCTTTTTTTATAAAAAAAAATAGGTCAGAGACTAAAGGATACAGTAATCAAGGCACTTCACTGTTGCATTGCACTTTCGTAAACGCAAGCCGATTGATAAATAAATCACGCGTTGTTTCAACACTATCGCCACTCGATTGTTCTACGTTACGCATGCGAATAACTTGCTTTTTTATTGATACCACTGTTGCTGCCACAACAACAATGGATAAAATTATTTTTATCTACTTCCCTACTTTGTAGTGGGTAATTGCTCTATTCCGTATTTGAACTATACAAGTTAAAAAGTCACACTATTAGAATGAGAAATTTTCATTCAATTTATTTTTACTTACAAATAAAAACCGATCAAGTGCGAGTTGGGCTCGCCTATTGAAGGTTCCGTACAAAAATTGGCGGTTTCGAGCTTTTATGAATTGTTGCTTTAGCTTTAGCGAATTTGGCTCCCCTTTTAAGGTTATAATTTTTTTAGGATTTAGCTACAAATGTATAGTTTTCAGATGTTTTCCTGAACTAGTACTGTAGATGCTTGCTGCCAAATTCAAACGGGCATAGCCTTACTGGGGCTGCTAGTTACAAATTTAACTTGGATTTATAAATATATTTTATATGTAACAACTAGGTATGTCGGAATATTTGTGAATGATAGATACTTACTTAGTACTTATAGTTCATATTTTCGTATGTGTGTACGATGTTAATATTAAATATAAAAATATATTGAACTCATTACAATATTTTTTGTATGCGAGTCAGCATTTGCTACCTTATAGTATGATCTCATCTCAAATACGAGTATATAGGTATATCAACGAGGACAAGTCTGTCTTAATTACCTCGATAAGTTCTTATATTGCAAATAGGTGCCGTGAGATAATATTTGACAATAGCGGTAAAAGAAGTTGCAAGACTACTTGCAAGACAGTACCTATATACATATTCCTATTTCTTGTCTTATTTTCTAGATTTCCTTTTAGCAAACTCTATATATCTCCATTATGTAGGTATCAGCTAATAGCTTAAATAGCTTGGAAGTAACTTAAAATTAAACCTCTGTTAAAATCTGTTTTGTTATAGGTATATTTTAAAGAATTAAGATAAGAGATGTATAATAAGATATTTCGGTTATAAAAATTCTACTTAAGAAGCAGAGTCTACGGAAGAACTACTATTCCTCGTAGAGGACTTCCTCTACTCTCTCGGCTGAAAATTAGTCCATACGATAATGTTACAAATGTTTTAGAAATATTTTAATTTAACGTATATAAATTGTATTTTTAATACAATAACAAAGGAAATACAATAAATGTATATAGAATATATCTAAAACATTTTTAACATTATCTTATGGACTTATTTTATAGGTATTTAAAGGCTTTTTATTAATATTGTCTGCACAAACTTGGCACTAAATAGTGGCCGTCAAAAACTTGATGATAATGCGGATATATTAAAAAGAGTATAAAAATAAGCTTTTCTACAAATAATATATTTTACCAGAATAGTAAGGCTAAGATACTTCATGTTAACTCTTTGTTCACTAGGGCCTATTAATATAATATAATGTTTATTTTTATTTAATTTCTGATGTAATTGACATTGTCGAAATGAGAATAAAGATCTACAAGCCGAATATAATACGTAGAATATAGTAGATACGACTGTCATTGTGTAACAGAAAAAATATATAAAATGGTTACCCCAGGAAAGCTTGTGTTTCAAAATATCGCAAGAACAGTTTTCAGTTAACAGTTTATTTTACGAGTATATTCAAAATATATGCTTTTATGACTGGGTAAGCAATTTGTCACTAAATTGTCTTTGTTTACTTACACAAAGTTAACGCAAACATAATATTCTAGAGTAATTTAGTACATTGCGTGCTTCTGTCTGTTGCATGATACGTTCAGCATAAATTAAATACAAAACAAACCTTACAGTTACACTAACAGATCTCTGTTCTCCAGTAAAAAAATAAAGACGTTCTTCTTTATCCGCCTTAATGTCTCAATAGGTAATCCAAGAATATCAAACGATAAGACACAGATAGTAACAGCAATCCAATGTAACACTGTGTAACACCGATTCGTTCTATTTACTTTCGAATTATTAAACATAAAAAAATAAAAAAATAACAATGAGTGCACGGGGCGACGTCGCGGCCGGGACTGCGCGCGCGCTGCCGGAGAAACTCGAGAGAAAAGTGCCTTCCCCCTACATGCATTGCGATTACATCAATGCTCTCTTTGACTGTATTGTTTACAATTTTAAAGCTATTTAATATTTAATAAGAAACTGTAAACCTGTTTAAAGTATAAGAAGTAGAAATTTCATTTATATTTTGCTTTTAAGTAGATATGTGTTGATTTTTTGTGACTCTATATTATTCAGTTACAACTGTACACTCTTATTTCAACTTACAAATGTTTTAAAGTTCAATCATATATTTTCTGTTGACAATTGTATAGTCTTGCTTGAAAAAAATATTATATTTCGGTTGATGGTTTGTATAAAAATATCTAAAAATAAAGCATTTGTTTATTATTTAATATGACTATTTCTTCTTCACTACATAGCTATAAAATATAAATTGTATATACATATGTACGCACCTTCAGAGCTTAAGAAACTTTCACACGGAAACTGTTTTAAATAATTAAGATTTATCAACATAGTCTACATAATTTTGTGCTAAAATTTGACGTTTTACTTAACAGTCATAAAAATTAGAAGCACTAGATTAGGTTTAACAAAGTTACCAAAGTCGAATATGTTTTAGCTATTCATATATTTTCATAATATTAACTGTATTAAGTATTTATGAGAAATAAAAATATTGTATGAAATGCTAACATTATATCACGCAATACCGTAGAAACGGAATAAATAAATAAAATATTATACTAAAAACTTTATTCTCTACTAGGTGGCCTATAGACTTTCCAATAAGGTATTTGTTCCTTTTGAAATCCTGTTCTGACTCATTTTTCCATAGCCACTGACGTCAATTTTTCATTAACGAATTATCTTATTAAGTAAAAATCATTTTAAGCTTATTAATCATTGTTTTACAGCAAAGTAATATCTAAATTTCTGCACGATTTTGAACACTTTCTATCTACCTCAGTTTGAATCTTAAACTTATTTAGCCACCAGCTTAATTACGTGAGTATAAAGACATTGCGTAAACAGGTTATACAAAGCCTTTAATATTCATAGCGCAGTTCCTTCCTGGTTACTGAGTTACTGTTACATTCTACTTAAAGTATACTTTATAGAAGGTAGATGATTTCCAATAGATACAACTGTAATTGCGCAGTGGAAGTAATAATCTTTCATTCTTAAAAGTATTTAATTAAAATTATTTATACCAAGGTAGATCTGTATATGATCTGTATCAGGTATATATCTGTCTACGGTTAACTTTTTAACTCTTACAGAAGACTATTTAAACAAAAAATCATAAGAGAAGGAGTTTTCTAAAATATAATCAACATTAAGTATGCTGATTAAAATTAATATATTGATTTTAAAAAATCAGAACGTGTGTTACACGTACCTACTTACGTATCGTAAATAAAAGTATGCTTGAATAATATTGGAAGCGTTTAAGTATATATACATATGCACATAGATATGCGGATTTTTAAGGTTTTTTCTGGATGTGCGCCACTTACCGTTGTTAGAAGTTGAAGAGCTATGTAAAGGAGATAGAATCTATAATTAGGTACTATATAATATATATTTTTTAACTTCACGCTGTATCCCACAAATTTCAAAGTAGGCAGAGGGAACCAGGGGACCTAAAGACTCTTCCGTGCTTCAGTGTCCCGCAGAATTTTTCATGCATAGTGTATCGAGTGGCGGAACTCATTCTCGCGCTTTGACTCGTTCGTTACCACAACGTTAGGATATAGTTTTTTTAGCTTCACGCCGTATCCCTCACACAGTAGGCCGCGGGATCCTATTATGAAGAAACCCCGTTCAACAATTAAAATATAAACTATTTTTGTTAATAGTAAAGCCTAGACAGCATATTTTGAAAGTTTTCCCTAGAGCAAAAAAATATTAGAATTGAAACTTCATTTGAAAAAATCTACATACGGAACTAAATATCTTATATATAATAAATAATTTGTTATAATATGCAAGTTCAATTATACAAGAATGTCATTGAGAGTGTAATAAACGTTTCCCGTTTACTGCTGCAGATGTTTGCATCATTGCACAAGCACTTTCACCGCAGCCGTTAACAAGAGGTGCTAACGTGTACCGCGCGCGCTATGACGCATGGTTACGTATTGCCTGACTAAATTTGTAGAGTTTGTATTGTACAAAGCTATGTTTATATATGAGTTTATATTACAATGTATAAAAATAATTTAAAAATACTAATGTTGCGTGGTTTTTGTCCGAACCACTTTAAGGCTTAGATAAGTATATAACAAGAATGGTAAAAGTTGATTTTGTTAATTTTAGTACCTATTTCATATTATGGTTTTCTGTTCCTAATAGAACACAGTTATATTAATTTTTACAAGTATTGTTTGTCAAGTTTTTATTATGTAGCGGAAAAAATGCGTAGTATGCTTTACGATTGCCAATAACTATTAGAGCCAATCTTATTAGTTTTGTGTATGAAACTTCAACGCCATCTATAACCATTTTCAGGAACTATTGTTATTATATTTAAAGTATTCTTGACTTAACATATCTAGCAAGCTGATGCCATCTAGTAAACATTGAATTTTGTTATAAAGCTCTAGTAGATGTCGTTACAGAGGGTTCATAAATGTACTTTCTAAAAATAACACTAGAGTTCGTTTAAAGCGCTATATTTAGTCTTAAGACATTTGACAAAAAAGATGGCAGCGAGTGCCGTCTGCTGTCCTACGGATTTATTGCGAAAATGGCGCATTATGTGATATTTTCACAATTTTTATCAATTAGAAGTGAAAAATTGTGTAGTGCTGCTTTGTGATGTTGTGTTATTGTACATGATTGACAGTGTTACTCGTGTCATTATAAGACTTCCACATTCTTCAGGATATTGGATTACACATAAAATAAAGGTATTTAACTCCTACGCTTTAAATTTTACTATTGCAACCAAACTTTAAAACGATCAAAACTCATCAATATATACAGGTGACTGTATTGTGGTACCATTACATAAGAATAGGAGCACCATAAGGATTGGATCTTGTAATAGTTTTTATGAACGACGTGCACAAATATCATAAGTTCTAAGATTCGTGGAATTTGTGTACGTGCTTTCAAGACAGAAGTCACGGTCGCTTTAGAGTTTAGACGTTGAGAGCCTTTGCAAGCTTACATGACATCAGCAGGCGATACCAACTGCTGTAAACATTTAGGTGTATGATTCATCAAACGTTATTATCGAGAATGTATTTTTAACATTTTATCGAAAATAAATTCTTTGAACGATTGTTACATATAGTCAGATATTTTTTTCTCATTTAGCACAATTTTTAGAAATATATATTTAATATTTATTTTATGCATATAAAATTAAGTTAAGAAGAATTGTAAATTACTATGTCAAATAGTATTTTTTTCAAATATATATTTAATGATATATTCAAAAAATTATTACACATGCAACAAATAATAACTACTACAGTGAGTTTAAAAAATGACAGTACGATTTTTTATTCTAAAGCTAAAAAGTGTCCTTGGCTAATTGTGAAGAAGTAACATTCTAATAATAAAATAGAAACTAGGTCTGTTTTTTGTTGTAGCTTCCTAAATCTCAGAATGCATGACATAGTTTTGTGATTGGGTCAAATTAATTGAGATCAGTGGATGAAACATATAAACATATTATTTGATTTATTAACAATTTACCTTATTTTGTTTATAATTAACTGTAGTTTGATTTTTATTTATACTGTACCTAACTAAAAATATATTTATGTAATAACTCAATTGCATACATTTCATTTGAATTATATTTAGTTAATAACATTATCAAAGCCTAAAGGATTTTGACAAAGATTTAATTTTAATGTAAATTAAAAGGAATGTTATATTATTTCTTAATTTAATAATTTTTAAAGCAAATCTTGCTTAAGAGGTAAAAATTTAATTAATAATTATTTAACTAAACATATAATAAATATTATATTTTTAAAAACAGAAATATTAAATTTATTATATTAAGTATTAATATTAAGTATGTATATTACACTTTTTGACTTTATATTTTGCTATTTTATCTGAGCAATTATTACAGACATTCATGCGTTCTTTTTTAAATTTTTACTATCTAAATAATGTTAACTTATGACTAGCTTATGTAATTGCTTTGAGACCGTTTTGCACAGTCAAAAGATGATGATCAAGGGTTCAAACCTCACTAAAGAAATTAATTGTTTTTAAGATTATTATATTTAGCTATTATTTTAAAGAAGTATCAACTAAAAGAATACAATCTTGTGAGTATATTTTTATTATACATATTTATGTCCATTTGGCAATATTCCAAATATATTTGTTGGTTATTCCAATGCAATTATTTGATGTTACACACATTGAAAATATTGGACTAACAAATAATTTAAATTATGAATACACATACATTACAACTTCTCCAATAAATATAATACTCTTTACAAATATCTACCTCAGTCTTTCAATAGCTTAATGAAAGCTGCTTAATAAAATTACTAATAAATTACTTTTAAGATCTACAGATGGATTTCTCTTAAAATATAATTATGTGTGCAGATTTACTCATGATTTATGTAAGGCATTTATTTACTTTGAGATGCTGACATATTTCTGTAAGTTCCAGGTTAACATAATATTTTTTGATACTTAATATGAATATTGGTCAATCAAATTTGAATCTATGTTTATTGTGATTAGTCATGCACATTAGTAATCACAATATGGACTTATCAATTTTACACAATACATATACAACAAGTTAGTGAAAGTCTTAAAAGAATGAAATATACATATGCAGGGTGGAAGTGTCAGTGAATCATTTACAGAAACACCATACAGGGCAAAATATTTAAGCCATACCAAAAGAAATTATTCAAAATGCCTCAATAGTTTGGATGTAGGTTTTTTTTTCATTTCACAATTTTTATCCATTTCACAATTAAAACTGTGGTTTTATTTAATGTGGTGCTGACACTTCAAACCTGTATAATATATCTATTGATGGCTTGATCCATTGAACTATAAATATTATTCACACTACTTTATAAATTATTGTTTCAGTGAAATGATTGAAACGAACTTATTATTATTATTGGAACAATATTGTTTCTTAATATTGAGCATTGTTATTTTCCTTTTGTTGTAATTAATTGTAAAGCAGGGTAAATTCTTTACTTAATTGTATTTGTTTTAAGATGTATTACATTTACTAAGGCTTTATACTAATTATATGATTGTTATGTATAACATAAGCGACTTATTTCATGCAAGCATCTTATGCTAACTTAACCAGGAATAACAAAGTTATCTGATACCTGAGGTGCATGTACAATAGAAAACTCATCAACTCTTGTCGACTTAACTAGTTTTCACTATGATTATATTGGAGTTCTTGATAAATTGTCCAGAGAATACAATGAATAATTTAAGCAGGAATTAGAATTTGTTGAGTACAGAAATAATATTTTACTTCAAATAATTTTTAGACTTGTTTTTAATTTAAAGTTTTCACAACAATCTTGTGCATTTATTATGACACAAAATAATAAATTATTTTTGTATGTTCTTTTTGAAGTATTTTTTCTTCTATTAGTTAATAATTACGATTACTGTGTTTTCAGAGATTCTCGTATTGGAAACATTATCTTTTAAATGGGTTCTCAGTAAGTGTTTAATAATAATATTAATGTTTTCTTAATTATTAACATCTTAAACAAAAAACTACTTGAACTTGCATATAAAGAAAATTAAAAGTTTTTCAAATTTAATTTTTGTGTCACAATTTACATAGAGTTGATTGTACCCAGTCTGTGCTACTAGGATTCGTAGGCGAACTAAGTGCGAATAGTTGATTGGAGGTTATTCAACTGTTGGGTGGACAGAAATAGCGCGATCACTCGCGGCATCTAGCGTAAACCTCTGATGACGCCGCTCTGCCATCAGCGCTGGGACAGGCCTTGCTTCCGGGATGGAATAGGGTAACATTTCATCTTAAAAAAAAGACAAATACAAAAACTTCTTTACACATGTTACGCGGTTCACACCAGCTGATTAACATGTATTTTACTCTAATGATACCTTCGTATGCGTCACGTACACGAATTCGGTCTTTGCGCTTTTATTGACTGCTTATGTGGTGGATACCTCATTTGGATCTTCTCGAAGTACTAATGAGTCATGCAATGGTCGTGAATATGCTAATTGAAGAGTTGAATCGAAGTGTTAGCCATATAACACCAATGAAAATTAATTTTATATCACATTGTTTCTTACTTATATAATATGTGTAGTTTTCATATGTATGTAATGTAGATAAAAATACTATTGTCGGACTGCGTTTTGAACTGTGTTAAATTGGATGTCGATATCATAGATTTTCTTTACAATATTGCGTTGGTAGGTCTCTGTCGGCGGCGGCGTGGCTGCAGCACCGCTCGCTGTATAGTGATATTTATAGAGGCGCCGAGACGCCGGCCTCACTATCCCGCATGTTAATTGGCTACTTGCGCCGCATTTTTCAGGACGACCGCTCGCACAACGCCAATGCCATTGAAAAGGCCACTTTCGACCGACAAACATTGACACTTTTATAGACGAAAATAGATTGGAAACAAATCATGCTAAACGAATATGAAACAGAAACAGTGTCTTAAGTTATAAAATATAGGTTTATATATTATTAATCCTTTTTTTAATATTAAATTATTAGCTATATACTGTCACATTTTAATTATCATGACAATAAAGACAATTACGTGGGTACAAAAAAAATCCACTTACGCCAAATTTGTTTTTAATAATGTTTAGGTACACTTCGTACTAATAGTTACATGACATAAAAATATAATGTATGTTTTTGATTGAATTGTTTTACTCTTAACACAAGAAATAAAACCCATTATACCCTAAAATCCCAGGGCACCCAGACCTACGTAATTTTAGCAAAGTTGAAATTTTGGGGATTATTAGTCTAATATGTTGTTAAAAAGATGCGTGTGCGACTGTAAACGGGACAAATTGTGAGTGAGATTCCCATTTCCCATTGAAATATATTTATATTTTCATTTCCTCGTATCGAGGCAAAGTGCGTCATTGAGGTCCGTAATACCTACAGATTCGGTGGGCAGTGGGGGTTGGATCTAGGTCCCCAGGTTCCCTCCGTCTACTCTGCTATGTGTGGGATACATCGAAAAGCTATAAAAATAGTCTTGTGGCTATAAAAATGTGTAGAATATTTGTTTAACTGCGGTCTTACACTGAAAAATTACTTGGCATACATCAATATCAGAAAATATTTGTATTGTAATATTTGATTATGAAATACACAAAAACAATGGACAGGTAATTTAGAATATTATAATTAAGTTGATACCAGAAACAATCCCGTGGGTTTGCTAACAGGCGATAACAACGTAGGCGGCCGTTCCGGTTCCGTATTACTACAGTAATTGAAGTGAACACGCCATTTACTTGTTACGCTGTCAAACGTAACATAATAATTATTTTTAGTACCCGTCTTATTGTAGACGGTTTACTTTATATTTCAAATTAATAAAAAAGTTACCTTAAAATAGAAAGAAATTTTCTGGTTTGGACTTCCGTAATGTTTTTTTTGGCTACTTTTATTATAAAGGATATATTTAAATTGATGTATGCGTCCTACGTACGCGGTCTATAGATGAATAAATTAAGCCTATTTTTACAAACTGAAATCAAATCAGCTTCACGCTGTACCGGGATACATTTGTGCGGGCACACAGCAAGGTAGACAGAGGGAACCTAGTGCTGAGACACTCCGATCCCCACTGTCCGCCGAATTCTTAAGGTATGGCGTGTTGAGTGGCTGAACTCAACCCCGCGCTTTGTCACTGTATTTCTTTTATAATTTAAAAGGTTTTTTTTCATAACTGGAACGAACTAAATAATTTAGATTCCTCATCACACAATACTAAGATAAATATTATTTGTTTTTATTAAATTCCATAGTGACACAGACAGATTGCAATAATGATTCTATTGGTTCCAACGTTGCAACATACATTTCTCAGTTAGATTTTTTCACATTGCTGAATATAACATGCCCTCAAACGAGACAATCAATCAAATTAAAGCATGCCGTTTAAGGACCTTAAAAGGTATACCAATGACCCTATTGAGTCTTTCTTTCATCACTCTAATTATTCACATGCTGTCTCCTAGCGAGAAGGACTTTACAAAACAAATATTTGTATATATAAATAACTTGCTGGTTGACTACGCCTACATACAAGTGTAGTATTCAAATTGAATAGAGAACGAAGAAAATTAAATTCTGTTTTTTTTTCTATGAAATAATATTTGTGGAATACATAATATAACGAAATATTATAGAAATATCGTTATTTTGTTTTCTTAATAGAAGCTATCGCACACTTAAGTACTTCGGAAATAATAATACACCTAACATTTTTATCTTCAATGCCAATTATTGTCAACGTATTATTTTTCGAAAAAACTAATAAATCTAATTTATCCGAGGAAAAAATATAAAAGATAGATATATATTTAGTTTCAATTTTTTACTTAAAATAAACTTGAGTAATTTTAAATAATTACAATTTATTCGTCTTTAGGTAGGCATACTAGCAAGAACTGACGAAAAACTTTCCTTATGACTCATTGGAAAGCTGGACGCTATTGTAATATTTACGCACACTGAATACTTAGGAGGTATTTACCACATGATTGTGTAAATACTTTAAACTGCGTAGAATCCTGCCAAGTGCTCTACGTTAAATCATAAAACCTAAACGACCTAAATAAACCCTTCACATCAGATTGAATAAAGTACCTGCCAGTAAAGAGATACATAGTTTATTATTTGATGACATTGATAAAATATGTATTTAAATATAAAATTAAAATTATGTTTAACAATTTAAAATTTAATTTTTATTACAGTCAAAATGGTGGTGGGCGAAAGTAAGCGCACAGCCAACATCATGGACGGTATTGAAAACACGGGGGACGTCCGCCTCCACGACCACCGACTCCGTCTCAAACAGAGGTAACCCGATAAAATAGAAAATAATAATACTAAGATAATATTTAGTTTAGTATACTAAGAGATACATACAACTGCATACATTTAAAACTAGAAATAATTGTAAAATATTTTACAATTATTTCTTGTCTTACCGAACCAGTGACCGCATTTTAGTTTCGATTTATTCACCTACGCTTGGCTTCTCCGATATTCAGTAGGTGGAAAGGTTGTAAATGACGTCATTATTTACGACTGGTTATTGGATATTGTACTGAACAAGAGTTAGCCAAATTTTCAGATTCACTTCTTGGATTAATCACGTCATCTATTCAAATAATAGAACAGTAATGTATATAAATATGTATGTATTTAAATTTAGCTAAATCATTCACTTTTGATAATTAAAGGGTAAGAATAGCCTCATAAGCTTGGGAAAGCTGGCTCTGGCTTCTAATGAATTGTTTTCACATTGTATTGCTTTTTGCCCGAGTAGCGACACACCAAATTTTTTTTTTGTCTCTAACCATAAATTTGTAAGTCTCGCTATCGATTGAATATTTCTTTATGAAATTTAAACTGAAAGTGGCTATCGTACGTGCTTATGATGGTTTTTCACCTCCGGCAAAGTGTAAAATAAATAGATCTTGGTGCTTTTCCCTATAGTCGCGGTAAAGATTTAGCGATTTTTAGGTGCAAGTTAGGTTAGGTTAGAAACTTTTATATTTAAAGGTAACTAAATAGCTGCGGTGGTGTTAGTAAATATGTAGGTATCAATAAAAATCTGTAAAGTAAACAAATCGCAACGGGAGACTTTGCGATTTCTTGCGTACAGATATGCTAACGTCATATAGAAATACAAGCATAAAAGAATTATCGATGTAGCTTGATGAGAACGTATGGCTTATTCGAGTTCGGCAGAGCGCTTGGACGGTTTCCAAAGAGGCGCAGGTTCAAATCCCGCTACGTTCAAATTTATATACGTTTTCTTAATATTATTTTATTTAAAAGGAGCCAATTCCCCTAAACATTACTCTATCATTCCTCTTTTTTATGGAAATCGGACTTCCTAAGTATTGAAAATTAAATAACTATTTAATTCATAAGATTAGAATAGTGTACTTCGAGTTAAATAAGTATCGACTGTCGAATTTACAGACTTCTTTTCACCTTCTCATGAGGTTCTTATTACTTATGTACATGTAAATAATTGTATATAATAATATTTAAATGCGTCAATTCACACCTTCACCCCGACCATTCTGTTTAAACTAAATGCTTATTCGTGTATAAACTTGCCTATTTAGATTGCACAATAGAATTGTTTAGTGTCCAAATAAAATAAATATTGCTGTCCATGTGTTATTTGCAAAACAAAAAATATGACATTCATATGAGTAGTATAGTTAAATTTACTAATTATCCATGTTGAAAAAATCAGTCTGTCAGTATAAGTTAGTGATTTACTTAGATTGCACTGATTAGAAAAGTGCCAAAGTGCTCCTCTTCTGTACGCGTTGGGGTCTTTTTATGTAAATTTCGTAATGTGGATTTCATATTACAGTGCAATATTCGAGACCGAACTAAATTAATATAAAGAGCAATTTTGGTTTCAGACCTAGTCTTTGAATAGCTTACTTACTATATTATCAACAACTAGTGATCTAGAGTAAAACCAAGATCTCGAAATGTGGCCGTCTCTTTTAAAATTACCCCGTTGAAAGAATAGTGAGAGGAAGATAGCAACCATACTTTGAATATATTGAATATTTGAACATGTTGTACAAAATAAAAACAAGATTATTTCTTGTTTGCATTTTGTTACATGATTAAATAACTTTCTATTTGTTTCAGATTTGATATAGTCAGAAAATTAGGTCAAGGAACATATGGAAAAGTACAGCTCGGTATTAATAAGAAAACAGGCCAGGAGGTGGCCATCAAAACTATTAAAAAATGTAAAATTGAAACTGAAGCAGACCTCATCCGTATTCGACGAGAGGTGCAAATTATGTCCTCCGTGAGGCATCCTAACATTGTACATATTTATGAAGGTATATTGTTTTATATAAATATAAATATTAACCTAACATGTAAACGTTAGGTCTTTGTCCTGCATTTGGACTACATTGGGTCATGTGTCTCTTGAGCTGTGCTAAATTTAACTTTGGCACCAAAAAGCTATTATTGTCACATATTTAATGTGACGATATTTTCGCCATAAATCATAATTATTATAACACCATAATGAAAGTTTATATAATTTCTAAAATTATTAGTTACTTATTTACAACAGTAAACAAGTTTATCCCTAGTAGAAGCAATAGCACATTGCAATTATCTTAAGTATATAGCGAAAAGTACATACTTGAGTTGCAGAGATGTTGGTCTTGGTTAACTTAATGCATATTTGTGCATGTGCCAAAAGTCACGATTAGAATCTTTAACACTTTCATTAATGTAATATATCAGTCATCATCTTCATTTCGTGTTTATTAACAGTAACATAATTTAACTATTGCCACTTGCTGCAAACATTAGCAATTTTTTTTAAACTTTACTTAAAATATTTGTATAAATAAAACATGATTATTTTTACATAAGTCAGTAAGATTTAAATTGAGGTAAATAAATATTTAAAAATATGTCAGTATATCTATGAAATTAGAGCCCAAAACCATTGCAATAAGGATAACTATATTTTAAGTATTACATAATATTGTTTTTACTTATACATTTCAGTATTTGAAAACAGTGAAAAGATGATTCTCGTAATGGAATATTGTTCAGGCGGCGAATTATATGACTACCTCAGCCAGAAGAAAGTATTAGAAGAAGACGAAGCCAGAAGGTCAGATGAGCGTTAGAGAATAGAATTTATTTGATTATTTTGTCATGTTTAACAAATATCGATCTTGCAGGTTATTCCGGCAGATTGCAACAGCAGTATATTATTGTCATATACACAAAATTTGCCATAGAGATTTAAAATTAGAAAACGTATTGCTTGACGACACTGGCAGCGCTAAGGTAAGTCAATATTTCTGAACTGAACTTTTTTCATGAATTTAATTGTGTAAATAAATTGATTAAATAATATTTTGTTTCAGATAGCTGATTTTGGTCTATCAAATGTTTTTAAAGAAACGTCCCTCCTAGCAACATTTTGTGGATCACCGCTGTATGCATCACCCGAAATTGTTAAAGGAACTCCCTATATAGGGCCGGAGGTAAAATGTTTAGTAGTACTTTTCATTTGAAATTCACGCTCTAAGTAAAAGAGTAGACAAAAAGAACCTGACCCTAGGCACTCTATTCTCCGCGATTTTCAATCAATTTTGGGATATTTCTTGTTGAAGAGAGAAAGGAGAAATTAATATAATTTAAATATACAATCTTCCGAGTGCTATAGTTCCGTTTACAGTCAAATATTGTTTCACTGCACTGCAATGCCTGTAATATTCTTTATTGGTGTTAGTTATATTTTTTCTTTTGGTAATTTCAGGTGGACTGTTGGTCATTGGGAGTACTGTTATATACTCTAGTCTATGGGGCTATGCCTTTTGATGGTTCAAACTTCAAACGTCTGGTTCGACAAATTAGCAATGGAGACTATTATGAACCTAAAAATCCTTCCAGTAAGTCTTCATTAGCAAATGTATTTTTGCTAGTCGGTTTGTATGCATTATTATAATATAAACATAAAAGCTATCACTCCATCATGTTACAATCGGAACATGTCTGACTGTATATCATGTTTAGGGGCTCGGTTTCCGCTTCGTAAGAATGCCATAGTGTTTATTAACTTTATTTATTTTTAGCGGCGTCACCTTTGATTCGAGATATGTTAACAGTGGATCCTATGAAGAGGGCTGACATCGCATACATTTGTGACCATCCGTAAGTATATAGTTGTGATAATTTCTAAAACAAACAAATGTTTACAAAATACTCGATAAATAATAACATGTTCAATAAATAATTTCGGATCGCGCGGCTTTGCCCGTTTGAGGTCAAAGTATTATTTATGCAATTAATTGCAGTTTTCAATAGGATTAGTAAGAAAATATAAGCCTAAATAATCAAAATAAGCCGAAAAAGAATAATAAGTAGACATTAATAAGTAAGAAAAAAAAATCTTAATATTATAAAGCCTCAGGCATTTGTCATATTAAGAATTTGTTTGGGCATGATTGCTTCACAGACAGAGTTTCTTTCGAATTTATAACATAAGTATGGATATCTCTTTGCTTCCTACTCCAGGTTAAATGATCTCTACTTAGAAGAAATGTATATAACTGATGATTAATAAAGTTTTGCTTAATGCTGCGTTGAGTGCCGCTGCTTAACACTGCAATATATCTAAAATTCGGTGGATCCATTTAGGATTTGTGTTCACTATATTCCGGCGAATTTTCAGGACATTACGTGTTGAGTGGCGGAACGCAACGCCGTGTTTTGTTGCTAGAGCGAGGAAATGGAAATAATAGATAATTCATTCCTCCAAGTGGGATAGAACATATACATTAGTCTATATTAAAACGACAGATGGGTAAACGCGGGCTGCGAGATGTCTTGCTTGGAGGTGGCAGAGGCATTAGCAGCGGAAACACCAGTACGGCTCGACCTGCTACTGTCCCTGGCGCCCGCCGCTCCTTCCAGCTCGAACAGCGTTGTTGTTCCGCCTGAGGTATACATTACTTTTAAATTATATATTTTTAATAATATGTATTACCTGTAAATGGCTGCGCAGATTTGATTTCACGATTTTTTTTTACTTTTGAAAATTTTAAAAAGCATGAGAACCCCTCTGAGGACATGTATGAAGAGGTTGATGACAGTGAACGAAGCGAAAGAGGTATGTAGAGACCGTAGCGTTTGGCGCTCTGTTCTCTCTGATTGCCCCGCTAGGGATACAGCGTAAAGTTTAAGTACTTGTTAAATATGGCAATAATGGCTATTAAAATCTCTTTATGTTTATCTAGATGGAGCGGTGTGGCGTTGCTTGTGGGTTCAAATTTTATATATGAATATACCTAAAATGTTTTTTATTTCTCAGTCTGAAGTGTGTGTAAGTTGGATTTCGTGATGCAACTACCAGTGTAGCAACTTTTTTAGGTTCTTATTTAATATGTGCAGTAAACGAGATAATCGAGAACTAGCATTTGATCCTTCGTTATATGCAATAAAATTTATAAAGTTGAAATGAAAATAAAATTTTAAATATATTTATGTTTTTATTATATAATATTTGTCAATAATATGACTGGATTGATTTATTTTTGTACAGACGAACTTAGGACCAGAAGAGAGTGGTACGGATCTAACCAGTTCAACATCAATGGCGGTCGAACCCAGCAACTCGGCGGAAAAGAGAATTCTGGAACTTGTCGCCGGTATGATTTTTATTTTTTTATTTCGATTCTACCTACCTCATTATATATAAGTGATTTGTTCACTAGTATGTATTTTCTGAATGAAAACATGATATTTTTTTTAATAATAAATTTTAAAAAATATCATGTTTTCAATGTGTACCAATGGTTATCTTATACCAATTTTATTAGCTTATTTCTATATATCCATGACAATAAATTGCCATGTCTAACATGTGTAACAATATTTCAAACGATATATATTTTTTCAAACATTTTTTTTTTCATAAATAAATTTCAATTTATATGATCACTTATTAAAACAAATTTATTAGTGATACAAAATATTAAAATAATATTAATATTAGTAATTTAATGTTCCCATCTTCCAGAGGGCGGTGAAGACGCAATTAAACCTTCACCGACTCGTACGATAGTATCAGCTGGCGAGAACAAGCGCAAGTTGGACGCCGCTATGAGCGCTTCTTGTTTGCGTAAAAAGGAGCGCGTTGCCAGGTAAGCTAAATTATCTATATGACTATGTATAATTGTACATATACAGACTGTTGCACCCTTGCCATAAATATTACGCCATTTAGACCTACACGTATATAAGTCACAATATTCACACTCTTTTCCCGTACTCCTTCCTAAGCGAGATGTAATATCCAAGTGACCTTCTTTATCTAAAATTGCCAACTTAGAAGACCCAAATAATATTATTACAAACGATACTACGGAGTAGTTCACCTATAGAAGCTTCTAACTTCAATTTAGTTGTTAAATCTCTTTAATTTTTCTAAGCATTGTTTGAATATAGTGCATGCATTCTAACATTTATATTATATATTGTTATAATATTATGAAAATAAAATCATTTATTCCCAGTTGTGCAAGCATGGCGCCTCATTCACCGGCGTTTCCCGAAGAAGAAGCTAAATTGGATTCTCCGACGCAAGAGCAAGACGAGACAGTAATATTTTTCTTACTAATTTTATTTATTTTATTCGTAACAATAACACTTTTACTTTTAACTGTTGTATTGAAAAAATGGTTTTTAGATAATAGTTGACACTATGGGTGTGCTGTATAGTATAGCATAGCATTGGATTATTATTTTACTAGTGGACCCGAACGCGGCTACTCCCACTTGAACTATACGAATATTTTTTAAATATATTTATGAAGTTATATTCAGTTTTCAACAGACAGATGCGTTAAGCAAGCTCATTTTGGATGACGTTTACTAACAACAAACTATGCAAATTGTTGCTTAGCAAAGGCCGCATAGCGACGGTTGTTATTAACATGGCAGAATAAATTGCATGTCAAATTAATAAGTATTTTAATATATTGATATATATCGATAATATTACAAATATGAGAATAAGAAGTATCCTGTTCATCCCGAGACCCTCAAGTATCTCTATATGAGTATTTCATCACAATTAAATAAGAGGTTTGGCCCTGATTGCGTAAAAGACAGACAGACAGACAGAGTTACTTTCGAATTTATAATATAGGTATGGATATACACTTTTTTAACTCACTCGGAGGAATAAATAATTTTCCATTTTCTGGCTCTGGTAACAAGACAAAAGGAGACGTGGAATTCCGCTACTCAATACGATCGATGTATAGAAAATTGGGCGGAAAGTAGGTAATAGAGTACTAGGCTCCCGTAGGCTATCCTATATATAAGATACAGTTTTAAAAACATACTTTTACTTATGTAATATTTTCTGTAATTTTCTATATTTCATTTTAATTTCAGTTGCAGATCACTCAACCGACTCTCAAATCGTCAGCAACAATGACAATATCACCATCGCCATTGCCCCACGAGCCTATAAAGGAAGTGCAAGCTGAAATTATACCCGATGTGCCAAAAGAAGATGAGAAAGAAATGCCTAAACCTAAACTGATTATTAAGAAAAAAGTGACGTCACCTAAGCCGGAAGAGAAACCAGAGAAGTTGGACGAGGCAAAAGTATTATTCGATTATTATTGATTCGGTTCATAAATGTACGAAATCATCCTTATTGGAAACTATCCAAATGCTTGTGACAACTTTTTTTGTTGTTAGCTCATGATATTTTCTACCTACTGACCCTATAAATATAATAATTAAATGTAATGATTATTTTATATATTTTGGCTACTCTGTTAAAATTTCATTTTTATTTATATTTTTTAAAGTATTTAATTAAATAAAAATGTGTTTTTAAGGTGGAAGAAAACCAGCCAAGTTCTGTGTCATCAGCTGCAGACAAGCTGACATCATTGTCGCTGACGCAGCCGGCCCCCGCCGCGCCTGCCAAGCCTAAAAAGCTTTCTATGCCTGGTAAATACTTATTACTTTTTTACACTCACGCATATTTATAAAACAGCATATTGAGACATACATTAAAAAAATATAGTAATAGTAATTTTAATTTATTAAATATAACTAACTTGTATATTGCATATATAAAGCGATAGCTTAGCTTTCATTTCACTATAGCTTAGATAAAGCTATCTTAATTGTACATTTTTAAGTCTTTTTTAATAAAAAGTTAAAAAACCCAATGACATTTTAGGAGGCCACGTAGGTAACTTCAAAGAGCAATTTGAGCGTCGTGCTTCTCTCACTACAGCTCCTGAAACTAAACGAAACATTTCTAAACCAGGTATTAAAATTTAATCAGGATTTTTTGTTAATCATTTTGAACATAGTTAAATGTAAGTAATTAGCTCTGAATGGTTTAATACATTAATTATGTATTTAGTTAATATATTATAAGTCCCTTGACGTCGTCGTGGTGAAAAAATCTATACATGATAGATTTTTTTTTAAATATTCATCTATTAGAAAGAATAATATTAGGAATAATATATAAATTAATATATTATTCTTTCTAAGGAATATTATTATTCTTTCAATTAATATATAAGGAAGGAATAATATTAGGTCGGGACAAAAGTATTTTCGTATTGAACAATACAAAGGAAAATATTTCATTATATTTTACCTCATCTTTCACACTAAAATTTCCAGACATGCTACTTGTTACTTGTGTATTGATACCGCATTAGGTCCGTAAACCGCACAAATTTTATTCACATTCGCAGTCGCATTTTTACCTTTTTTGTAATAAAACTTTAAAATGTACCGAATTTCTTCGTCACGTACGTGATTTTGCTTGCTTGAAAAACAATTGAAAAAAATCTTCAGAAAGTCACATATGTCACGTATTAGAACCAGCCAGTAACATTCAGTACAGCCAAAGAGGTTTGATTACTAACAAAACAGTCAAAATACGAAAATACCTTTGCCCCGGCCTATTATATCGTTGACATATTAAATAAATTTATGCTTTTTCACAGTTGTGTCAAAAATCGCTAAACCTAAAGCTCAAAGCGAAGATCGTGAGCTCAGTGCAAAGTCCCCAGATAATGGCACCGTGCGACTACAGCAGATTGGAATTGAACCATCACTGGTAATTATGCATCTTCCTATTAAGAAAACCTTTATGTATTTTGTTGTGATTGAGCTGATTTTGTGGGAAACGGAGTGTCTTAATACTTAGTTCCCTCTGCCTGAGTGAGTGAACCGGAAAAAAATGTACGATCGTTATACATTTCAGTCACCGCAAGCCAGCCTGGAGGAGATGGGGCGCGGCGGCGTCAAGAAGACGGAGAGCGAGCCCGCGCACTCCACCGCCGTTGACCCCTCTGTGCTGTTGCAGGACGCTAGGAGGTATCAACTACATATAACTATTCCTGTTTGAATTTATGTTTTATTTATTTCTTTCTATGCCTCACACAACCTAGTTTTAAGACATTCAGCTCTCTATCACCGCACCGCTCAATCATGGCAGGGTTTCGAAAATTGGGCGATGCTTGGGAAATGAAGTGTCTTAACATTAGTTACAAAAACAAAGGAAAACGTTTATTGCGATGTAAAAATAATAATTAATTGTTTATACTAGGAGTCTTCAGAATTCAATGGCAAAGCTGGCGGAGGAGCGTGCAGGTGAGGACAGCCGCCGCCGTGCTGCTCGCGATATTATCTCTTCAGCCATACGTACGGGTAATCTGTTGTATTACGTAATAAAGATAACCATATGAATATATGTTTTTAGAATTCTATCAGTAGATATATTAATGATATTGGAGATAGAATTTTATTGTCTGTCTATATTTTATTTTCGAGTATTTAAAAAAATAGTATGTATGACCGTCGTGACGCAGTAATACAACGTCTGACTACGTAAATAGAACTAGATTCTATTCTCATCCGGGGGATTCTTTTTACATATCCCCGCTTTAGGGAAACAAAGCGTTGAATCTTTCTGTTTAATCATCAAGCAATGTCTCAAAATTTGAGCGGTGCGTGGGGGACGAAGTGTTCACTCGTACACTAACTTCCTACCCTGCTATATGCGGGATAGCATATAGCAGGGTGCTGCTTTAAAGAATAGCTGTAACGTTACGCAGGCAAGCCGCCGGTGCCGTATGGGCGCTCGTCGTCCGCGGGCGTGGCGTCGCTGTCGTCACCGCCTGCCACGCCGCCTGCCTCCGCCGCGCGCCTCTTCCGCACCGAGGCCTCGCACAGGGTGGAAGATCATCGTAATAGGTGGGTGCTACTTACGGTTCGGTCACGGGTTGTGGCCGCCATGAATTTAGCGTACACGGCTGCANCCTGCCGTAACCCGGGGATTCTTAGCACCCCCTGACCCTCCGATACCACAACCGCTACCGTAGTTGGGCCTAGCGGGTCTGCCGAGAACTGGGGGCCTGTTTTTACTAGAGGCACTCATGGGATGAAAATGCCGCGCTGGGCAAACGTGTTGGCGAGGGCAGTTTTTTTTTTTTTTTGTGTAGGAGAGGAGATGCTGCTGCCCATCCCTCTTAATTTATCCCTTAGTCGCCTTTTACGACACCCACGGGAAGAAATGGGGAAGTGCTATTCTAACCCGGCACTTCACGAGTTTGATTGTTTGTGTTCTTTAAAAGTTCAGAATATGTAGCTTTACCACTTGTCAATCGTATTTTACATTGATTATTTGTCTACTAAATTTAATTACAGCATTACTAAATTTGATAGGTTTATAAATTAAATATTTCGGAAAATTGACCAATATTTATTATTTATATATATTAACAATAATTTTATTCATTTCCGTATTCCAGAGGTGTATCAGTAGAACGAATAATACCAATCACAATGTCTAGTGAAGAGCCACCAGCTCGAGCATCTCCTGTTACGCCGGTCTCACCCCCAGCCACTCTTGCATCACCTGTTACTTCCCCTGTAACACCTGTTACTCCACCATCTCGGTCTGCAAATACACCTTTAAGGTAAATATGGATATTTTAGTATTAAAACCATTGTGGAGTAGTGAGACAGTGGTTGATTAAAACGTCAAGCTTGCGTGCCTTCAATTTATTTTTATTTTTCAATTCTGTCACTTATGAAGTTTTAACTCAAGTATAATTTTCGAAATTTCACATGATTACAACCATTCCAAATCATGTTCAATAGAATATATTTAATAATAAATATGCGCGGAGTCGTGCTCCCCAACTCAACACACACTGTTTCAATCAGAACGGAAACCAGAGGAAGAAACATAAAACTGTTATTTTTACTTACATTGCATATGTTTTTATTTAATGAAAAACATCCAATTACAGACGTCTAACATCAATTGAGTCCCCAAGCGACACAGGCACTCCCTCCCCAGGCGAACCAATAAAGAAATCAGCGCGCGAGTTTATAATACCCATAGCGGTAGAGGGCAAGGGCTATGTAACACCACGGCAACGAAGCCTGGAGCCCGAGCCCCTACATACAAGATTGCGGAATACACACGGAAGGCCAAGACGTATAAGGTATTACTATTTTTTTTGTAGTAATGGCGTCATAATATGTGTTTATATAGTCAACCCAGATATACGTTTGTAACATTAACAAGTAAACTATAATGTGGAAAATAATTAACAAGACAGTATCAGACAAGTCGTAAAAGTTACAACCACAATATGGCATCATATGAATGTTACTTTAAAGGATGTCAATAATATTGTTTTAATTTAGTAAACTATAATAATATCATCTTTTTTTTCAATACAGCAGTTTGGTGAGTGGTGGTGAATCTGAAGAAGAAGACGATACACATATGCACAGATTGAGGTATGGATAAAATTTGATACTGGATATTTTCTCTATTTTTAAGGAGATTTTTACTACTTTCCGCTACACAAAGATTACTACTAAGAATTGTTATTTGACTACAGAGTGAAATTTTAACTTTTTCCCTAATTTCTAAATATTTTCCTTTCATCATTGTATGAAGAACACTTTAATAAATTCTTGTAGTTACTAATGAGTTTCCCTGCGACTGTGGAGTACTGCTTACTAAATGTAAGAGTTTAATCTGGTTAAAGAGTTTCATTTAAAATATGATAAACTTGCTTAGTAACAAATATCAAATAATTGTTCAGGTCTACTAGAGCTGCACGAGCGGAATCAGTAAGCTCTGGTGAAGAAGATGAAGAAGATGAAGGCTTCCATCTACTAACTGCTGAAAATTTGTTCTCCACTCTACTGCACAGAGTAAGTTAGTTATTGGATTTTCATTTTATTTTTATAAAACTATTAAAAATGCCCAACAAATTCTATATTTATGGTATTTCTCTTTCCTTTTTGTCTTTCTCTTTCCTATCTGAGAGATAGTAGACATAGAGAACCGAGAAGAGTGCTTTCACATTCCAAGTTTTGTCACCAATGCGTTAATTATATTTCTTTATAATACACTAGCTGTTTGTCGCGTATTCACCTGCATTGATTGATTAATTGACTGATTTTTTTAAAGTATCTTATATTGTTCATAATACTCTTAAAAATATGTTTACCAAATTGATAAAGATAACAAACCTTCGTATAAAGAAAATGTAACAAACAAAGTCACTTTCGTATTTTAAATATAAGGAAATTATTTGTATCGTACTTTTTTCTTTTTTTAGGTGCGTGCTCTTACCCAACGTCTGAATGGTGAAGAGGGTCCAGGCTTCCAGCATCCTCATTCATTATTCAACAATTTGCAATCGCCATTTTTCAACAGGTGACATATAACAAACATAATTAGGTTCATTAAGACCGGATAGTTTTGTGTCATTTTATTATTTAAAATACTCACAATCATAATTACCTCAATCAGTTCAAAAGAGTTATCTAATTATTTTAATATAATGTTTCTTATGTGTTATTTATTATCAATAATTCACTTACATTAATATTTCAGTTCATAGCAAGAGGACAGGCTTTTGAACCTCATTTCTGTGAGAAACGGCCACAATAATTCAAATAGTTAAAAAGATTTATCTATAAAAAAATATTACAAGTTTTCTGTAATATTATGATTTGCTTTAAATGCAAGATTCTTATAGATAAACCTTTATTTTTTCATAGCATTATAAAACAAAATAATATACTTTATCAATAACTCGTTATTTAATATGGTTTATTTTCAGGTAAAATTTAATAAATTTTTCGCATGCTTTTTTTTGCGTACAGACTAATAAATAATGACGTTTTTTCCGCATGCAGTCCCCATTTACCGCGGAGACATCTTTTGTGAGTATTTGTCATTTTAATATAAACATTTATCTATCACCTGTTAACCAACTAATAATATTTAATTGTACACTGTCATTTTTATCTATATCTATATATATATATAAAAGGACTTGTCCTCACTGACTGAGGTAAGACGCACGCACAGCCGTAGCCGCTGATAGTAGAAACTTGAAATTTGGACAGATGTTTACTTTTGTAATCTGGACATCCACTAAGAAGGGATTTTGAAAAATTTCAACCCTAAAGGGGCAAAATAGGGGTTGAAAGTTTTCTATAAAATTTGAAATTTAGTTTTTTAAAAGTATTTAATTGAATACGTATTTCATCGTTTTCTAGAATTCTCCCTCTAAGGGTGCAAATAAGGGGTCGAAAGTTTGTATGGAAAAATCTTTAAATGGCCACCGATTTTTATAAAATTTGAAATTGAGACTTTTAAATATATATCATTAAACATGTGTTTCGTGGTTTATTATAATTCACCCCTAAGGGTCCAATAAGCAAGCGAAGTTGCGCGCGCCCACTAGTATATTATAATTGTGTCGCTCGCTTTCATTACACGCAGCACTCATAGTTACATGGAAAGTAAACGAAGTGTGTCCGAAACGTGAGTTTGATACTAGTAAATTAAATTACAAGTAATACATAGCATTTCAAAATTATTATATTTAAGCTAATTATTTTAATAATAATATGACTATTCACTTGTTCTATTTTTTATTTGTTATGTGATTGATTATATTATAAATAGGTATCAATAATATGAATATTGTAATTACATTATAGTTGTTTTATATTTATAATTTTTTATCTGAAGTTTTTGCATGTACTGTTTATTATATATAAATATTACATATTGAAAGAACTGGATTATATTTATTTTTACATGAATTTAAACAGGCGTGAAGGCTGGGGTTCGCGAGACCTGCACGCGCCGTTCGACTCCGTGTTCAGCAAGTCCCGCCAGTCGCTGCCGCGAGGTGAGTGCCGCACCCGCCACGCGTTGCCCCGCACCCCACACTCGCCACCCGCTACGGCGCCCCCTACCGCCCGGACACGCTTCCGCTGATATAAATTTTTATATCAAATCATCACATATTCAAATTTGAAATTGTTATTCCGCTTCCAAATTTTAATTTTCTTTGAGATCGTTTTTTTTCTTTTTATAATTCGTTTTAATTTCAAATTTAAAATCTTTATTCTCTTCAAATTATAATGATCTTTGAAAATAACATCTTTTTGATTCATTGGAATTCGAAATCTGAAATTGTTATACTTTTTTAGTTCTAATTTAATTTGTTAAATATTTTTATTAATTATCCAAAATTTTATGTTCAAGCTGTTACTCTTTTTTTTTTAATTTAAACGGTATTTGACAAATAAAAGATGTACTTTATAACTAATAATAAGATAATTTTATTTTATTTTATCGTGCAAAAAAGTATTAGATTATGTATTCAATGATTCACATAAAGCATTCACGGGCACCGCTAGTAGTTAGATATCGCACGCCTCACTCACAGCTTACACTAAACAAGGGTGGGACGAGGGGTCGCGGGCGGCGGGCGGGGTCGCGATGCGTGCCAGTGATTTTTCCTATAACATTTGTGTAACAGACAATTTCGAATAACATATTCGAAATTTCCGTTTACATTTCTGTGTGTTCTTTTAGCCCCTCTTTACTATTAACGTTTGATTACTAAATATGACTTGATTCTGCATCGTAGTGTTCACATTGTATACCTAATCTTTGTGCAGGTGTTGACTTTGCCTCCGCTAACCTTAGCAGAAAAATGTTGCGTCGCTCTCGATTATTAATCACAAATTCATATCCGTAGTTACGATTGCATGTCGTGTTGAAAAAGAAGCATATTTTTTATACATTTTGCATAATAAGCGGCTAGGCAATGCCTTATTGTGTACGATTAAAGAACACGAAATATTTAATGTTTATAATTGTTTTGCATTTCTATTCAGTTACTGGTCAGTTAATGAATTTGTTTGGAAAGATCACAGCATACACGTAGCTAGTCGATGTGGTGTGTAGATAGAGGGGGGTGACGCAGTAGTGAGGTTGTGTTGGTGTGGTTGCAGTTGGGTTGCGCGTTACACTGCATGCCCCGCCCAAACCGACCCTCCGCGGCGGCCCCGGCGGCCCCGCCGACACACCGACTCGCGCCGCGCACCAATAGGTACTAAACTATGTCTATTTCTTCATCGCTGTTTGTTTGCCGGCTCATGTCACTGCGCTCACGTCGCAATAATGGTAAACACATCTTGTTCGAAAAGCAACATTTTAATGCATATCTTTTGTGTGTTGATTTTTTTGCATTTTTTTCGCTTTTTGTTTGGATATTAATTCTAATTAGACTAAATTTTTCAAATTTAACTTTTAACCAGTCGCATCAGTGTTTGCATCCCCTAATCACAACGAATAACTCTGATCTGTTCACGACCCGTGAGCTGAGCCGGCACCCCGCCGAGGGTGGAAATAGAGTCTGCCATCGACTGTAAATACACCATCTTAGCGACCACCATGCATGATGGAAATCGTGTGTTTTCGATTGACATTGCAGGTAGTAGTAAGAAAGCGGAGGGGCTGGACCTGTCAGACCTGGACCTGAGCGCCATAGAGTTCTCGGAGCGCGAGATGCGCGCGCTGTCGGGCCTCACGCCCGCGCTGTCGCGCCGCCTGCAGCGCCAGCTGCTCGCGCACCTGCCGCCGCGCGCCGCAGCCCGCCTGCGCCGCACGCTGTCGCTGCATGCATCCGACGCCGCCCCCACGACCGCCACCCCTGCCGCCGCGCCCGACGAGCGCCCCTCCGATCCCGCCCCCCAGTATTGCACGCTACCTCGCTCCAGGCGACGCTCCACTACCTCCGTGGAATCCGATACGATCAATTCTTCAGCAAATAAAAGTACCGCAAAATTAGATGAGCCCAAAACTGACGCATCACACCGAATTCAAGATCGCCCTCTACTGAGTAAATATTTAGCGCCTGAAAAAAATCTGTCGATGGATGAGAGCTATTCTCTGGACAGCGGTAGTATTTTATCTGATCCGAGCCATATAGTAGCCTATGGCGCACCCTCCGCGGTAAGTTCACCGAGCTTGACGCTTAGACGCCATTCCCTCAGATTAAGTGGAGATCAGCCTAAAAAGCGTATTTCAAGATTTTTGCGATCAGACTTTTTTGATACACCCTCCGATGAAAGCTTATATGCTAAACATAAAAAGGAAAAGGAGCTAGAGACGCAAAAAATTCTTAAAGAAATTCGAGAAAAGAAAAATAAATCACTTGAATCTAACGCTAAGAGCCCTATTGAAGTTAGTGATCTTAAATTCGATTCTAAAGATGAGAGCTCGGGTAAAAAATGCTTATCGCCAATTAGTAATATAATATTAAAAGAACGGAGTAGATCTAATACACCATTTTTTCCTATTCTAGATAATATTACAGAAACCACATTAGATTCCTCTGCCTTAATTTCTGAATCAAAACATAGTGAAAAGCAAGAAAATATCATAAATAAGGAATCGAAGATGATAAGGCCTAAAAGTTATCCTATAAAACATGTTGATCAATATGATGACACGAATAATAGTATATCGTTAGAAAGTTGTAGAAGTAATGATAACGATACAGATGATAAAAAAGCTAATAGAGAATCCAAACTTATTAGGCCAAAAAGCTATCCGGCAAGTAGTCCGTCGCCAGAAAAGGTGTATCTCAATCGCATGAATAAAAAAGATGAAAATAAAACTTCTGAAAAAAATATATCCCCTGAAACTAAAACTGATATAGAAGTAAGCTTTAGCATCACTTTACCTAAAAAGTCCAAACCGTTTGTGACTAAATCTGAATCACAGAAAAAAGTTGAATCAACAGAATCTAGTACAGAGAAAAAAGGAACGGAACATTCGCTGACATTACAGAGATATAAAGTGACTAATACAACTATTATCGATAGTACCGAAGATGACAAAATTACTAAGAATGGTTCTACTTTACTAAGTACCGATGATACAAAAGGCAAAGAAAGTAAAATTGTAAATAAAAAAGAAGATACCAAATTAACGACACCAAACGGTGAAACAAGCGAAAAGAAAAATGTAATTAAGAAGAAGATTATCAAAAAAGTGTCTTCTAAATCAAAGACTGATTTGAGTTCAACAGATGCAAATTGTTCCAAAACGTCAGTTGAAAAGAAAAAAGTTACTAAAAAAACAAAGGAGAAAACTAGTGATGACAATACAAAAACTAGTGTTGTACCCAAAAAGAAATCAGTTTTACAGTCAATTGGACATAAGTTGGAAAAATTTACATCGTCTAAATCAAACTCACCAGAAAAATTATCTAATGTCAAGAGTGACATAAGTAAACCGATTCGCACTGTGCGAGAGAACTCCGTTCCAGCATATGTTCAACCACCCACAGAATCGAATTTAATTAAGAGAGCTGTTACCATTACCGATGTGGCTGCTCTGGAAAATCGAAATAGTAATCAAAATAAAACAACTGTATCCAAAGTACTAGGCTTGTTTAAAAAGTTTGAACCGAAAGAAAAAATAAGTAAAAATAACACAGACAGAGGAGATACAGAACACAATCAGCCTATTAATGAATCTATTGGTGAGGAGACGTCAAGATCGACTGTTGATCTGGAAGATAAGCCAAAACGGCCAAACTCTTTACTATTAAATGGTTTAGGACGTAAGAATAGATACGCCAGGACGGCAAGCGATGACGGAAATATGATAAACATAGATAATAATGAACGTCCAGTATTTAAAAAAGATATTGATTCTAAAAGTATGAAAAATTCCTTGAAATTAGATTTCTCAAGATTGCCAAGAGTTAAAAAAATAGTTCCTATTAATTCTGTGATAGAACCCCAAGTAATTAATATATCCGACATAGAAAAAGATACAGGCTATTTAGAAAAGAACGGATCTGTCCCAGACGGTGGTGACCCTAAGGAGGACTCTAGCGATGCAAACAACAGGAGTCGGTCAAGGAGCAGATCCACCTACTCGAACTCTGACGTAAAATCTGAGCAAAGTGCTGACGGCAAAGATAAGCTAAGCACACATCACTTACCCGCGAGAAATCACGACTCTACGACCCCCGAAAAGGAGGATCTTGCAGAAAGAATACGAAGGAAAAGTTTCTATTCACGATTTAACGAAAAGAAACAGCGAAGGAAAAGTAGTCTAGTTGGTCCCGGAGCTACCGAGTACGACCCTCTGGCACGTATCATTTCTCCGATTGCGGCGGAGTCTAAATATGACGCTTCCCCCTCGTCCCCTGGGAACTACGACCTGTCCCCGGGTGTGTCTGTCGGCTCGGACTTGTCGCCGTCTACGGAACGCTATCGATCTCTACTCGCAGACTTGCCTGTCAATACGAGAAATAGCTTGAGATATGATGGAATGAATGACAAAGTAGACATTTACAGGTCGCTAGACCGCAGCGACTTCAGGAAGTACCCTGGCAGATCCTATCTAGATTACGATCAACCGGCCTCCTACGGCTCTAGTAGATATCCGAGAACAAAATCTTTATTCGACAGTTCGGACCCCGCGGAAGATCAGAATCACGGTCTTCCGAGAGAATCTCAAAAGTATAGTCGAACTAGCTCCTTGTTTTCACCCGGGAGCTACGCCACCTACAGACCGAAAAAGATTAGGAACTCCGCAATTATTCTCAAAGAGAGTGAAAAAGAACCTAGCCCGGAAAATATATTAGAAAAAATAAGACAACGAAAATATTCAATCAGCGTTACTAGGAAACCCGACCCCGAAAAGGACCCATTGCCGAGGTGTGTATGTCGGAGTTTATTTCATGTAAAGTAAATAATAATAAATAACTTTCCCTACAAAAACATCTGTGCACGCTTCACGCTTTTGAATTAAATTTTTACAGCACTAATGCTTAAGTTTTATAATATA
Organism: Heliconius nattereri; assembly: GCA_013403645.1. Lineage (NCBI taxonomy): Eukaryota > Metazoa > Arthropoda > Insecta > Lepidoptera > Nymphalidae > Heliconius > Heliconius nattereri. Next base: position 5,029,307 of record JAAIXI010000226.1, on the reverse strand, counting down.
TTGTAGATTTATAAATATTCATAGACAATAAATTTATAGTTTTACATTAGCCTGAACATTATAAATAATAATCAGCTATGCAAAGAAGTACTTTGAGAATATCAAAAAATATTTTAAAATATTCTGCTATTAACGAAGCAGTTTCATTCAGTAGAAATTTAATAAATATCATGGCGCACACTTGTATCATTCAAGCATCAGCGGAAATAACTTGTGGACGCATTTATTTGTTTAAAAACCCGTGTGATTTTGAATTTCAGATCCAATGTCACACCTAAAGGCGAAGGCGACGGTTCAGAACGCTCTACGAAAATTGACTGAGAAGCGCTATTAATACTACTATCGATTATAATATTTTGTTCTCGCGTAACATTTGGTTGAGGCACATTGAAACTAATAACGAAATTAGTTGGAACTCGGATATTTATTACGAAATCTCAATTTTATCTCCACTACTTTATAGCATTATAAGATAGTTTCATAGTACGCGTACAATTCTTGCCACTTAGTCTTTTGCATTTGCGAAGTTAGTACTTAGACTAATTGACGAATAGCGCATCTCGAGAAATCTCATTAGTCGGTCGTTAAACCAAAAACATAATCACTACAACTGCAACTTTTCAACGAGTAAGAAATTTTATCTGTATTTAAAAGTAACTTTCTTAGAAATATACAATTTTAATAATATATTTTGCATATATTACCTTATTTTATAAACTTTATTGTGAATTGATCTTATGTGCCTTTATAACATAAGCAACTGGATTTGATAGTCAAGTTTGTTGAAATGATGATGACGCAAGTTTTAGTGTTTTGCACAAATGTTTTAACTCATTATGTTAATTTTAATAATTTTATATTTACTATCGTCGGTATAGTAAGCCAGCTCGTAAGTTTAAATGTTAACCGAATAGTATTGACCGTTCACCGCGGTCGAGCCACAGTAATCGAATAGAATGGTGCTTAGTTGAAGGTTTTCTTAGTAATAATTCGTATTTATAGAGAAAGTTACAGCCACCTACTATATGTAGGTATATACATGTAATGTTTTCGAATTCAAAGAATCTATTTTGTTAAGGCAGAACAGAAGTATTATAATGAACTAGTTACTATGTTTTATCATTTGTTGCCATTTCACTTTATTAGACGTCTGTGAGAACTAGTCTGTCTAGCACATACATATGTGACGTGTGAATCAATTTATTACTTCTATTTGTCATTATTTATTTATTGATTAATTATCATTTCATTAGATTTGTAATAATTAATTATTTATTAGTGTGTGGTGATTATTAATATTTCTTTTTATTAATAAGATAATATGAACTGTTTTCGATATTATGATTACTATCACACACGTTTTGTATTGAATGTGAATAAATTATATAGTTGAGAATTGTTTTTTGATTTATGTTTTATATAAGAAATCCAAAGATTCGATTAACTTCAACTACAAACTACCCTCTGATTTGTATAATAATACCTGTAAACAATATTACACTAACATATTGTAATGAATTCGTTTGCTTACCAAGGGCGTGATATAATTTCTCCGATTTCGTTTACTATATGGCGGATTATATGTGGTTTATTTTTTTCAAAATAATTATATTATATATCTAATAATAAAAAATCATTCCATTTCATTGTTTCATTAGTGAAACACATGTTAATTATTTTTCTAGCTGTCATCATGCCTATTGTGACATTCACATAAACCATTCCGGTTTTTGGGTATTAAATTAGTAGAAAGTCAAAGGTAATAAAAAAAACTGAAATTATTGAAGTACATATAAAATATATTTCGAAAATTGTATGACAATATAATCATTGTAATGTAAAAAAAGCTCATAAAACTATATATATAGCTCTTTATAACGTTAAAAGTATGACAATTGTAAATAATTATTATTTACACTGTTTTCAAATAAAACATGAATTTGATGATATTGAACCATTTAATATGAAGTGAATTTCTCAAATAATTGTTCAACATAATGTCTATTTCCAAATGTCTATTTTTAGTATCAATCGCTTTTCAATCTTAATTTTACAAAAGTTGATATAATTCATTAAAGTATTTGTGGTCGTGTTCAGCAAGCTTTTCCAACATGTCATCGACCTGCGTGTTTGGGAATCGTTCTACCCATGACGTGACCATGCCCTCAGCACTTGCTGGATAACGACGCAGCTCCACTGCGTCACCTGTTGATTAAAACAGCGTGTACTAAAGTTTGTTATATTCGTAAATTATTATTACGAAAAATAAATGACATTATTATAATTAATTATAATTATATGTAATTAATTAACTGTTAATGAGGCCGGTCGTGGCGCAGAGGCACAAAGTGTGACTATAAATGCGACTGGTTCTGGTGGGTTCGATCCTCACTCGAAGAAATGAAATATTTATTTAGATTTATATTTTCATTTCTTCACTCTGGTGGCAAAGCACGGCGTTGAGCTCCGCCACTCAGCACGCGATGCCTCCAAAATTCGGCGGAAAATGAGGAACGGAGTGTCTTAACAATAGTTCCCTCTGCTTACCCTGCTGTGTGCGGGATACAGCGTAAAGCTATTTTATTTTATTTTTAATACATATTATGTTTGTAGTGGAATAATTTAAAAAACATTATCAAATCTGTGCTCCTATATTGGATCAACATAATAAAACAAACACTTAATTCATGAAACAAACTCAATAGTTAAATCCAAACAGCCAAAAAGATGTTCTACAGTCAATAATATAGCCTACTACTACCTTTAACAACAGTATTAGCCTGCACAAATATGTTACGCGGCTGTTTGTGCAACATAACAATGTCCCTCCACCGCGCCCAGGGCTCGTCGAGGCGGCTGTAGCGGTCGAAAAGTTGTTCTGCGGCTGATACGTCGCCCGTTGCTTTTAGCGTTTGTAATTTTACTAGGAAGTCGCCTGAAATATTATTATATTTTATAGTATGAGTGCATGATGAGAATTATATTTAATTAAAAAAAAATAATAATAATAATACTCATCCATCATTTAAATGTACATTTTGCACAGAAACATATATTATATTTATAAGGCACAGCAGGAAAAATCTATTAGTATCCTTTTTGTCATAAAAAAACTTTCTGTTTTTACTGTTCATTTAAGCATATATATATTTTTTTGAATAAAAAATATAATAAAAATTACCAATGATCCTCTTCCCGTCAGTACCGAGGCGGGATTTGTCAAGGGTAAGTAGCAAATCTTTCCCAGGCTCCACTTCTGTGACTGTGAGCAACCCGGAACCTTCGAGCTCTAGTAAACGCATCAGTACAAAACGTGCTCGAGCATGTGCCTGTATAAATGAATATACATATATTATAAATCAATTTAAAGGAAGTAGATAAAACCTATATTCACTACAACAGTGTGTAGTCTTTCTTTTTATTAAAGTTACCTGTAACCAAGTCTTGTTAGCAGGTTGGTACATCTCTGTGGCCTTAGCAGCACCATTCCACAATAGACTGAGCCAGTTCACGTAAATCACATTTTGAGCTTCTTCACCTTCGTAACCGAATATTCTAGAAGAATAAGTTCGTCATTAAATAAGAAAACATTACACAAAAAACGATTTAAAAAGGTACCTTTATTAAGTAACAGATAAAAATGTTAATCAAAAATTATCACAGCTAAAAATTGACTATTTTACATATCCCCATACAAAAACCGCAACTAACTTCAATATCTCAGGTTGCAAAGATAGGTACAATCCGACCGCTTCAGCGCGACACTCTTCAAACGCTGAGCCAAGGGTGGTGAACTTGCTGTCGTATGTTTCACCCTCGGTGTACCAGGACTCTATTGGTTTGCCTAAAAACAATAAATAAAAGTTATTTCTGTATTAATGTATATGTATATTAATTAATTTTCTATTTGTACATAAGTTCTATTATGTATATTAATTTAAGTTCGATAGTCATAAGATTACAATTACCAAACATAATTAGAAAAAGAAAATATATAGATTTAAAAAAAATATTAAATCACCAGAAAAATATCCGACTGCGGTGCATTTTTGTAATTTAATAAATTATGTAATTACTAAAATTAAAAGTAAACCAAAAATCTCACCAGTCAAAGGAGTTTTAACTTTCTCCTTGTCAAAGTTGAAAGAGCCATCAGCGTTTTGTCGCAACAACTTTCCGCTGCCGTGTCCAAGCAACTCATGTAGCCCAACTTGTACCTGAATGTAAAAAAAGAATTTATAGTTAAATAAATTTTTATTTACTTTTTCAAGACTGAAATGTTGTATTTCTGTTTATTTCATTATTTAAATTAATATGTAACATAATTTTTGCTCCCCGTGTACACGTCATTACGCAGCAGCACAGCATCTTATTAAACAACATACATATCGATTTTTGTTCCGAGGAATAATCTTTTGCATTTCCTGATTCTGGTAACAAGCGACAAACGAAGCGGTGGTGCTGAGTAACGAAGTGTGGAATGTCTACCAATAATAAGGAGCAATCTATAAATTACTTCCCACATTGAGAGGCGTGGAGAGGACTGACGAAGTGTAACATTTTAAAATATAATATACAAATACAATTCCATTATTGCAGTTTTAAATGTTTTAATGTATACTTATATAACTGTTAAATGTATTAAATTTACGACATAGTAGGTATGTACGAAATATGGGTAGGGTGTCTCACAAATGTGACCGGTCGTGATACCTACAGGTTTTTTTTTCGAACATGAGGTTAATACTGTTAGCCCTATTGGCTTTTATAACGACACCGGTTGGGTAGGGAAGAGGGTACTCTGTCCCTGAAGAAATGCGAGCACTAAGTGGCTGCCTGTGAGGAAACCTACGGAGAGGTCAAATAATAACGAATTCAGTGTTATCTCATATTCCTCCCGCATATAACCGGGTAGTCAGTGGAAACCTTGTAACTCAAGTCACTTTGTTCCCTACACACCACCAAAATCTCGAAGCATTGCGCGAAGCAATTGAATAGCGGAATTCCACATTGTGCTTGCCTTGTGTTTATCAGGGTGATGAAATGAAACTATTAAATAATTAATTTCCTCGTAGATTAATCTTAAAATAAAGTACCTCAAAAGCGGGAACCCTGTACTTCTCAAGCAGTTCTTTGTCCTGCGCAGACAGGAAGGGTATCACCGACTCTTTGTACGCAGCCGGGATGACATTACCAAGAGACACATTCTTAAAACCTTCATTTTGTCTTATTTCATCGTCTGTAATAACAATCACAAATTATTTAAATTATCAACATTATTTATATACGTATTTTATAATGATAATTGTATATTATATATGATAATTAAATATAAATGATATTTAATGATAATGATATTATATAAATGATATTGTATATGATAATTTCTTCTGGTTTAGCAATTTAATTGCAGAGTGGATCTGGTAAGGAATTTTTCACTTTTTACCAATATAGATGAATAATATATTAAAAACCTTATAAATATAGATTTAACAAGATCTGATTAAAAAGATGTTTTGAGTTTCATTGTTGGTTGTGAAAAATTTCTTCAGCAGTATTTCTATATTAAAATGACGCTGGAAAAAATGTTATCATATTTTCATACGATTTTGAGTTTCAGCAATAGAAATTGCTTAAAAAGATATCAGCACTTCTGCCCACTCTTGGGCGGTTGCTAACATTTTCAAGTTCTATAAAAGTATTATTCTTTGCAAAATATGGAATAAAATTAAAAAAAATATATATATTAAACTTACAATTAGGTATATTAATACCAGCTGGTATAACACTACCAGAGAACGTCAGAACATCCAATGAAGTAAAGTCTGGTCGAAGGAAAGTGTCTTTCTCTAGGTCCTTGCCCCACGGCAGTAATTTTATGAAGCCTTCAGCGCCCTCTACTAATTTTCCAAATTTCTTGGACATTTCCTTATTGACCATTGATACGAAACCTTCGAACTCGCCTCTCTGTCCACTCGGATCACGATATGTTTCGATAAAACCTTGATAACTAAAAATATATTTAAAAAAAACTAATAAAAATTTGGTGTATTGTATATGTTTTATTTATGTAACAAAACATAAACGCAGTAGTACAAACAGAAACACAGAAATAATATATGATGCCACAAAATGGGCTCAAATTAATTTTAAATGTAATTGTGATTTAATTTAATAAGATTAACGCACTTTTACATAAATTATGAATTTATAAAGAATTCGACAACTCACGTTTCAATAATAGGTCCCTTATCTTTTATCCAGTATCTACTGCCCTCTTTGTGTTCATTCAAGTCACCTTCCTTGAAACTATTAATGTAATGTTTCAGCATATTCTTCTCATTGTCATTTGCCGCATAATTCTTTGCTTTACTCATATTTTCATTAACGAGATTCAATAATGGTGAATAATCTCCACGAGTCACTTGGAAATAAGCGTCTTTGTATTTTTCTTTATCCATTGTTAGTGGTGATTTAGGGCTTTTTTCAATGCTGGCCAAATGAATGGTGTAAAGAGGTACTGAAAGCAAAAAAATATGATGATATGGTTGTGAAATTATATTTATCTCATCCGTAGTTAGTATAATGTAGACAGAGAGATCATGGAGCTACTTCGTGTTAAATGGCGGACCTCATTGCTGCACTTTGTCTAACCCAAGAGAAGAGGGAAATTCATTCCCCAGATATCAAGATTGGGGGATCAAACTCACAACTATTATGTTTACAGTCAAACGCAGTCCCATTACAACATAATTATTAATTATTACTAAGATTAACATAATATATAAATTAGCTGTTATAACGTATAAGTCATCATGTAGCATTAAACAAATATCAGTCTATACTCTGTATACACAATGTATAATTAACCAGTGTGAAGATTGTTTATACTACTTAAGATTGTTTATACACTTACCTGATCTACTAAATGGCAGAAGGTAAAGGATAATATTATAACACATTATTTAAGAAAAAAATAATCTAATTACTAAATGATCTTTGATAAAACTATACATACATCCATCATCTGCAACTGTTTTGAATGTTCTGCAAATATATGCCTCTATGCGTTTGGTCTTCATCCAATCGTTCACCAAATTAGAATCAGCTTCAGTGCAATTGCTCGAAAAATATGTAGTCACACCCTATACATATATAAAAAATTGTTGTAGGAGCCCATTAATAAATTATGTCACATGTTAAGGGGGGGTGGCTTTGTCAACCAAGTTTGACATCGTGTAAGAACTGATGGGCAGGAGTCCTAAGTGTTATCGCACCACATTTCAAAATATAATATACAAGTATAATTTCGAAACTGTTGTTACAATATTTGTTTGTAAAACAGCAAAATGGGTGACATTTCGATCAGGTAAGGGTAACAAATGTCAGTAGTGGTGACAATGATGGATAAAGGGTCAAAATATCATCAAATTGGTGTGAAGGCTTATTTTATTTACTAAAAATACATTTTGATGGACTGCATTTAGTTTTTTTATGATCATTTGTAACATAATAAGTTTACAGCAATATGCAATAAAAATGGAGGATAATATAGTTTTCTTATCACATTCGGTAAGAAAATATTACTAATTTATGGAAGTTTACTAGAAAAAATAAATATACATATACAGTAGTAATGAGATTATAAAAAAAAAATTTAGATATGGTTATGATTTAAGTGTTTCTTTTTTATAGTTCAATTATTTTTTTATTTAGAATAAATTCATAAATAAAAACTCACCTTGTCTGCCAAGCCAAGACTAGTTAATCTAGGTGCAACACTATACATAACATTCTTTGTGTTCTCCCACAGCTTTTGGATATGAGTACCATCACTTTCATAAGCCTTTGATGCTTTAACAATCAATTCAAAAGACTCTTTAGAAATATTGGGAATAAATTTAGTATCTCCAAAGCCCTTATAATTTCCACTGTTAGCGAAAAAGCCTCCAGCATATACTAGAAATGCCTGCAACAATTTTATTACCTTGATTAAAAAGTATCATCAGTAATTTAAAAAATTAAGAGAGTAAGGAAATAAAATTTCCTAATATTACCACAAATAAAGTAATTATAATAAAAATACATATTTTTAAAATAGTTATAAAAATTACATTTGAGGCCGTTATTATAGTTTAGTATAGGCCGTGTTATGGTTGGCGCAGGGACACAAGGGTGTGACTGTAACGCGACAGTTGTTGTTTGGATCTCGACTCGAGGGAATGAATTAATATTTTTTTAATATTTTCTTCGCACTGGCACCAAATCAAAAAGCCCGGCGTCAAAAGTGGGGCACGGTTAGGCATAAGTTTCTGCAGGTCTAGAAATCACAAATTCCGTCCGTTGAATGGTAGCACTAAGAAAATCGCAGTAAGACGCAAAATCAATGAAGCGTTACCCACGAGGATGGTTGGCGACATTGCCTGTCGAATAATGATATCGAAAAATAAATCGATAATACTGCTCGACTGGGATGAAAGAACGCGGGCTTGTGAGCTGCTCAATAAACTGGGTGAGATAACAGAACTCCACGAATAATAAGCGTAGATGCCATGGTGGTCTAGTATTTACTTTATTACCTATTAAGTCTGCACACTTCAGCACGCAAGCAGACTATCCATAAGCATCCCTTTGAACCACTGAAACCTACACCCGAGAGATTCCTTTCTATGAAGGACATCAAGATTATTTACACCAGTATCGAGTGATCTTAAACACCCGCGGTACCTGACGTTTATCAAGGAGGAGAAAGAATCACTGGTCGGCCAGGGAAGGGTTAGGAGAAACAGGCTCGAAGGTGCTGACAATTCACGAGGCTCAGGGTCTGAGCAGCGCGACCGTTGTAGTGGTAACTATCAAATCGATTAAGCTGCAGCTGCAAGATAGCGTTTTTCACGCCGTCGTAGCGATATCGGGCAGCTACACGTATTATGGCGAAGACAAAGATGATGCAGGCAAAATGTTAATTCGGGCGACGACGGGGGCAAGGACAAAACGCATCGTGGAATGTAATTTAAAGATGGGTTTGAAAGAAATATTAGCAATTTTCTTATGATATCTTTCTTTTGAAAAGAGCAACTGTTGAGTTTCTTGCCGGCTCTTCTCAGCAGAACTGCCTTCCGAACCGGTGGTAGCTTTTTGTTCATATGTTCATTCGACGATTCAAAAGTGCTTATAATAATTGCCTATTTGAATAAAGAATATTTTGATTTTTTTTTTTGAATTTTTGAATATCTCATAGAAAATAGTACAAAAGAACCACAACAACAATTATCTAATAGGATGTGGTTATGTTATCTATCAATTATCTTATATGAAATATATACATATTGTGACAGTAACATATGTAAGATTCACATAAATGGCAAATAAATATAATAAACTTTTAGATCAACATAATCAATATGTATATACAAGGACTCGTATATGAAAGGAGTTGTTCCCACTGACTGATGTAAAGATGCATGTAACCACCACTGATGGTAGAAATGTGAAATTTGGACAGATGTTTCTTTTCATAATGGGAACAGCAACGAAGAAGGGACTTTGAAAAATGTTAACCCTGTAGGGGTGCATTAGGGGTTGAAAATTTTTATAGAAAAATCTTTAAATTAGCAGCAATTTTTATAAAACTTGAAATTACTTTATATTAAAAATATTTGCCTGAACATGTAGACATGCGTTTAGGGTTTATTAGAATTCACCCCCTAAACTGGAAATAATTTCATAAATATATTTGTATAGTTCAAGCGAGCGAAGCCATCCTAGTGTGCTAGTTATATTATAATTTGAAAAACCTACCCTTTTTTTCTATGAGTTAGGTAACAATATCATATTTGCAAGGAAATATGAATTTATGTTAGGACACTACATTATCACTCATTCAGTGTCAATTAGGCAAACTAATGGAGACCGTGGGTCTTTGGAAAATAGTTGTTTTGGATTGGATGATAAATTTTTATTGACCTTTAATGATAAAAGCCTTATTATATATCAGCTTCACACGCATGGCAGAGGAAAACCAGTACTAAGACACTCTGTTCCCATGTTTTATATTTTATAACAAATAGTAATTAATCATAAATCTTGTAACAAAATATACTACATACAAATGATATTTTAAAATATCTTCAACTTTCTTCTAAGTTTAAACGTTCATATCTTCGCTCTGGTGTTGTCGCTCTGGTGTAGTGGCAGGGCGCGGTTAGTTCCGCCACTCAACACGCAATACTGCCAAATTTCAGTAGAAAGTGCGGAACAAAGTGTCTTAGCACTGGTTTTCCTCTACCTACCCTGCTGTGTGCAATATACAGTGTGAAGCTGAATTGAAAGTGAAGCTTCTTTTATTTGTCTTTATTGTATAACTTAGTTGCTGATACCCATGTCTCTAAATGTTGATTAATCATATATGTAGTTTTCATAAAAAGAACTACACATATATAACTAAGAGCTGGCAGAAATTTGCAAAGGTTGGTGGGTATAGTAGTTTGCATAAGCTGTAAATTGATCAATGGTAATATCAAAAAGGTCATAAAAAATATTTTGAATGACTGTAATCTAGGTATTACCTGAAAATCATCATCTGACACTCCAGCTGCATTTGAAGATGTCTTAAGCTCCTCCAATGTTTCCGCTAAGAATATTCTATGCAACAATGAAAATATTTTAGGTGATTCGGGACTAGTTTGTACAAGAACAATAAGTCCACCATTCCAAGCAGCCTAAAAAATATCATAACAATATTGATAATAATATTAAAATTCCATCATGTGTATATGGTTGCTTTGATGGTAAAAAGAGTGAACCCACAACTTAAGCATATATAACACACCTTGGCCAAAATTCTGGCTTAACTCTCTTGATCACTTGATCTCTCTTGATATAATAAAATATCATGTATTTTATAGAATTTACTATTTAAAAAAATAATATTTTTAATACTTATAATATTTAATAATTCTCTGTTATAAGAAAATCTTACCTGACTTAAATAATGAGCATAAAGCTTTTCTTGATTTGTCAAATTTTCAAATGCCTGTGAACTATCTAATTCCACAAATCTTTGATTATTAGGCAGAAGGAAGATTGATTTATCTTCCATGGCTATATAGGCTATAATAGTAAAAAGTTAATTAATGTTTTTTTAGCTTAACACTGTATGCTGCATAAAGCAGGATAAATAATAATTATTACATCTCCTCAAGCAGGTATCAAACCTGTTGCATTTATGATAGCATGTTGTGCCCCTGCACCACAACTGGCCTCAAATGCTTTTTGTTTACTGCGACTAAAGCTTAATATTGTATCATATAAAACATATATTCAATTTCACTTTTAACACGTTAAATGTTTGTAACAAAAAATGCTTTATATTCTTAATATGGTTTTAAAAAAAGAAATATGAGAATATGATATTTTGAGACAACTTTCTTTAATTAGTGAGATTTGTGGTGAGTGATTAAAATTTTGAATTTATTTGTCTATGTATCTTGGTTCTATACAACGTCCATATTAACAAATGTTTTATGTAATTTTAATTAATAATAGACACACAGTACTGACCATTAACTATTTTGGCCGGTTGTACACTATTAACTTTAGATGCACTTGACGAAAATCTTAAGTATTTACAAATAAATGAATCAGCATTTTTAATATGCCGGCATTTCGACAGGTTATTAGTCAGGGTTCGGAACATTGATTACAGTTGCGTTAAAACTTGACAACAATATTATATAAGCTCTTTAAACTTTTAAAATGCCGTACTTACTAAATAATTGATAATACTTTAAGTTTGAGAAAAATTCCAGCAATATTTTAAAATGACACCCACGACTTCAGAACAGCACTTCAAAGAAATAACTAATGTCAAAATGTCTTTTTTATTGACACGTACGATGTAGATAAGAATTAAGGGTAAGTACTGTACGGTGCTGTTAATATAGAATTAAATATATACGGCACAATACCAGTAATTATAATAAATTAATTGTGCCAAAAAATTAAAACAGTTTATAGACGTAGACTTTGTACTTCCATGAAAATGCTTAAAATTATATTTGTATAATGAACATGGTATTATTATCATTACGTCTATGTGGCTTGTCGGGTATGGAAGCAATGATTATGAAGCAGCAGCTAAGATGGTGTGGTCACGTCTTGCGGATGGATGACGACTAATTGCCTAAGACAGTCTTTTTTTCAGAGCTTGCCCATGGGAAACGAAAGCAAGGCGGACAATATTTGCGGTATAAAGACGTGCTCAAGCGCAACCTTGTGGCTTGCAAAATACCGGCATAGTGCTGGGAGGAGAAAGCATGTCTCAGACCGGAATGGCGACGCACCGTCCATAAAAATGTGGATGAGTACGAAAAACAGCGCTTAGAAGTTCTCGATGCCAAACGCCAATTACGGAAGACTCAACCCAAACCCTCCTACACCTATACATATAACGATGCTGGCCAACTGTATTGTGCGTCCTGTAAGCGGATTTTCAAAACGAAATTCGGCTTAGCGAGTCACATAAGAGCCCACCAAAAAAAAAAAAAGTAAAGTAAGATAAAGTGAGACATCGCCGAAATCGGTGTGGATATAAATTATATATATTATCATTATGTGTCTCTTTCCTCAAGGATCCCGAGTTCAAAGGAACTCAGTAATTTGAAAGGCTTGCGTGGGAATACAGGTTCAACACGTAGAAGCCCCTTAGAATACATATATATATTTTGAAAGGGAATTAAATATTTATTTAAATATATATTTTAGATGATTGATTTTCATTTCTACGCTCTGGTGCCGAGGTTCAGTTCTGCCACTCAACATGCTGCCACTTATCATCAACGTGCAATACCTCAAAAAATTGGTGGCAAGTGGAGAACGGCAGTGTTAATGGTGGACGAAGAGTCTTAATACTAAGTTTTCTGGTTCCCTCTGCCTGCTATGTGCCGAATATAGATATAGTGTGAAGCTAAGATTTATTTTTCTATTTAGCGTTTTTATGGATTACACATCAAATATAGGAAATAACTTATACTTTTGTATTTTCTATTACTCTAAATATAGTTTTTAATCTTTATATTTAAAAAGCATCGTTAAATCGTAACTTGAAGTGTAAAAATGCTTGTATCCATCCCATTTTACGGTATTGTACCGTATGGTACGGTATCAGACATTTGATATATCAGCTGTAACTGACAATTATATTACTGTCTGTGCTGAACTATTTTTTGGATCTGTGGAATGAAGTAAACACTCAACATGGATGATTTCTCATTAATATCGTTCGGATTTTAGATTTAAATGTATAAAATACTTTAGTAATGTAGAGGAGAGTTAAGTAATAGTCTTTAAAATGGCTTCTGAAAGGTAATTACATTGGTATACCTTACAGCAAATTGTTAGTAATTTTGATTTCTTTCCGAAATTCGGTCGAAAGTTGTAAAATCAATAAAGTACGCGGAAATCACTCATGTCACGCCCTGAATTAGTTTGTTACTGTGCGGCAGTGAATGTGATAAATTAAATCATAGTGATGTTTTATTCTAGAGTCGAATGGGTGGAGATCATAGAACCGAAGACAAAGGAGCATATGTATGCTAACCTAACAACTGGTGAATGTGTATGGGATCCCCCTGAGGTATTCTCTTGAACTTTTCACTTTCTTGTAGTTTAAATTATATTCTATCTAAATGTTTAACTTCCGCTGTAAAACTTAGAATGGACTTTCATTTCGATAGTCTCATATATTAGTCTGCTATATATAGCCTTATATGCTAGTCTGATATATATTTGTGTAATGTTATAAATATTTTAATATATGTATTTGGTATTGAAACCTAATAAAAACACACTTTAAGACACTGATCACCAGTCCCTAATCTAAGATCTGGTAAATTATGTAAGAAATTATGAATACTGATGAATATAATTATATTGTCTGAGAGTGTAAGCCTGCTAACAGCCTATTAAGCAAATTATCAGGAGAGCCAAGCCTTTAAAAAATTTTGAGTATAAATATATGTATTATCAGAAGGTTGTATTTGATTTGTAAACACTTTTGTAATTTTATACACTTTTTGATAGTATAAAAATGTACATAACAAAAATTTTTAAATGAATTTAGCAGGCTTATACTCTAAGCCCACCACACACCACCACATATTATATCTTGAAGTATATTTAAAAGTGATTTGTAAGTGATTTTATTGCTTGTGATATTGAGCTTAAGTTTAGTTTTTGACCATTGTAATCCTGATTCATTATCCTATCTAGATTAGAAAAATGAAAATCACTAATTCCCCTAAGTGGGGATGGAATTCATAACCATTACATTAACGGTTGTATGTTGTCCCAATGTGATACAATGGCCTCAACATATCTTTTAATTGAAATTATGTGGATTTTAGTAAACACATTTTCACAATGCTTATTTTTTTATCATTTTCCTAAAATATTTCATAGGCTTTTATTTATTTTATTGATTTAGATAGTCAATTTATTGTTTGCAGGGTGTCAAAGTAAAAAGAACTGACTCTTCCCAATGGTGGGAATTGTTTGACATAAATACTCATAGATTTTACTATTATAATGCATCAACACAGGTAAGCATTAATGCCATTTAAAATAGTTTCATTGTATTAAACAATATATTCATCATACATTTATTTTTCAGACCACTGTGTGGCATCGACCTACTGATTGTGATATTATTCCCTTAGCAAAATTACAGACCTTAAAACAAAATACAGATCCACAAAAAAGACGGGAGACTTCTACTCAAACTAATCAAGCTGCACCTCAAGTAAGTTTAGATTTCTTATATATTTTAAGTCTAGTTTTATTTTATATTTTGGCCCAACAGATTTTCATTTCAAAATTTTCTTGCTCTGGAAATACAAAGTGGTGTGTTGATTGTGGTCACTCAATATGCAATGTCTCAAATGTCAGTGAAAATGGATGATGGCCTTGTGGAATTAAGCATGAGGCTATAAAAATATAATAATGATTACAGTGTGAAGCTAAAAAACCTCACAACTACCATGTTTACAATTGGATGTTACATTTCTAGATAGTATATTCAACTGGGGTATTTAAAACAGTCAAATTTTTTTATAATATGTAATCTGCAAAACAACATTTTGGGTGTCTTTTGCAAAATTCACACAGATGGATTTAGAATTCAATTGACTGGCTGGTTTATTTCATGAAGGTATCAATATTATCTTTTTTTATACATTGGATTTGTTTGTCGAAAAATTATAAAACTTAGTGAAAAATTATCTTGTGTTTATAAAATTACATATTAGCAGAAACTATAGCATTTTTACCGCATCATTTGTGTGTAATTAGTTTTGTAACAGTAGTTTTTTTTATATTATAGAAACGAATTATTTGCAATAACCATTTGAAATCTATTATAAACAAAGGCTTCATTATTCTAACGCAGTTTCTTTAACACGGATCGTATCCCCAGCGGTATAGGGAGTTCATTGTGCCTATCGAGGGCGGAAGTTAGCTCGACCTCTAACATTGTCTCGGTTTTTATCAAAGTGAATGTGGAAAAAAGGTCGCGTAGTAAATGTCACGTGTTGAGGGGTTCTACAATAACCTCTTCTGTAGCAGTATAAAGTTTCAAACTTGAACTTCCGTTTCCTCTTAACAATTAATATGCTATCATTATCTATTATTTGAGAACATAGTGTTTTAACAAACACTACTAACATTAGAAAATGTATATATATTTTTAACTGACATCTGTAAAAGTAGGAGGTTATCAATTTAACTGAATTTTTATTGTTTGTCTCAGATCTCAGAACTTTTGACTAGGAGAACCGATTTTTATTAGCCTTTTTAAGTGAAGCTTAAGAATTATTCGTTTTTTATTAGTGCTTTCTGACAAATGTATCCATGAGCAAATCACATAAGTCTTAAATTTGCATTAAGTATGTGCTCGACAAATCAACGAATAACTCAATATCCCGCCAACCGATTTGATGATTCTTTTTTTATTCTAAACTATACAAGGGTAGTTTGAAGAAAATAGATTCTGTTTATGGGTTTCGGTTGAAATGGTTAATAGTTTTAATGTTCACGCATCTAACATGAATACTTTAACTTTGACTTCACATCACAACAATCTTTAGACAGAATTCATAATTTATAAAAAATATATTTCGTTACACAGATACCAGCTACATTAGATCCAATAAGTAGTAATGGCAACAGTACGGCGGCGAGTGTCAGCAAACTTTCACCGACCAATGCCAAGAATATCACGATCACGCAAACTAGTCCCGTGCGGACGAGGAGAACGCACTATCATCACAGGTATATCGTACAGATATAAGACATTGATCAAATGAATAATTTATTAATACTTATTAATGCGTAATGTTTGTATAATTGTGTGTAAATGCAATTAACTAACGTAAATTTATTTTCTTAGATGCCTGCAATTTACAGGTTTTCTTTGAGTTTTAGCTTAAAATGGATTTGGTGTTGTTCAATATATATATTGAACAACACCCTTCTGCCTACCATGCTGTATGCGGGATACAGCGCAAGCTGATATATAATTAATATTACTTTATTATATATTTACATATGTTGACTACAGTGAAATTTGTATCATTTAATAACAACGTAAATAGTTGACGTATCTCTAATATTAAAATTTAAAAAAGCAATGCATTGCTTGTGACAATAGCCACTGAATATGCCATAATATAATTGCATGAGCCAGATAGCTTTAGGCCATTCCATACATGGTATGGAATGGCCTAAAGCTACGCCTTTTTGAGTGAATAACATTTGAGAATTTATTCAATGAATTGTATTCAATATACTTTTACACGTTCACACGTTAACAGTTTTACACGTTCTGGAAAATTTTAGGTGTAAAATGTGTTTAACAACTACTATTGGTGTGACTCCTTAACTTGTCTGATTTAGAATTTTTGCTCTGTGTTAACAAAATAAGTAGTATTCTCATATTATAAACTTAACGTACATGTTGATATTTTTTATTTTTACAAATTTATAAATCATATTCTTTTAAAAAGGAATAGTGGTGAAAACAGACGTGGGCGGCTTAGCGAGGATGGCACAGCGCCGTGTCGCCATACAGACTCAGGCCGGTCTTCGGATAGTAGCATTAGTAGTGCACAACGACGTAAACAGGCAAGCTGTTTTTCTGAATTAAATTTCTAGGAATATGATGAGTTACTCGCAATTGAAATGAAGAAAGAATTGCTTTATACACTGGATCTGGTAATTTAGCTAAATGCATGGACAATTTGTCCTAAAATTTAAACTGTTTTAAGTAGATTCAAATCGGACAGGCCGTCTTTGTTCGAAACAACAGATTATCCGTGAAAAGTCCGATTTTCTAAACTCTATTTTCGAATACTAAAATACACGTAGTTAATCCGTTTAATATAGCTTTATGTGTCAGAATCACAAACACTAAACATCTTATTATGTCCCAAACGAAAAGTAGACTTTAATTTTCTAAAACTGTATTATAATTTAACAAAAAAAAAACAAATTCCGCCCATAATCAATTTATAACACAAATGTTTAATAATGACACTTATTCTCACAACAGGAGTTGAGCAGTGTATCGTGTGCCACAGCGTGTACGCCGCAGTTGCGGAAGCGCAGCAGTGCGCAGCCGGCGCCCCCGCACGAGCCTGATAAATGGTCGCCGCATTCGGGTAAATTTTAGTGTATATTTTGTCATTAGAGTATCTAGAGATATTTTCTGGGGGAGGCCTGAATTTTACCTTTGAACAAATATATTCGCGTATATGTTGTTTTTTTATAATATTTTTTGGGGCAAATGTTATTGTAAGTAAAATTTGTCGGAAGGGCTATTCTCTCT
Source organism: Heliconius nattereri (assembly GCA_013403645.1). Taxonomy (NCBI): domain Eukaryota; kingdom Metazoa; phylum Arthropoda; class Insecta; order Lepidoptera; family Nymphalidae; genus Heliconius; species Heliconius nattereri. The sequence continues at coordinate 5,011,426 of JAAIXI010000226.1, read as the reverse complement.
CACCCCGCTCTTCCTACCCTCATGTATGTTGTATCACGCATATAGAAGGGTTGATCGAGAAACTTAATTTTAAAACACAATCTGTTATCGCCGCGTCTCCAGTTCTAAGAGCAACGAAATGGAAATAATTAACTTCCCCGAGTGGCAATTGAACCAACAACTATTGCTATTAGAGACACGATGACGTCGCTACGACGGCTTTTAAAATATGTTTTGTGAAGTTATTTAGTAAGATTGGAATAAAACTATCGCAGACATCTTGCAGACGTCTTATTACATCTGTAAAGAAGCAATAAGAACATCTTAATACTTTTTGGTACAGTCTATATTAGCCAGATTATAACTATAACCAGAATAATCTGGTTATATAACTATAACCAGATTATTTTCAGACTGTTTCCTGTAAGTTTTAATATTATAAAAAATATAAACGTTGATTGTAAATATAAAAATAATGAAAGAAGGGGGACAAATACGAGTATATACATTATTCTTAATCTATTTACCTGCTTTCTTTTTAAGAAATAAAATATAAAAACGCTAAATAGAGACGGAACAAATGCGCAGTACGTTGAAAGTTAACATTTGTAAAAATATGTTAATGTTTTTGTTGAGTTCCGCCTCTCAACACGCAACGCACCTCGAAAAATACGGTGGAAAGTGGGGAACGAAGTGTCTTAACACTAGGTCGTTCTGCCTATCTTCATATGTGCGGGATACAGCGTGGGGCTGATAATTATGTTTTTCTTTCATTATAAACTTGTGACTCCGGCGCGGCTTCGCCCGCTTTTTTTATTTAATGTTATGTAAGTGCATTTAGGAAAAATTGGCTGATTTCTTTAGTATGACCGTATGGTATCTAAAATTGATGAAAATATAACCAGTTTCACCCCTATTCTTTCAAAGCAGCAGCAGCGCAGGAAATCTAGGGTTAAGATACGTAATTCCTTAATTTTTGCTCAATTTTGGAGGTATTGCGATGAGAATAACAAAAAGAAAATATTTAGGTTTATGCTGAATTTCGGACATGTTCCCATTAAGAAACTTCCGTTACCCACTTTTCCACGAATGGGAATCGAACCCACTACCTGTCTTTAGTCGCACCTTTTTCCCCTGCGCCATGACTGGTCTAAAGAAAAAAATATTTTTTTATTTAAAAATGAAAATTTTAGTAAATGTATGTATGTCTTCCATAATAATAATAAAATTCAGAGACAACTTACTGAAATGAGAAAATTGTACGAATTGTGTTTCTCATAAACTCGCATAAACCAAGATTAATCTATTTGAAGAAATATTGTATAACAAGATAGAAAACGTTTTGAGTATTAAATAATTCTTATTCAATATAAAAAGTGCTTTAAATCATAAATAAATATCGTCATATAATTATGACAATATTGTAGAATGTCTTTGATGTAATAAAATGATGGTAGGTACGGTGTGGTTCTTTTATTATGGCGTTTCGAGCGTTCCAAAATGATATTTCTGGGCTTGATCCATATTCAGGGGAATACTTAATTTTATTTTCCCACTGATATTTTGTAAAGCTAAGCTAAAATTTAATTGGAAGCGACATTTTTTTATTTTTCTCTACTTTACAATGTATTTCGCTTATAGAAGGGCAGGCAGAAGGAACGTACAGAGATTTAAGATATTCCGTTTCCCATTTTTAACAAAATTTTCGATATATTGCTTATTGAAGCTTTGTTTAATCACTAATGATTAAACAAAGACTTAACATTTCAAGTTTATCCCTGCCTACTCTGCCATAAGCTCTTTATATTTATTCTAGTTACAAAGGTAAGCAATAGGAACCTAGTGTTAAGACACCTCGTTACCCATTTGACACACAATTGAAAATAATTGATTATTTCCAGTCGGAGTCGAACCCTTTGCCACGGTGGCCTCATACATGTCATTTATAAAGAAAAAATAAATAAAAAATAAACATTTTAAATCTCGTATAAACATCTCTTTTCAAAAGCCACCATTACAAGTCAGGCCACTACAGCCACTTTTACAACAAGCCTTCACAACGCGAACGACTACTTCAGTCATTCAATTAAATATGTCAAAGTGTGAATCCCAACTTGCCTCGTTCTCGTTCTAATTAGAACTGATGATGTGTTAAATATATTACTTACTAGTGGACCCGGACGCGGCTACGCCTGCTTGAACTATAAGAATATTTATGTAATATATTTATAAAATTATTTTCAGTTTTCAATAGAATTAGTAAGTAAATATAAACCTAAATAATCAAAAAAAATAATAAGTAGGGACATATTATTAGAAAAATATCTCAGTTATTGAATGAATCAACAAAAGAAATAAAAGTAACTAAAGGATATCCTTAATATTAGAAAAAGTACCTAAAGTTTTCCGTGCGTACGTACATACTCGTAGATATCGACTCTGAGAAATAACTAAACATTTTTCTATATTAAATAGGTTAATTTTGGCGAGCAATATAAAATAAAATAAGAAGAGAACCAAAGTGTAGTTAACCAAAGTAGCAAATAATTACATAAAAACTATCAATAGTTCGAAAATGTATGACAATTTATAAAACCGTCAACGTCATCTGCCCGTTCGCGTCGGTCATACTATGCCGCCCGAAGGTTAGGTCATTCCGAATCAGTGACATTTTAATTATGTATTAGAATGTTATACAGTAAACTGTAGTTTTAATCTAGATAAAATGCTAAAAGTGACTATTATATTTATTTTATAAGGATTAATATCAAAATATAAGTTCATTGACGTGACGACGTTTTTTTAAAACAACAAACAAACTTTGCAAACCGTTGCTTAGCAACGACGGTTGTTATTAACATGGCAGAATAAGTTGCATGTAAAATTAGAAAGTATTTTAATTTATTAGTATATATGTGTAATGTAATGTTATATAGCCTATAGCACTTCTGAAGAATGCAGCTTTCATATAAAACAAAAACTAACAAAGTAAATCGGACCAGTAGATCCAGAGATCTTAGCGTTCAAACAAACAAACAAACTCTTCCGCTTTATTATATTAGTATAGATTATAAATAATAAATGTTTACCTTTCGCCATCGTGTTGCAGTTGGGACTGTATACAATGATTGTTGGGTACAAATCCTATTCAATAGATTGTTTATACGTAATAACGTATAATATTATGACATTTTCGTTTTTTAAGTCTTCTTTAGAGAAAATTATATTGTGCTTTCAGAAAATCAAATGCATTTTTTACTATGGATGATATACAATTATATTATAATTTACAGGTTTGAATCGCAGCGGTAGTTTTATATCACCCAGAAAGGATGCGTCGGACGATTCAATGCACGAAAAATATTTCAAATCCGTTGAGAGTACGCCATTAACGAGACGTAAGGTAACATTGACACACATTATAAATTAGCGTACATAAAAGGGGACTAGGTTGTCACTCATCTGCCCATCTCTATGATAGACGTTATATTTTGTGATAAAATTATTATTAAAAAGGAAAAATATGAAATAATATTTAAAGAGTTCTTCCGTACTCTTTAATTTTATTCGAGAAATTTACTGTTTTATTTATATATTATTATACTTTTTTGTCTTTTTAAGAAATATTGATTGTTTAATTAATATTTAGTTAAAACAGCAGTCAGCCGGAGGATCGTCTTGTGATTCAGCGTCGCCTCAGAGTCCTAGCAGTCCATTGCAAAAGCCACAGCCTACGCCATTTTTGCAGGTGTGTTTTATAGTTTATTTATTTATTTAATTCTTTACTACAGCTTCACGCTGTATCCCGCTTATAGCAGGGTAGGCAAAGGGAACATAGTGATAAAACACTTTGCATCCCACTTTCCTCACAATTTTCATGACATTGCGGAACTGCGGCGCACTTGGCTTGTTACCAGAGTAAGTATATGATAAAATTTCATTTCCCATTTGGAAAGTGAAGCTTAAACAATGTAATTTAGACATTTTGTTTCAGTTATACTGATTGTACTCATATAGTAATATTTTAAATTTTTGATTGCTGCAAATTTAAAATTTTAACAAAATAAACAAAATAAAAAATGTCTGTGTTAAATTGGCTTTTGTTAAGTGAAGTTAGGTCATAGCGTGGGAGCATAAGAGTGTGACTGTAAACGCGACGGTTGTGGGTTTGATTTCCACTCGGGGGAATTATTTATTTACTTTCATTTACTTGCTCTGGTAACGAGGCAAAGCTCGGCGTTGAGTCCCTCCACTCAGCACGAGTGTCTTAATACTATGTTCCCAGGTTCCTTCTGCTTACCCCGTTATGTGCGGAATAAAGCGTGAAGCTAAAAAAACGCTTATGATACAATAAAATACACTATGAATGTAAGTGATAGGCTTGATTGAATATGAAGGTTGGGGCTAGATTAATATTCAAGGAAATGCTGGTAACTTCTGTTAGACCATGATATTCAGTTCCACCGCTCATTATGTAACTCAACTAAATATTGCTCATTGAATGGAAAGTAAATAACTCTGTCATATGACATCCATTTTTTGTATATTTTACAGTCGACAATATTTTTTTATTACAGTAGAGACATGATTAATCGAATCTTGCTCTCTTTCCTACTAATTCTTATGTTATATATTATTAAAGAAAAAATGTACCAATATAGGATTATTTTTCCTATTTTTATAGGCTAGCGCGGCGCGGCCTTCGTTAGTATCGTCAGTTTCATTAGCTGCGGAGGGCGCCCGTGCTTTACACTCTTTAGAGCGTCCGCACCATTTGTCGCGACACGCCAGGGAACGATTTTCTGATAGGTCTGTATGTTGCTGTAATTTTAAAATTTTGTCAACATATAGGTTTAAGTTACAATTTTTTCACCACTTGCTCGAAGGTCTGTGTCAATTTATAATATAAAGAATATTATATTTATTGTATTCAAGAAGACAAGCATCATAGAATATAAATAAAGCTGAAATACAAGTATATTATGGTAGAAATCGATTTGAAAAAAATATATAAAAGGACATTGTTTTAATTTTGTTTTTAAAAAAAATATTACCCGAGAAATGTAATTACATTTTGTAATTTCGTTCTATTTAATTAAGTCATCAACCTAATATGCAAGTTTGAAAACAACTATATTTGTATAGAAAAAAATACCCACAAATTACACATTATATTTTTATAATAACAGGCACTTAGACAAAGAACGTCTAGCGGAATTAGAGAGAATGGAGCGATATCCAGAGAAGCAAGCAGTGTACAGTGTAGACAAGCCGTTCAGACAGACCAGCCTCGATCTTCGCCATAATGCCTCCAGCTGGCATCCGCCAAGGGAGTTTACTAGGTATGTTCTTACGTACATACATAGAAGTATATAGTTAGAGGTCGTCGTGGCCCAGCGGTGTGTGGGGAATGGAGTGTAACTTGTCACAGTGAGTGAATGCGTTATTACCAGAGCGAGGAAATGAAAATATTAAATAATTAATTCCCCGAGTGCGAATCCAACCCACAACTGCCGCGTTTGCAGTCATACAATTGTGCCACTGCGCCTCAACAGTCTTAAATTGTTATAAAGTAAATAATAATAGCATAAAATGTTCCAGACGCCAGCAAGCCGAGCCCGAGCGCTACACGTCCAGCAAGACGTCGATATCGTCGGGCAGCAGCAAGCACCGCGCGCCGCATGACGCGCACAACTTTATGAGACTCTCGTCTGCTAACGAACAGGATAATGTTGCTGCGGGTATGTGCTTTTGAACACACTAAATATTTTATATACAAAGTCTTTTTGTCAACAACACTTTAAATTAAAGCACAGTTTTAAATACTCTATAAAAGCCTATAACAAATAATAAAAATTTGCCACACATATTGTATAGTAGACTGACAGAGTCTAGTGTCATAGCACTCTATTCTCAGTTGTCCACCCGCATTCCATATTGCATTTGGCATATTGTGAATGTTCAGTGTTGGAACTCTGTCTCTTGTCTTTACAGAGTGAAGAAAAGATAATAATTCATTTCCTCGGGTTAGAATCGAAACTGCAATCATTATGTGTACATTCAGACATTGTCCTACCACTCATACAAAATATTTTAGTGTATAAAGTTGGACTTTTTTAAGAGAAAGATAAACATTACAAAAAAAGTTTTGGTATACTAAGGATTAATGGAAATTGAATTGCTTAAAATTATATATTAACGAAGTGATTCATGCACCATGCCATTACCATAAAAAAATGTTCTATTTTCGTGTTACAGTAAATTTCAAATTAAAATGTGTGAATTTGGAACCAACTTTAACGGAACCCAATGTACAGAAGCACAATCAACGTCTCGAAAAGTCAACTACACCACGAGATCGTACTAAATCACGTCGTAAGTTCAGAAATGATTCATCTTCATTAAATAAAAACTACAATTTTACTTCTTAGCAAGTAGAGTAATCACTAAATTTAAATGTTGTCTTTTAAAAACAAAAAATACGTGTGAAAGAATTATTTTGATACGTATATTAGGTTTTGAGATATTGTCCTTCAAAGAAAGCGCGCGACGCAAGATTCCGTAGGGTCGTAACCGATTCGCGTGACGTCACTGGTCTCACTCGCCGTTCACGCTCTTCTGTAGCTGGCGTTTAACTACAAATTTAATTTCGTTTAATAAATAATATATAGGTATATTCTGAAATTTTTTTTTTCACATACATAATGTAATAGCGAGCATTGTATTTTAAGATATTGAAGTTTTGATATTACTTTGTCAAAAAAACAGTCCTATCTTGCTCGGTTTCATGGCGTGTTGTACCAAAATCTTTAGCTTTGATTATTTTTATTGTAGTATCGATACCAGAAAGCTTAATTTTTTTCCAATAACACTTGGTTTGGCTTGGGCGTAACCACAAACTTAACTGATACTACTCAGAACTTTGATAGAGGCATACAGGAAAAAAAACGAGAGTTCTGCATTAGGTCTGCGGCCTTTTTAGATATGCAGAAGGCCTTTAACTGTGTGCCTCGTCAATGTATCTGGTGGGCGTTGCGATCCAAAGGGATCCCTGAGGCCTATATTGAGATTATCAGAGATATGTATCGCGATCCCGCTTTGCGATTAGTGATGGTTAGGACTGCGGTTGGCAACATTAAACCCAACATTAGATCACAGTCGGGGATTCAACAAGGCTCGGTTCTTAGTTCGTTCTTATTCAATGTAGTGCTCGATACCGTCTCGGCTCACACCCAGGACCAGCCTCCATGGCTAATGATGTATGCCGATGACATTGCACTCATTGACGAGAACCAACTGATGCTGGAGCGTAAAGTGAACCTCTGGAAGGGTGCGCTTGAGAACGGCGGTCTTAAACTAAATGTGTCGAAGATCGAATACATAGCCTGCGCGTGCCCGGACTCGAGCACTGTCCTTATAGCCAGCCGTTAATTTGGAAAAGTTCAATTATGCACGTGTCTGGAGGCATCGATCACGATGTCCATGCCTGGATAATCTGCTGTTGTCTGGTCCAAATGGCGGGAGGTTACTGGTGTGGTCTGCGACCGCAGAATACCACCAAAGCTCAAGGGGCTGATATATAAGAGCATCATCTGACTGGTTCTTTTATACGGCAGCGAATGTAGGCCAGCAATATCTCGGCATGCTGAGAAGCTTCACGTCACGGAAATGAAGATGCTGAGGTGAATAGGCGGCGTAACGCGGTCTGACGCATACATAACACATTTATTCGAGGTAGTCTTGGGGTCCATGACGTAGCGGATAAGCTCCAAGAGCGTAGCCTAAGATGGTATGGCCACGTTGCGCGTCGGCCTAGAAACTATGTCGGATGCAAGTGCTTTGCTATGTCAGTCCTGTCCCTGCAGCTCGACCTCCCAACGCCCAAGGAAGCGGTGTTTGGATGTCGTGATGCAGGACATGACTGCAATGGTCGAACCACTCAGGACGTTACAGATCGTGTAAAGTGGCGTAGGTTAAGCAGGAAGGCAGACCCTGGCAACATACGCCGGGATTAATGCCAAGAGAAGGAAGACTTGGTTGCAGTTGTTGAAGACTCGTCGCTTCGACGATGTAGCCCATTATAAATGCCATGGTATATTAATAATAACCTCTGCTGGCGGCACAATCTTCGCAGATTACGTATAAACCTATTGGTTCTTTTCATTGCATTCTAAACTGCAATAATATGGTGTAATACGTGCGCGGTGTTCTGCTGTAATCTACATCTGCTGCAATACATACATAACCTACTTTTTTAACTTATACGTTCGCAACAGCATCATGACCATAACTCTCTCTTGCCGATCTACAATAATCACAATAAAAATATTAATCAGATATACATATATAAAAATATTAAAAATCTGCATTAAAAAAAATTGTGCATGCTCAACTTACTGTGTATGTATTTAGTTATATTATTGTTATATTATTTTCACTTATAAATCTTACTACTTTGAACTTGAATAAAAGGTTTGGTACTTTTATCGCAAATAGCGTTACCTACAATATGAAACTAGTTAGGTTAGGTTACATTACAGTTTTAAAGAAATAATTTCAAATAAAATAACATAAGATAGTTATTATCTATACCCCAAATTGACATAATATTACTAGTTAGACATAAAACTTATCTTCGCATTTTTACTCCTTGCATTTCTGCGGCGATGAAATCACTATTATTCAATAAATAATCGGCAACCATAAATCCATCTATTACGCGTAGGTTATCCGATTGCCCATTTTCGAATTCTTCATCCATTTTAATTGGATTAACACTTTAGCACAGGCAAGTAACAAACAAACAAAGTACTGCGCGAGATCTCCTAACTATCACCGGCGACTAGCGGGTTGTAAGACCAGTGACGTCACCGCCGGCCGCGGGACTGTTAGCGGCATTTGAAATTTTTGCAAACTTCACATGCCTGTAAAATCATAGTTACTTGTTTGTTTTTAATGAAACAAAAACTAATGTATTTGTATACGTAAAAACTTTACTGTAACGAACTTTGAAGCATTATTTCATACCTATTACCATTCTCCATTATAGATTTTCTGGTAAATATTATTATATAAATATATTTATATAAATTATTATATAAATATATTTATATATTATTATATAAATTATTATATAAATATTATTCTTTCTGGTAAATATCTTAGGTGCGTTAGTTTTAGATACCGTTCTAACCTTTCATTAACGGCTTAGGTAAGCCATGAATTAGAGTAAAATATACAGTGAATTATACTAATATTTTTGATTAATTGACATGCATTGTAGAAAGACCAAAAAAAATAGCCGTAATTATTTGTGTTTCATTATCTTACTTTTTAAATTTTACTTTTTTTACTTTTATTTATGACTTTTTTACTTATATTCTTTTTTTTTTAAATATCTGATCTCATATTATATATTGTCTCTTTTTATTTGGTCTACAAATATTAATTCTACATACCAGGACATAAAAGACCAGTAGAAGATGAGCCACAGATCGATGGGGAAGAAGAGGAAGAAGATGGCGGTGGATCGCCTCTTTACTGCAACTGGGATTTACGCGGCATGCAGCATTTGTTGCCTTTGCAGGATTATATTATACAGCAGGCGAAATTATCTAGTTAGTTTTATTTTGTGAATACCTTTATATTTTTATATGATCATCTTTAAATTTATATATATAAATAAAATTGAAATCATGGTTGTGATTTAAAAAATACTGCTTTCAAGTTTTAAAGAACTTTTACTGGAAGATAGTGGAACAATATTTAGGGTATCTTATTTTTTAATCTACAAACATAATAAAACTAAAAAAGTTATTTCTTTACATTGAGTATATTATAAATATAAAAGACCCATACACTCTTTTGCCTTGTCTTTTCCATAATAAAAATATTAATCAAATTTAAGAATTTATTTGGTTGAAAAATCTCAGGAAATGGCTATTCAAGCCATGAACAATTCAAACCGCGTATTGAAAAAATATTTTAATTTGGATAATCCTAACCTACAAGGTCTGTAGGCTATTACATCACGTTATTTATTTCCATATGTCGTGTGTCATACACTCTTAACTACTTCTATTTGATCGAACAAAGCCGTAAATAACAGGTTGTATTCAAATATACATATATTTATTTAAGTTCAAACAAAAATATAATGGAATTATTTACACTAAACAAAACAATAAATAAAAGAATTATTTACATTACATAAAAATCAAATAATTAGGATTCTCAATATTAAGTAAGATTTTTCCTTAATTTATATTTTCAATAATTTGATGTACAAACTTAAAAAATATATTTTTTAGGTCGAAGTCGCTACAACGGATCTGATACAGACGCAGACTCAGCTACTTCCAGGTCTCGATCAGGATCTGAGTCCAGATCCCTGTCAGGTCATGAGCCTGACAACGAGTCATCTGATGGTGGTGCCAGAACACCTGATGATGATGACGGCTCCGGTGTTTACTTACCACATACATACGCACACAGACCTCAGGATGTGGAATACATGAACCATGGTGTTTCATATTACAATACGTTTGTTGGCTTCGATAGGGATAGACAACCGTCGCCTGGAATACATAGGGTAATGTTGATTATTATTATATTTTTTATTATGTAAATAAATTATTTTTTTTGCACATAATTAAAATAACCGTATTAAGTAACATACTTAAATAACATATTAAATTAATAAATTTTGAAATAATGTCTATAACGTAATTTAATTGTTAAAAGATTATAGATTCCACTCTACTCCTTCGTTTTGCTTTTTTTCTAAAATTCTATAATCATGAATGATATATAATTAAAATATATTTTACAAAGATCTAAAAGAAATGTTGTAGGAAGGGGAAATTATTGAAACCGTCATGTAATAAAAAGTTCAGTGATTTTTTATGCTACAGAGTTGTCGTACATTACTACTTCACACATTGTATATCTTTTAAATATCTTTATTTAAAAGTTAAAGCTTTCTGTTATAAGACACTTCTTTCCGCACGATCCGCCCACTTTTCGAAACATTTGCAAGCGCTTTGTCTTGTCACCAAAACGAGAAAATAAAATACTTATTGCCACCGAGTGGAAATCGAAACAACAACCGTCGAATTCTATTTACAGACATCCTCTCTAGGCGGTGGTGCTGCAGCTGCGACCTCAGGTACTTCTGAACCCAGCAATCCTAGAACGGAAGGAGCATTATACAGTCCAGTTAGAGGACACGCGCACGCACACGGACTCGCTCCGCCCCCCGAGCAGGATATCGAGATATTTGCAAAAGATAACTTGAATTTTAATAAGGGGATATTCAGGAGGAAGGTGGTTGTTGTTTTATTTCTAGATATTTTGATTGATGATGATTTTTTTCATTTTTCGCTGTATCCCGCGTATACCAAGGAAAATCTAAGGTTAAGATGGAAAATGTGTTAAACAGAGAGCCGTTTGTGCCCACCCAAACTACTATAGGGAAATTCGCGAAGAATTCGGGTTTTTGATTGTAATTTGCAGGTTATTAGATTGGTAAAAGTATTTGATGTGTGGTCTTAGTGAATTAATTTAGACTGTTTTCATAAAAGAGTTTTAATTTTACTTTCCATGTATAAGTGTTTTCCATGGATAACGAATGAGGATGTGGGAGATGCTTAAAATTAAGAAATTAATAAATAACAGCTATTATAACATAGTTACGGATGACATTGCGCTATCATTAAAAATAATTTAACATTTTTTAAAATTGATAACTGAAAAATTGACTCCTTAGCGGATAAAGAGTTCCTTATATTTTGTTTTTCATGTTCACACTTCTATCCCGTAAGTATAGATAGGCGGTAAAGACACTCCGTTTTCCGCTTACTGCCCGAATTTGAGAAATCGTGTGCTAAGTTGTGAAAGTCATTATCGCCACGTTCTGTCTTTATACAGTGGGAAAGATAGTAATTAATAATTTAAAAAAAATATAGAAAGAAAATAAATAACTCCCCTGAATGGAAATCAATCCTACAATAACAATGGATTCTATTGATAAAAGTGATATATTAATTAATATTTTATTAATGCAGGCATCAGTTCGAGACATGTTATCATGGACGTCTTCTTCCATCAGCGCGCCCATGGTTGGTGCAGATTGGGACAAAGCACACAAGAAGGCCGCTATTGATCTGTTCCGTTTAGTGCAAATATACATGGGCGACAGGAAGGCGAGGCCCGGCATGACGCTGAACTCTGTTGCCCAGGACATATTGCATGCTACCTTTGGAAATGAGAAGTAAGTATATTTTTTTATATGTTTCATATAAACAATCCTTTTAACGCAAAGTGCCCATGGTTGGAGACAAGGCATGCTAAAATTTGGCTATTGATTTATTGGCAAATACATACATAGGCGGTAGGACAACGACGACAGGCTTTACACTGAGCTATGGCCTGGGATATATTGCATGCAACTTTTTGAAATGAGAAGTAAGTATACTTTTTTCTTACGTATCATCGATGTGCTCCACTTTGTTCTAGGTTGATACCGGCGTCAGTCTCGTTAAGGCTCTTTTAGTTGCTCTACTTGGCAACTATTTCAACATGTCTGGAAATTCTTAATTATTATTTTTTAATTTATAAATATTTTATATATTATATTTACATACTTTAATTTTCATGTTGATAATTTGCATGTGTTCTTCATAACGCATTCACAAGATCTCTTTAGACTGATATTAACCAATAATAACATGAAATATTAACATGAAACATACTTAATTAATAAAATTTGCAGGAGAGCATTCTAAAAGTCTTCCATGCATGCTTTAGTTTTCAGTTTGGACAAAATGCAATCCTTAGTTCCGCCATGTATCACTCAATGTGCTTACAAAGCTAAACGAAGAAAGTAAAATCAAAGTTACTTTTTGCCGACTCTTTACTTGCCGACTATCTATTTTTTTACACAATCCTACAAATCGTTTTTTTTTTCCAGACTACGAGACGAGTTATACGTGCAACTATGCAGGCAAACGACAGAAAATCCCCTAAGAGATTCACTTTTGCGAGGTTGGGAATTGCTAGCGGTCTGCCTCGCCTTTGTGCCGCCGTCGCCCGCCTTCCAGCCGGCGTTAACTAACTATGTCAATAGACATAGAGATCCGGCGTTTGCTGATTGTTTCCCTGAGGTATATTAACATATCTTATTTCTCATTTTTCTACTACTTCATGCAGTATCGCGCATATAGCGGCGGTGTTGTAAGCTCGATTCGTTTATTTTAATTTCTTTGCTCTTCTAACAATAGCACTGCGCGGCGTTGAGTTCCACTTCTGGATATTGAATGGTGCCTGGTAAACGGAGTGTCATAAAACTTGGTTCGCTCTGGTTACCATACTACCATACTATATGTGGGATACAGCTAAAAATATTGAAACTATTTTTTTTTTGTCAGGTGGGTAAATGGCCTATTCATGTTCAAGTATCGCATTACGCGAGTGTAGCGTGTAAGAGGCTGGAGAGGATCGGTTTCGGAGGGAAGAGGCCTCCGAGGAAACCAAGCACTGAGGATATTGATCAAGCTAGAGTAAGTTACTTAAAACAAGCTTTTAACTTATTTAGATGTTTTCTAAATAAGTACTTTTCTTTCCTAACTGTGGAAAAACACTTTAAAAATGGTTTTATCAATTTAATTAATTTAATACATAAATAAGATAAACAGTTGTCCATCTGTTCATCAGTCTATCAACCAATTAATAGGCTAACTTAATAAGCAATTAATCAATTATTGTATTGACTTTGACTTGCCTTTGTTATTTGTATTCGGGTTTTTTTAAAAGTTGAGACCCCATGTTCCTATAAAATATACACATACAAATTTACTACGACATTTTAAATCATAAATATAATAGATTATTATGGGAACATGGGGGTCTCCACTTTAAAATTTGTCTGTTAAATTTCATATTTATAAAATTTATAAATGCAGTTATCGTTATTTTATTTCTTCAAACTTCCTTTACTAAATTGTTTTTTAGAGTATTATGTCAAAATTGCAACAAAAAGTCAACTTGAATTGGCTGAAACTTAAGTTTTCATTATATAAATAAAGTGATAATGTTAAAGTAATTCAGATTAGTTGAAGTGGGTCTGTTCCACCAACAGATCCAAATCTTCCGTCAATCGATGTTCGGCAACACGCTGGCGGAGGTGATGGCGCTGCAGCGCGAGCGGTTCCCACAGCGCGCGCTGCCGTGGGTGCAAACGGCGCTGTCGCAGCAGGTGCTGGCGCTGAGCGGCCGCGACACGGAGGGCATTTTCCGCGTGCCCGCCGACGTCGACGAGGTCAACGCGCTCAAGGCCAACGTCGACAGCTGGGAGCTGCCCGACGCCTCTATGCTCACCGGTCAGTACACATGGTAGTATACATACATAAAAAAAGCAAAAAACCAAAGTAAGGAAAATGACTAAAATCAAATCTGCACAGTCATCTAACTTCATAGTGGCCCCGGCTTCGTCACCCATACTTTAATTGTATTTGATGGTTTTTATTATTTGTGTATCTTTTCTTTGAGCGTGTTGCACCCTGCATGTTCCATATGGTCACCTCGCAATAATTGCTGTCTCCCAATGCACTTATTGCGAGGTGAAAGGGATGCGTTGGGATTGGTTTATAAAGTTATTCATTTCACTTTACTTGTCACTAAAACACTTTAATTAGAAGATATTATTGTCTGCCATGCGAGACAAAATATCACTTGTAGAGTTAACCATTGCCAAGCGCGCCACGGTGACAATGAATAATTATTTTATATATATTATACAATATATTTTAAATATTACTTAAACGTTGAATGCAATATTTTGACACGCTGAGTTTCCTCCGCTTTTCCTGCTGTGTACAGGGTGCAGTGAAGCAGAAAAACAAATATTTAATATTATATAAATATTTAATATTTGTTATGTAGTGAGTTCTAATATTAAATTAATTATTACAACTCAATTTCGGTTTTTTTCAAAGGAAGTAAGTTTGTTGTGAAATATACCAATGTCATGATCGGATAAATTGTTTATAATTTTTTTATAGTGTAATTAGAATTAGAACAGATTGGTTATTTTATTAAATAAAAGTGATTTTATCATAGAAATCTATGTTAGATTTAAGCTGTGGACAATCACTGTAGTTTTTATAGATTTTTATTCTCTTTACATTATATCTATATTGTTATATATTTTTGGTTAAAATGAATAAATGTTGACAATGAACAGAAGAGTTTGCTAAGGTGTAGAAAGGAAAGCAGTAGACATTTAGTAACTCGCATATATTTGATTAAATCAATTTAATCAATAATATTCCACCCTTTAATCAACCCTTTAATCAATAATATTCCACAGACGCACACGCCCCCGCCAGCCTCCTTAAGCTGTGGTACCGCGAGCTGTACGAGCCTCTGATCCCGGACGCGCTGTACAGCGCTTGCGTCGCCGCCGGTAATGATTTTGCAGCGTGCACGCGAGCGCTGCAGCGGTTGCCACCTTTAAATAGATTGGTTAGTATTGGTTTCTTTATTTTTTTAATAAATCACAGTGTATCCTGTAGATGGCAGGGTAGGCAGAGGGAACTTAGTGTTAAGACACTCCGTTCCCCACGCACTACCGATTTTTTGAGACATTACGGGTTGAGTACCTGGTAACCAGAGCGAGAAAATGATAATATTCAATTATTTATTTTACAATCGTCGCGTTTACAGTCACACGCTTGTGCCGCGATGCCATGATTCTAAACTGCTTAGTGATAGATTTTCTTCTTATTATTTTTTTTAAGCTGCATATAGCACCGTATAAAGATAACTTAGTGTTAAGACATTCCGTTTACTTATAGTAAATATATTTCGCCTAATTTCCGAGAGATTGCGTAGCTCAACGCCGCGCTTTGGCTTCTTATCTGAAGGAGAAATAAAAATAGTTTGGGAACCGAACCATACCGTCTACGGTCGGACAGTGTCCTACTGCGTCACGATGGCTTTAATATTTAATAACATATTGCTTTTACGTCCTACCCCTCCGCTAATACTCTAATTCCCCCACAGGTACTTACATATTTAATAAGCTTCCTTCAACAATTCGCGGCACCGGAAGTCGTGAGTCAAACCAAGATGGACTCCTCAAACTTAGCTATGGTCTTCGCTCCGAATTGCCTCCGATGCACCGCCCAGGATCCACGTGTTATACTCGAAAATGCACACAAAGAAATGACCTTTTTGAAAACTTTAATTACTAATCTAGATACTTCCCATGTGCAAGATCTACTGTGACCGAATCTCACTTGTCGGAATAATAATGTTGAACAAGCGTTTTAGTATTAGTATTGGTTGCCATTGGAAGGGGTTTGATGTTTATTTATATATTCGTGTTTTTTTCATGTACATGTTGATTGGAACTGGAATATTGCTGGGAAATTTATGATTACAGCCAAAAAATATAATCTGGTTGTTTACGTCACAAATATGTTATCAATATAACAATTATGAAAAGTTTGTAGCTAGTATATAATATAATACATATAAACATTTTACATTTGTAATGTTCTATCCTGTAGGCAAAAATTATGATAATACAAGATAAAAATAGGGAATCGAACCGCGACTACAATTATGCGTATTACATGCATACTTCTTTATGCGTATTTATTTTTCAACGAAATTAAATTTTAAAGCCAAATCTCTTCCTATGACAATTGTTATATCACAAAATCTTATATTAGTGAATCTAATGCAAGCCTTCAGTGCAAATAGTTAGTGACCCTCTTTAGGCTCTTTATATCAATTATGAAAAATATGTATACCATTATCGTCAATCGTATACAAAGTATATTCCTCTTAATTGTATTATAGTGGACCCGCGGTTATTATCGCTCTGGATATAAAAAAAATTAAGTTAATTTTGGCTTTATCAAACCCGACACTAATATAATACATAATTGGGCGGGTTGTAACTTGTATGAGTTTGTTTTATATTATATTTATTCCGCGTATTTAGCGTTCTGTAGGAATTTCGAGAAATCCTCATTTAGCTTCCACACACTCATTAACCAATCTATATGCTAAATTTAAACTTTCTAAGTTCAATTGTTTCGTATGTGCATTATCTGCTAGTCATTCAGCAACGGAAGTTATTATATAATAAAAAATGTAGATTTATCGAATTATTCAAAAAAATCCGGACTATAGAGGGTCTTAACTCAACTCTGCAATCGAACAAATTCAACAATATGACATCGCTCTACGAAACTTTCGTCGACTTACCGCGGCTCCACTGTATTATATTGGACATTATGTATATTTTTTGTATTTTTGTACGCTATTATTATTATTTGGTCGTATCCAAAGATATTTAATGAGATGTGATTTTAAATATATTTAGACTTGAGCTTTACAAAAGTGTATGTGCAATGTTCCGATAAGTTGTTATAGGAACTGTTGTGTGTTTGTTTTGTAGTTATAGTTTGCGTGGGATATGTGCTGAATGTTATTTTTTTTAGTTATATTATTATATTTTAAGGAATTACCCTCGAGCAGACCTAATGACGAATTAAAAATTTATAAGCTTTACGAATATACACATCACTATTATTACTGCTATGCGATTAGAACGGTCGCTTTCAATTATATTTTTATGGCTCCTTATATTGAATTAGGTGTTATAGTCACGCTGTTGTCTAATTTAGTAAATGTTCTATGTCGGTTAAAAGAAATTACTTTGTATTGCTGTTACCATAAAACCAAAATGAATAAAAAAACAGTATTAACTAAGCTAAGCTACAGTAATATTAACAGTCAGATTTTTTTTCTGATAGACTTTATCGGTTTTACCTGTAGAGAAAGGTAAGACTGACAATACATATTGATATATAATATAAAAATATTGAATTTGCCTAATTTGAAATCCTCGATTTAATAATACGCTGAAATACATCCTATGTATGGGGTTTTTCGTTCTGTAACTGTTTTAATATTATTGTTTCGTGGCGTTAGACAATTGTAAAACCTAGATACTATGTGACTTTCCGACGGTTTATTAGTATAATTAATATATGAACGTAGTTCTCCCTTTATTTAGTAAAATTATACGTAATAACTGAATGACAACCGTAATAACTTAAAAGCATCATAATGTATGCAATTAAAGTATATAAAATGAATTAAAATACTTGTTGTAACAAAGCTAAAAATAATTTTCTGACATGTTGAGTATTTTTTTAAATATTAAATCTCCTTTTTATATATTTTTTATAATTAAATTTAATTAAAAACGAGTTTCATTTCACAAACAAACGAATGTTAATATGTTCCATATTCAATTAAGTTCTATATTAATTAGACAACAGATGATATAGCATTTAAATAAAATATTTGGAAACATCTATGATAGTATTCAATTACAATGAAATCGGAAATAAAAAAAACTGTTTTTCATAAAAGAAATGATGGTTATTATAAATATATGTATTTAGCTATTTTTATTGTAGGTTTGTTCATCACGATATAAGTAAAGCTAGTAACAGTTCAATGAATTACTGATCCTTTCGTAGAACTACGGTCACAATAATGCATTTATTTTGATTAAAATGTGCTTTTATTTTTATATTAGTTATTAGCAAATCTAGAATAAGGCTAAATCAGAAATTTTATATCGCCTGTATATTTTCAAGGTAATATAATAAACAACATGGCAGTAAATCATTGAACATGCTAAAAAATCTTACAATATTTTTACATCAATATTATAATAAAACGATTATGCACTTCACCTTTGATCTATCTTTCGTAATTATTTAATATGATACAGTAAAAGTCAAGCTAAAATTATGTTTGCTGGCATATGTTTGAAATTATCGCGTTTTCTGTAAAACCGCCATTTTAAACGTAACAGTCGAAGAATGCTATTCGCTATGAATTATTTATCGATGCCATAATTGATTATAAAAATTGACTCAAATATGAAAATAGTTATTTTGGGAATCTACAGGAAAAGATAATCTCATTTACACATACATATATATTTTTTCTTATGTGTAAGCTCGTAATTATAACATTGCTTTAGAATATTAAAAGTTCATAAAAAAATCGCTTACACCTCTGGACCACATAAAAAATATATTTTTCATAATTTGAATACATTTACGGAATAGATAAACTATATTACAAATACTTATAATTCAATTTTCAATTGTCTTTAAACAAGTTTTTGATCTCGTAAAGGTTGGCTTGGCACAGCTATTATAAAATAGCGCTATTTAAATATATAAGAATAATTGATTCTTATATGATCAGCTTACATCAATATTATATAGATAATTTCATATGAATCGTTAATAAATTCCTATTGATTATATTCTGATGAAGTAAAAGTATTTTTTATTAAAAAACAACAAAATGTAATAAATAAAGAAACAAAGTACTTGGTGAATGCTTAAGCTGCATTCAATAGGTATTATTTGATATTTATAAAAGTTGTATCGGATTATTATTGAAAATTGTAATAGTTAAATATATCATAACAATATTATACAAAGGAAATTTTGTTCGAATTGATAAATTAAGTGTTGTTGGAAATCCAATTAGCAATGCTTAAAGTTGACATTTTTACTATATTCATTTATTTGTGACATTTCTACTAAATTTCGATATTTTTTGTATCATATTTTTACCTCTGTTTCATACATTTTTCGTGATATTACTAAATTATCATTTTCATATTCGTAGATTTCTATTGAATTAATTAGATTTTCATATGGCGATCGCCATTATTCGAGCTGACTCGCTTGCTAAGATTCCGTTCAACATTCCATTTATTTACTTCCCTTTGATGAAATATTTTTGTACAGAAACTATACTTTATTTATATATATTTTTTTAATCTTAAAATACTCATTGCTGACTATACATTATGTTATTTTTCTTCATTAATTTGCATTTTTTACACCCTTAGCTCTAACCTGTTTTTTTTTAATTTTGTTCATCGAACTGATACAATTTAAAAAAAGCTTTTAGGTGTACTGATATAATAAAAAAATAGAGTTTTGTTTCATAGATCTCGAAAAAATATAGTGCTTAAAACTCTTATAGAACTACTTAAAAGTCGAAGTCCTAGAAAATAATATTAAAAATGACGCCTTGTTTAAAATATTAGCGTTTGAATTCTAATTGAAGATGAGGAATAAATATCGAATTATAAAATGCATTATTTTAAAGAAACATGTTGTTATTCAAACGTAGAGGCCTTTGCCTACTTGAAAAAGTAGTTACTTATAGACATTGTTACCACAATTTTATTAAAGATTCATTTAAAATGTCAGATTACACGTGTTTTGTAATCGTCCCTAATAATAATTAATTGCTGAACTATATAGATATTAAATACATTTATGGCAGTCTACTATATACCGCACTGGGATAGTACAGATCAGTTTATAGGTACTATTAAGATGAGCACTTGTTACTTTGTGCCATTTGTAAACTAGGGCCTGGCAACACAGTCCTTGCGGTCCTTAGAATGTTTTTTTTTTCATAATTTTACACAGTATTATCGAAATTATAATTTTAAATTCGATTTTGTGGAGGACAGTTGCGTTTTTCTCAAGATCACTCAAGATTTTCACTATAAGCTGGTATTATTCGAATTTCATATAGTTTTAGCTAGGTTATTATTATTAACAAAGAATTATGTTTCAACGAGACCAGTTACTGTGTAGGAGCTAGCTGTGATGCTCTAAGTGCTAGTTTGTGATAGCGCGAGCACAATCTGTTTTGTGTAATTTTTATTTTTTCTACTTTATATAATTGCACATTGCATGCGATTATTATATTTTGGCAGCTAGAAATGTAATACCTAAATTGTATACAAAATTGCTTGATATTATGACAGTATGTAAAATTGTATAGTGCTTATAAATAAAAATGCAATAATCAGTTCACTCCTCAACCCTTTGTATATAATAAGTCTCCTTTTTCGTTAATCAGGACAATATACCTAATGCCTATGATGTTCATAAATGAAGATTACGTAATTGTAAGCTTTGAAAACAAATAAACATAGTTATCCATTGGATAATTGGTAATACCATGATTTGTTTTATTATTACCTTGTGATATTCGATGTGCAATAGAAATTCAGATTTTTGATATTTTACATTTTTATTGTTTATTATGATTTTTACGTCGTCATGGCGCAATGGCACAACGGCTGCGGGTTCGATTTCCACTTAGGAAATTGGATTATTAATATTTTCATTTTCGCGCTGGTAACAAGGAAAAGCGCGGCTTTGAGTTCTGCTACTCAACACGTAATGTCAGTACCTTAACACTAGGTTCCCTCTGCCTACCCTGCTGTATGCGGTATATAGCGTGAAACTGAAGAAGAAAAAAACCAAAAAATAGTATCGTTATCGATGTAATGCAGATACTTCAATATCTTTTTTTGGCCTTCAGATTTTAGGAAATAATTTGGTGAGATACACATATGATTGGACTATTAGAAATATTTTCAACTCAAAAATAAAAATAATATTTACCTATATTTATTAGATATAGATTACATTGCATGAATATTGGCACTTCACCAATATTAACGCAATATAATTTACCTACAACATAATATTTATTTTATGAAATGCTTAGTGTTAGTATATTTGTTAAAATATTACCTACTATTCTTAGTATATTTGTGTAAGCGTTTTATTTAGCAGAAAGCAAGTAAAGTGTTATAAATTAAATTAAAACATGACTAATCGTGTAATCGACATGAAAGGAATTGTGTGGATGTTGGTCAACATCCGTTTTCACTTCACAATCAAAAGGCACCTTGCTTTCGACTAACAATGTCGTCGTGCTTTTAAAATCAAACCAAGTGAAGAATATAGTAGAGTCGTTACATTTAATTTGATATGTGAGACAGTTTGCTGGTTCCTCGGTCTTTACTATCAAAAGCACCTCCGGCGAAACTATTGTTTCTACATTTACTCTTTTTGGTTTTATTTCTTTAATTTTTTGGTATACTCTTTATTTTTATTCTCTTTATAAAGTTTATTTTGAAGATGAAACTATACTGAGAGCGCTCTATGATACCAAATTGGAACGGTACGGTGATGAAGTTGAGAGGATAACTAACACTTTATTCGTCTTGTACGCCTTGTGGAAGGTTCCCTTTGATTTGAGTGGCAGTACTGAAGATATGCAGTTCATTGTCGATATCGACAAAGCCTTCCGAGAGCTTGGCGAAGAGCTTGGTTACTCGAAAAAAATTAAATCACTCATCATAATATGCACAGCACAAATATTAGTAGCGGTACTCGAATACTCAGCGTATGGATGTCATTCCGAAACTTAGACATCAGCGTGCCCATGTGTAAAGTATTCCAAATGCTTTTCACAGACTACATAGCTTTCGTTATAACAGCACAGTATTGTACTTATCTTATAATATTAAAAAGAGGGTATAGAATCATAAATAGAGTTCTCATAGCAATAAACAATAATAGAGCAATCAACGGATTTTTTTATGTTGCGATTGAATCAACCAGGCGTTTCGGACAAAGTTCGGAGGATTAAACTCGAAGCGAAATATTCCAGTGTAAAGCTTAAATCTTGTGGAAAAAATTATAATATGATTTACAAAGCAACACAAACTGCCAACGACAAATTTGGATCAGTGTTACTGCACACTATGCTGATGACACTATTGTTCATAGTTCTATATCTGTATTACTTTATGGAGGCGACGGCATCGGGCCTGTTCCATCATACAGCGAGATATATTGACTTCTTAATATATATGTTTTGGCAAATTGGTTTTGCGCTCAGTATTGAACACGCTTATATTTACTTCAGTGAAGTCACCGTTAAAGAGGTATCGGATTATATTTTTACCTGATGTTTTTAAAATTAGATTCTAAACCTAGTTTGATTATAGAATCAATACTAGAATAAATAAGAATTATATTTATTTCTTATTTTAAGGCACAATTAACCTCTCAAATATTACATGAAATCATAAACGGTAACTCAGATCCCGAAGTAAGACTAAGAAGTGAAGTACTCAAGCCAGTTTTACACTTTATATTTGTCCTCCTATAACTTTCTTATTAGAGATTCTAACGAGTCAATTTCGACAAAAAATCGGGTTTCAGTAGTACCTCGGCTTTTTTTCATAATATTTTATAAAGAGACTTATAATACAAGTTAAACAAAAATCGATGGGTACATCCATTATGGTAAAATGATTCAATACTTAAACGATTTATTTTTAAAAAATGTATTTTCAGGCAATGCACGTCTCGTTACAAACACTTCATCAGAGGCCAGTATTCACAGCACGTGGTGCTTATTGCAACTATTAGTATGTATGATGGCAATGTTAACATGAAAAAGAAAATCACAAATCACTGCGGTAACTTGTTTTAACAATTATAATGTCGAAATAAATGTATTCTTTAAAATTGAGTTTCCTTATAATTGAAAGTAGCATATAATTGATTTTAATAAATATTTCATTATTTTTTTTTATTGCATTATTACTTCTTATATAATAATTGACCCTTCCATAACCCCTTAGTCATTATATGTAACTGTAGGTAATTATAAAATATAAAGAAAAATACTTTGTTACTCTAATTACTACGTCACTCGTTTATAATTGATCTATTGTTGCTTACTCTACTATGGTATTGGTAATTTGACCAATTCCTTCCAGGGTTATAGGGGAGGTTATTTGAAACAAAGAAGTCTCATCAACTGGAACTCAAAAACAGATATCAACAGCAGAGATATCAACTTTTTCATAAAATTTTATCTCTTTCCGACTTTTTACCAAAAAAATAAATAAGATAAAACTCGCTGCACTATGAGTTTATAAATGAATAATCAAATTTAAATACAAGAGCGCTTCAATTGGTTTTTATCCTCAGAAATAATTGAAGCATAAGATGAAATATTTATCTTAAAAAATTCAAAATTTCAACGATATTTATTGAAAAAAAAAATGTATGACACTTCCATTGTACAAATAATAGCATTTTATTTCTTTCCTTTTAGAAAAGATATAATTGTTGTACACTTTCAGGTAGCGAAAAAGTAAAATAACATAAAGGTCAATTAAAATGAAGTCATTAACACTGCAATATATTATTTCTGAGAGTAGGATCACATAGAAGCTTTACCCGCTAGATGCGCCTTAACGCTAGAGGATGGAACTGCACAATTTTTTTCTACCGCTTACCTACATTGTAGTGGCACACTTCTGTAGAGGTCACATGAGTGTATCAGATTGAGCTATAAACTTTATCACACTAGATTAATAAAGCAGACAAATTTTTACTCAAACTGTGTCGATTGAGTAAAACGCCAATACGTATAAAACGTCGAAGTTTTATAGAATATATTTACAGAAACTTAACAATTACAGAATGATTCAGTGGTTCTTACTAGTGATACTTGTATTATGGATATTTGCTTATCGATTCCAAAGGAGAAATATGTATAGGCTCGCCTCTAAAATTCCAGGTCCAGAAAAAGAATTGTCTTTGATAGGAATAGCGCATACGTTGAAGGGCAGCACTGAAGGTAAGTGTTTCTATTTATTTATTGTCAATTTGTTGTTATTTATTTATATTTATATGTTTTAGAAACTAATGAGGATTCTGTTTATAGCATTATCCAGTACCTATCTATGTTTTTTGTATTTTTTTCAGATATAATGGTAGCCTTACAATCATTTAGTTATGAAGCAATGCAATGTGATGGAGTGATCAGGGGTTGGTTTGGTCACATACTATATTTTAGTAAGTATTATCATTTATAGTGGTATAAAGTTTTAATAATATTTAATTGTAATGGCAACCTAAATGGTTGACATTACAATTAAATATTATTAAATTTGCTCATAGTGAGCGAGAAAGCTCTGATTTACATAAATTCATGAAATTTAGGTATAAATAGATATAGGTATATTTTTTATAGAAAATTAAAAATGAAATGTATCTGTTATTAATAACACAACCAGAGCTTATAACATTTAATGTCTATAATTTAATGTTATTCTATGGCTTATATATTTTTAGTGGTGACTAATCCTGTGGACTTAGAAACGATATTAAAGACATGTTTAGAAAAAGATGATTTAAGCAGGTTTCTTAAAAATATTACCGGTAATGGCATCATTTTTGCTCCAGGTATGAATTAGTTTTTTACCGATTAATTTCTATTTTCTTGGAATATAAAATGTTTAAATTAACATTTTAACTATTTTAGTTCAAATCTGGAGACGACGACGAAAAATTTTGTTACCTGCCTTTAACCCAAAAATTATAGATCAATTTTTCGAAGTATTTTCGGAAAATAGTGAAAAATTTGTAAAAAAATTAGCAACCGTTACTAGCAAAGGAAAATTTAGCATTTGGCCGTATTTGTCTGCATACGCACTAGACTCTGTGAGTGGTGAGTTAAAATAAAAAAATAATATTTACATATATATATCGTAAAAATACGACTCGAATAGCGAACCTTTAATATAAAATTTTGATATATCCATAGATGGGTATGTTTATACTTTATATATAGGGAAAAATAATGAAAAAGTCCGTCTGCTAATATAAAATGGCAAGAAGTACCATGTATATTGAAATAATGTGCTTTCGTTTTCTATAATTTTCACTAATTTTACAACTTTATATTGGGCTATATTAAGAGTAAGATAAGTGTTGCTAGTCTGGTTACTTGTTAATTTATCCACATTTATCTGACATGGGACACACAAGTTGAGACTTTTCGCTGTATCTTTGTTTTGCTTAAGTAATTTTGTTGTCTCTATTAATTTGATATTTACATTTTATAAAAAATATTATTGAAAGCAAAATGTAAAAAAAATATTGCGGGTTTGAGTTCCGCCACTCAACACGCAATGCCTTCAGAATTCGGCGGAAAGTGGGGGAACGGAGTGTCATAACACTATATTCCCTCTGCTTACCCTACAGCATGAAGCTGATTTTCATTTTTATATAAGAAAATAAGGTCTGTGATATATGTATTTCATTTGATTGCATTTCATTATTTAAATATGTGATACATTTTATATAATTAATTTGATAAGTGTGATAATAAATCATATTAAAATATGTGATATATATTATAATATATATATATATATATACATTTCGCAGAAACAACATTAGGTGTTCAAGTAAACGCCCAAAAGGATTCAAATTCAACATTTTTAACGTCACTCAACGCCGCCCTGGATCTTGTATCCACGAGAATGTTTCATCTATGGCTACAACCGGAATGGTTGTTTAAATTTTTTCCCCAGTACAAGATATATAAAGAGAGCTTAGGAATATTACATAACTTCACAGATAAAGTAATAAAATGAATCATTTAAATACATAATTACAGTTAATATCTAAAATATATTCTTAATGTCTTTTTCATTTAAGATCATCAAAAAGAGAAGAACTGAATTAAATAAAGAAAAAAAAAACCAAACACCTAATGGTGATAGACATAGTAAGTGTTAATTTTTTTTACAACTTCACGTTGTTTTTCGCATATAGCAAGGTAGGCAGAGGGAACCTGGGAACCTGGGAACCTAGTGTTGAGACACTTCGTTAACACTAACTTCGTTGCTTTGTTAAGCAGCGGAACTCAACGCCGAAGAAATGAAAATTGAAAATATGAAATATTTCATTCTTCCGAGTAGGGATCGCACCCACAACTATCGCGTCTACAGTCACGCTTCGCTTTCGCTTTTGACACTGTGTCACAATGACCCCTTATATACATATATTATATTTATATATATTCATGATTATATAACATAATTAAACTTAACTTTTTAAATTATGGTGTACTATCTTTTCTGTATTATATATTATATTTATTTTATTCCATACAAAGATGAGTACAACAGAAAAACTTTCCTTGACCTTCTAATCGCACTATCGGGTAACGAAAAAGGGTACACTAATATAGAGCTACGGGAAGAAATTCTTACTTTAACCATTGCTGCCACTGACACTTCTGCTGTAGCTACCGGGAATACGCTGAATTTAATGGCAAAATATCCAAAAATACAAGAGAAAGCATATGAAGAGTAAGTAATTAAACATAAGAAATGGTAATATTTAATAATCCATTCGTCCGAGTGGGAATCGAACACACAACTGTAACGTTGACAGACACACGCTCTGCCACTGTGCTGCGACGGTTTCTAAGAATTAGATGTATAAATTTTGAAATATATAGAATGAAGAATTGCCTTTTCAGGTTATATGAAATATTTGGAAATTCTAAGAGAGCAATAACTAAGGAAGATTTGTTAAAAATGAAATTATTAGAAAGGATTATAAAAGAGAGCCTAAGGCTCTTCCCTCCGGCACCGTTTATCTCACGAAAGATCGAAACTGATATAACGCTTCGTAAGTAATCTTTTGATTTATATTTACGAGTACTTCACTCTTACTGTTTTATTTTATACTAAACACACATACACGAGTATAATATAATTTATCCTCCCTTCTTTTGTTAAAGTATTAGTATTAGTAGTTAAATAACTTGTGACATTGTCTGTTAACAGACCTGGTAATTTATTTAGTATATCCAATATTTATAATAGAATTATTTTTTATAGGCGTTAAATACATGATTTAATGAAAGAATATAACTTTTTAATCACCGAAGTGCTGTTATTTTTTTCTTCTTAGACTACCCCATTTATATTAACCATGCATATTAAAAAGATTTCTGCTCTCAGCTTCAGGTCGTGTTCTACCAGCTGGATCCGGAGCGTTAGTATCTATCTGGGGCTGTCATCGTGATCCAAAATATTGGGGGTCGAATGCAGAGCACTTCGACCCTGACCGCTTTTTGCCAGACCGCTTCAACTTAAAACATGCTTGTAGTTTTATGCCCTTCAGCAACGGGCCGAGGAACTGTGTAGGCAAGTCTAGTTACTCTTAGTATTATTTTGTTACCAGGAATCGAAAACACAAATTCTACCTTTAATTTTGATTGCGACAAGTTTATTTTTTCCAAAAACACCAAGAAATCGATATTTGATGTTAATTTCATTAAGCCTGTTACCTACCCGAATTCTTGAGAATAAGTTACGGTACTAATAACATCCACACTGTAATCGGTGTGTTTAGGAACACTTAAGTACATTTTTTTAGATCTTAAAATTTTCCAGGTTATCAATACGCACTAATGTCAATGAAGACATCGCTATCGACGATATTACGAAATTACAAGGTGGTTGGAGAGCCGGAGAAAGGACCGATACCTCATATTAGAGTTAAATTAAGTGTTATGATGAAAGATATTGACGGATATCAAGTGACTTTGGAAAGAAGACCTGGAATGGCATTGTAGTTGAAAATTGTTTTGTTTCATATACCTATTATGCAATTTAAATATACAGGTAAAGCTCAAGTACAAATAAGATCATAATACTTTTTTTATTAATATAACGTATATTCAGAATTATTTCTGGTGCTATAATTGGATATGAAATGTTTAGAAGTAGATCTACAACCTCAAATTTAGAAGTCTCAATTTCAAAATATTATAATATTAAATTATATGCAGTTATTAGTTAAAATAATTAAATTTAATAATTATGAAAATATAGCTAAAAAAATATTTTTCACAACTGTCTTTTTATTTGGTTCTTAGGACACAAAATTACCCATAATCATAATTACATCAGCTTTTCGTCGTCCACAGTTGGACATAGGTATCCCCCGAGGATCCTCACGCTGATCGGTGCTGCGCTGGCCGCATCCAAAATCCTATCTTGACGAGAATGAAAAAATGTATGGAAATATTAAATATTTCATTTCTTTAATGGGAATCAAACCGACAACCTGACGTGTTTACCGCCACACTTTGTGCTTCTGCACCATGACTGACCTCAGTGTAATATTTAATATTTCTATTTTCTTCGTTTTGGTGTCGAGGCAAGGTGCGGCGTTGTGTTCCGCCACTCATCACGCAATGCCATCAGAATTCGGTGGAAAATGACGAACGGAGTGAAGTTAACACTACGTTCCCTCTGCTTAACCTACTATGTGCAGGATACAGCGTGACGCTGATTTTGTTTATAACTATACATACATCTTTTTACTTTGTAATACATACATGTTTTACAAAGTAAAAAGACCTTCACGAGTTGTAACTTGTACCTTACAATAAATTGACCCCAGGAGACCCTTTAGTTATTATGTGCAAATTGAAGTAATTATAAAAATGCAGGAAAATTCTTATCTAATCGTATTATTGAATCTAGCTTTTGTCTGTGGCTTTGCCTTAATATGAGATATGAAATATTAAGGCAAAGTCGCAGATAAAGGCTAGATTAAATTAATGAGGTTAGTCATGGCGCAGGCACGAGGGTATGATCGTAAATAAGACAGGTTGTCAGTTCGATTCCCATTCGAGAAAATGAAATATTTAATATTTTAATTTTCTCGCTCTAATACTGAAGCAACCTGTGGAGAACGGAAGTGTCTTAATGGGAACTGACGGCCCTAACACTTGCTATGTGCGGAATACAGCGTGAAGCTAAAAACATGCGAAGGCAACCTTCAGTAAATAACGGAGTCGTCTGTAATGAAGAAATGGCGAATTACCTAAGTCTCAGTGCAAATATTACTTAAAAAATAAATAAATAAATCAGATTAATTAATAAAATAGTTGAAATTAGTTAATAAATGATTTATCATCATTAATATTGATACTACTGCAAGTCTGAATAAACACTACACCAACGATTGAAATGTTCATTAGTGTCTCCAACACTTAAAAATAATTTAAAAATTAAATAAATTTTAAACATTTTAATTGCTTTACATTATTTAATTAATTTCAAAATAAATCACCAATCTTATTCTTTCTTAATTTATTTACGTATGTGTCTCCTACATGTATGTATATATCTACGTATATATGTACTAATAATCTGCTATGGTATTGTAGTTTCCTAGAAATATAAAGATTATATTATGAATATATATGTAACACTAGAGTTATAAAAGCGGGAGAATTTGAGCGCAAACCGCGTCGATAGTGTAAATAGATCATACGTACGAGTATAAAGTGCGCACATTGTAAATCAGTGCTTAGCATAACAATATTTTATTTAATATCTCTGGGTTTATTGTAATTGAAGAAACATAGACATACTCAAAATGATCCTGTGGTCTATTCTAGTTATAGTTGTGTTATGGACATTTTTATATAGATTTAAGAGGAGGAATATGTACAAGTTGGCCTCTAAAATTGCAGCACCGGATAGGGAATTACCCATTATAGGGATAGCGCACACGCTGACGGGAAACGATGAAGGCAAGTTAAAATGTTTTTTTTTA
Source organism: Heliconius nattereri (assembly GCA_013403645.1). NCBI lineage: Eukaryota > Metazoa > Arthropoda > Insecta > Lepidoptera > Nymphalidae > Heliconius > Heliconius nattereri. Next base: position 4,981,058 of record JAAIXI010000226.1, on the reverse strand, counting down.
GTTACTAGCGGTCCCCACGCGGCTTTATTTATTTAAAATTAGATATTTAGGAGCTATTTAGGAAAAATTGGTTGACTATCTTAATATGGGCATCTATATGACACTGAGATAAAGCAACGCAAGATATCGTAAAATGTCTTTGAATTGGAGATTCCCAGGACACGCTGCTGGAAACTCGGTATCAGTGCAGTCTTCTTGTATTAGCGCCTTACCTTGGCTTTAGTGGCACAATAACCCTTGACCAAACTCCTAATCGCTTTCGACACATGAAAAACGGGAGCATGGAAATTGTTGAACTCTTTTGGATCGAACATTGAAAAGACATCTCATCAT